>JAJEJO010050099.1:107079-631746 GCA_020662805.1 Glaucomys volans
AAGGAAGGGGGAGGGAGGGAGGGAGGGAAGGAGGGAAGGAAGGAAGGAATCCATGGAGAGTAAGCTGTTCCTAAGCTGAAGCTGCCTGGTGGCAATGCAGAGGAGATCCCTGCTTTATTTAGAATGCATTTCCACACAGGTGTACAGGGGATCGCACACTGTTGGGGAGAGGACCACAAGGAACGCCAGGGTCCGGGGGTCTAGGCAACTGGCCAAGGATGTGAAAGGAAGCCACCCTTCAGACTGGGGGGCAGTAGGACCAGCTCAGACCCCACAACGACCTGGAAACCCACCTCAGTCATCCCTGCCCACCTGCCAGAGATCATGGGGACCCACCTGCCACCGCAGTGGGCATTTCGGTGTCTGCTGACCAGAGCTGGCTGCACAGCATGGCGAGGGCTCTGGGGATGAAGCGGGTGTCAGGACACACTCGCCCTCAGGACAGGGCCTGAGCTTGTGGGGCAATTTGGAGGGAATCCAGGCAGTGAGGTTCTGTTCTAGGCGGTGCTGGCAGACAGTGGGGGCCGTTCTGCAAGCACCTGCTTAGTGACTTCCCTCCAGAGCGGGAGACCCGGGACCCAGGTGGAGAGGGAAGAGGCAGCAGGCAGTCCCAGCAGGCGGGCATGCTGATCGGATCGGTGGTGCACGGCGTCGTGTTTATCCGGTGTTATCATGTAGTGATCTTATTTTTTACTAGCTTTATCACGGCCAGTGAATGACGTCTGACTTTGCTGTTCTGGGAAATTGTTCAACAAGAGAACACCAGGGCCTGGAGGTCTGTGTGCGAGGGTTTAAGGACAGGGAGTGTCCCCAGCTGGCTGGTCACTTACAAGGCACTGAACAGGCCACTCCAAGAAGCCTTAGTCTCATCACCCATGAAAAATAAAAATGATTGCAGCATTTACATGATAGCTTTTATGAGAATTCAATAAAAAACACATTTAAATCATTTTGTGCATTTTTCTAATGTAAACTGTGTTCCCAATAAAAATCACGATAATTTTCATGATTATGTTACAGTTTCTAAAATGCATTCTGATAGCCATTTCCAGCTACCCCAAATCCAACTCTGATGTGGAGACGATCTGTTTTAATGAAGCACATGTGCTTTTCTGCTCTTAGGAGAGCAGGTTTCCCCTCGACATTCTGGCATTGACCAGAATGTGATTTCTGGGGTCAAGGGTTGCAGCAGCCCCACCAATGTGAGGTCCCATTCAGAGTGACCAAGGGAGGCTGCACCAAGGACAGAGCACCCCCAGGAATATGTTCTTGTAGATTCAGAGTCTAGTTTAATAAAGAGCCACTGTTTTTGGACCATGAGGGGCAAGTGAGGGCTCAGGGAAGGGGAGGGGGCTAAGTCAGCAAGGGAGGGACTGTGGCAACTGTTCCCAGCAACGGGTCCCCCCTGGGGCAGTCCTTCCCCCAGGGCTGACCTTACCTCACCCTCCTGTGGCCAGGGACCCCCTTTGGAGATCCACTGTGACCAGCGGAAAGCCAGCGCTTCAGTGTGGCTTTCTGTGGTCTCTTTCATCCCCAGGGGCCATACATGACTCATCAACACATTATGAGAGGAACAGATCAACTAAAAATAAAGGAGGAAACGGCCCTGCAAGTACTCACCAGCCCGACCTGGTAGTCAGCAGTCCACTGCCCAGGGGAGTCCTGCTTCTCTAGGACACCACATCCTACTCAGCATGCCACTTCTTAACTCCTGTTTCAGTTCCTGGCTTTGACTTTAGTATGACCAAGCCAGCTACTGACCCACTCATGAAATAGCAGGAAGCATGAACCCTTGTGTCATTTGCCTGGGACTGATTTGGATAGCAAGGACAACAGCAGAAAGTAGCTAAGTAGCTCTTCTCAACATGAGTTTTTTTAACCTAATACTGACAGTTGAAGTTAAAAATGGTAAACCAACTGATGAAAACCAAGATTCAGAGAGGTTGTATGGTTTGGCCAGGTCCCACAACCAAGTCTTCAAATTCTGCACCCACTTAGGAGGAGTGTCTCTGGCTCATAGTGCATTTGGATGGTGCAAAGGAAGACTCAGAGGTCCTCAGGAGCAACCCTCACCCACAGCCTTCAGGATGATTTACGACAAGAGAGAGAGGAAAGTAGATAATTAAACTCTCCAGCCCACCCAGGTTACAGGATCAGAGGGGTGTGCAGCAGGAAGAGGGCCACTGCCCACCCGGCAAAGACTCCACAACTCCCAAACTGTTACCCTGCTGGAAATCCACACAGGAAAGTCTGGAAAGAAAGACATTTCAATTACTTTATCCTGAACAATTTTAAATCATTTCCAAATACGATTTAAATATTTGCTTCTAAAAAAGGCCTGAGTCTGTGGCTAACACCTATAATGAAGCACTCGGGTGAGCATGTGACTCTTCCTAACCGCGTCCCTCCCTGCGGCCGGTGTCAGGGCAGCCTGTTTCCTGGCTCATCGCAGTGGAATCCTCCTAATGCTTTTCCTGGAACACCCCCAGGGTTCTTCTCAGAAATGCGCCTATTAGCTTTGTAACTGAACTTTGTCTTCATTTCAAAAGAAACGCAGCGCTTGCGTGCTTCCCTGTCTCCACACAAACAAATGCTACCTTAAAGGCCACGAAGGCTCTGAGGCTGAGATCCAGCAGGGAGCCAGTTTCTCTCCAAAAATGGCAACAGTTGACCGATTACTTAACAATCTCTTGCAGGAGCGTTTTACTAAGAAGGAAGGAGGTCTGGTGGGTCCTGACTGTGGATCCAACAGGCATGAAGTTCAGAAAACCCTTGCCCACCCCCCTCCCCGCAAGACAGACCTCGGGACTCTCGAAACACAGGTGACAGTCCAAAGAGAAATTGCCTATTGGATACGACTAGAAAGTCTACTTGTTCCACTTCTTAGAAAATAATATACCAGCTTGCAATGCTGGAAGCTACAGAGGGTGTGAAAGTCTGCTCTTCAGAGAACCTGTGTCCAGGGGCGCATTCACGATCCTTCAATGGAACATGGAACGGATAAACAAAGTTGTAGAAAATTCCAGGACGTTCAAAATTCCCCTCCAAACATAATCAAGGAATGTTCAGTTGCCTCATGGAGCATTGCATTTCCGCATCTTTCGATTAAGGCAGTTTTCAGAGGTGCGTATCAAAGCGCCCTTCTGAACACAGCCAAAGAACCGGCTCACCATGAACCTGAGGGGCAAAGCTCCACCCTCTGAGCTTACCGTAGTCAGAACAGGAAACTGAGGAGAGGAGGACACGTTTCAGATGAACTCTGTGACCCTGGCGTGATTTTTAAGTTGCCGTCTGAAGCCTGAAAATGGACCTGCTGAGACCTGGAAATAATCACATAAACCAGCGAACCTTCGGCTGCTCTCTGACTTCACCACCAGGAACCCTGTGCCCTGGACCCACACCCTCCTCCGAGGACAGGTGGGGTTTCCACGGTGTGTGAGTGCCCTCAACTCTGCTGGCTGGATCCAGGAGAGAGTCCTGGGTGACCTGTCGATTGCCCGGCCCTCCATCCCTGACTCACGTGTGATTATTTTACTTAACTTGAAAAGTGACACCGATGACGATCCAGCAGAACTTCTACCTTATGGCACTGTGAAGTCAGTCGGTCTTTAGGGGTCTGGAAAGAAGTCTAAAGGGAAACTACAAAGATAGCAGAGTCACCCGAAAACTCCCAGGTAACGGCTACTCCCCTCCTGGCGGAGCATGGTGCATGATATCTATGTGCTAATGATACTTAACAAGAGATCCCCGAGGGGGAGCATTGTTCATGTTTATCTACTGGGAGTTGATGGAATGTTCCTAGAACACAGGACAACCAGCCATAGTTTGGGGCCTGCATGTTATTGAATATAAAACACATTTTTCAATAATATACTTGTGTGAAGATTAAAATGTAACCATTTCTAAAACCAGTTCCAAGATTCCACACCTCAAAAATATTTTACCAAACTCGTCCTCATTGAGTCAGAGGTTTAAAATGCTCAAGTTTTAAAACACCCCTGAGCCAGCGCTGGCGTGGTGGTTGCACACTCGGACTGTCTTCAGAGTTCTAGCAACGTCAGTTCTGACCTTCGCACTCACTGCTCCATGTCTCTGTGGGAAGGGAAGGCACAGGGCAGGGAAGCCACTGTGACATTTGCTATGTCACTTCTGTTACCCCTGCCGCTGTTTTTAACTTGATGTTTTCTTAAATCGGTGCTCACTGGATCACCGGAAGTTACTGACTGGTGTCCAGGGTTCTGACACTGTGAGTCTGGGAGCGTCTCTTATTTGGGGAGGTTTCTGTGGGAGGAGGGAAGACTGAAGCTGCCCACCTGTGACTGTGGAGGCCACGCTGAAGCGCAGATGATGGTCCCGTGGGCCTCCTCCCCTGCCTGGTGAGCCTGCAGAGAGAAGCCCCAGAGGCTCATGAAGATCCAGCCTCCAGCCGCATTCAGAGGAGCCCAAGAGCCACCCAAGAAGAGCCAGAGTGATCCCCTGCTACCAGCTTCTGATGGGCTGATGGCCACACAGTCCCCACCTCCCCAGCTTCTCGGCCCTTAATGAATCCATCGGTGTGCTCTGGGAATTACGTGGGAGACTGCTTTGTGCTCCAGTGGGACGGATGAGGTAATGCAGACTCCCATGCTGTCCCCACTTTTCCCCACGCTGCCCCCACACTCTTCCTCTACACAACTCTACACTGTCACTTGCACTGTCCCTACCTCGTCCTTGCTGAACATCAGGCAACTGGACACCTTCTCACTCTCCGTGTTCGTGCTTCTGCACCCGAAGCCTCTGCAGCCTCCCCCGTCCAGTGTCCTCCGCTGCATTGACCTCGGGGAGCAGGCGGGTCTTCAGGGTGAGCCGTCAGGGAGTGTCTGTGCTTTTGAGCATGGACATGCATCCCTGAGGTGTGCTGGGGGTAAAAAGCTACCTTTACTTCCTGGAAAATCATGGACGTCCCCTCTTTAAGAGTCAAGGCCACACACATTTTCTGAATCAACTTGATCTTAGAACCTATTCACAGTGGCATTTATCAAAACCCCAAGCATCTGTGTTCTACCAGACATTCTCTGGAGCGCACTCATTTGTGCTTCTGAACTCCAATTTGGGTCCACATTCTGGGTCCCCCATGGAAGGGCGAAGCATCACTTCTGCCTCAGTCGTCTCCCCCGCCCCGCAGTCTGCAGCTTACCTCCTGCACCCTTGCAGTTAAAAGGGGTGTTTATTTCCACCACACACAGCCCGACGCTTCACTGCCAAAACCTGCATTCCACTGGCGTGTTAGGGCCAGGTCTCTGAAACCCTGTCCGGCCCTCTCCCTTAAGACCATTCAAGTCCACTTCCCTGAGGAAGCCTCACCTCTGCCCTACCTCCACCAGCCTGACCTGCTCCTCTCTGGGGAGAAGGGCCCCTTCCACCATCCAAAAAATAAAAGCAAAGAGGTGCTTTTTATGGCTCATTTATGTAAGGCACTTCAAGATGCTGAATGATCTCTATTCGGTATGTTTGCTCCGAGTGGGTGAGTACTGTTTCGTGTATTTTTCTAGTTCTAGTGCCATGAAAGACCATAGTCCCCAATAAATACATCTGACACATGCTTATTAGATACAGATCTAGCTCCTAGCACCTTCTCACACATCAAAATATTAACTATTGAATAAATGAATTTGTACCGTCACAGGAAGGTTCAGAATAGAGAAGGGGGCTCATCCAGTTTAGTGATTTTAACTACAGCAATCTCCCCCTTATCTGTGTTTTTACCCCAACGTTGCTGTGATCATGGTCTACTGTGGATAAAAAGAAGGGTGAGGAAGGGAAAAGGTATTTTAAGAGAAAAGGGAGGAAGAGAGTGAGATCACATTCACACGATTTTCATTCCAGCTTATTGTTATAATTATTGTTTTATTATCAGTAATTGCAATTGTCTTACCCTGTGCAATTTATAAATTAAACTTTACCATGCATATACATTAATGTGTAGGGAAAAAAACAACACCAGTATATCCAGGGTTCAGTACAATACAAGGTCTCTGGCATCCACTGGGGTCTCAGAGTATCTCCTCCACAGGTAAAAGGAACCTGTTATTCAGAACAGAATCTCATCCGGGAGACAGCTCTCCACGTTTGCTACCAAGAGCTTCAGATTGACATCAGGTAGGAGGAACAGGAAGGCCACTTTGCCAGCCACTTCCCTCAGGTTTAGCTATGGATCAGGGTCCCCCTGAAGTTATAAGACCAGGGGGGACACTAGTGGGTCAAGAGCCTGCAAGGAACCATCCCTAGGGCCAAACAGGGTTCTGCACACCCTAGCATGTTCATCACTCTGGAAAGATTCGTGTTTCCTCCACATTTTTGAAGTTGAGTTCATATGCTTGGGACTGTGACCACTGGTGCAGAGAACGACTTGGGAGCCTGCAGATAAGTCGGTTCATAGGAAGCTCTGGAAAGAGCACTGCACAGCCGTTTGTTGTCCCCTCTCCTACGACCTTGGGTTGTCCACTGAAGAGACACACGATAACTAACCTCAAAGGCATGTCAAAAGATAGGACACTCAGACTCCCGGGCCTGAGCCAAGGAAGGCAGAACAGCCCTGGGGGCTAGAACACAAAGTCACAACATAGCTCTGAGGCAGTTCCGCGACTTCCAGCACACACTTAATCTCGTTTGGCATTCATTCCCTAGTCTGTTAAATGGGCACAAGTGGCTAAAAGGAATCGGAATGGTGCAGAAAGTCTTCGGCCACTAGTAAATGTTTTGCTGTTTGTGTTAGTCAGTTTTCTGTCACTATAACAAAATACCTGACAAAAACAACTTAAAGGAGGAAAGATTTATTTTGTTTCATGGTTTCAGTGCATGGTCACCTGGCTCTACTGTTTCTGGGCCTGTCACAAGGCAGAGCATCATCACAGCAGAGTGGAGCAGAACAGTGCTGCTCACCTCATAGCAGCCAGAAAGCAGGGAGAGAGGGGGGCGGGGGGAGGGCCAGGGTTGAGGACAAATACACCTCTCAAGGCACATATCCCCAGTGACCTACTTCCTCCAACTTCCTGGGGTTTCCACCACCTCCCAGCAGAGCCATGAACTGGGAGTCAGGCTTTCAGCTTGTGAGCTTTTAGGGAACGTTTCAGGTCCAAATCACAATGCTGATGGGTGTCAATATTCTTTTTATCAAACCTGCTCGAGCCATTCAAATCAATAATCACATCCCATAATCTACCTCAAGAACAACTCAGGAAACACAATGTTAATTGCTTCCCCTTTACATTTTTATTGCATTTCCTTCTACAGAACATCTCCCTGGCTCCAAAATACGAAAACAGACAGCAGATCAAGGGGAAGAGCCCAGGAGACACTATCTATTCTCTGATGCACTGGCAGGTGGAAGGACTGACCTGCAAACGGGACCTGTTGCCCCTTCTCTCGTCTCCTAGGCAAGTCTTGCCGCCCTTTAAACTCAAGCCCACCAGTTATTTGGGGCACAAGCTTTTGAATGCGAGGGAGGTGCTGAGACCCTTTTCATCTGAATCCTGTGGGATGATCTCTGTGACAGCTGACACACCTCCAGCCACTGGACAAAGTCCCCTTGCCGGGCACGGTGCACTGAATGTGTGTTTTGCATTGCTCTGACCATGGCTGTTCGCATTCTGTACCTGGCTGACCTCCTGCACCACATCTCCAGGCTCCAAGGAGCTCAGGATCTTGGGTCCCAGTGACATTCAGGGAGTGTAGCTGCACCTTCCCCTTCCTTTCTCACCCCGCTGCCTGCCCCAGGTGTTTGACAGGCCTGCTCTGTCTTAGGCTGTAAGGGTTTTTCTGGCCAACCTGAAACACAAATGTCCTCCTGGGACAGTGAGGGAGCCCCAGGGGTCCCCTGACTGTTGCTGGAGATGAGACTTGGATCACTCTTAACAATTCTCCTGGTACGCCTGCCGTAGCTGCTGGTTCAATCTTGGGCCCACCACTGCTGCTGGAGCTGTGGGTGGGGAGCCCACGGGGTCTCGCCTGGGGACTGTGTTGGAGGCATGGAGTCTGAAAACATTCTCCACTTGGATAAACCCCAGTCAGGCTCCTGAACCTCCGCAGGCCATCAGTGCCCTTCCTTGTAAATCTAGTTGAATAGCGAACCTGCTGAGGCAGTTGAGCTGCAGCCCTGTCGCCTCAGAGCTTCCTGGATGTGCCACCAGGTTCTGGTCCTGCACCACTGGAGCCATATCTGGGTCCCTGGCCTGTGTGCAGCAGCAATCCTGGTGGGCGAGGTTAGCCGGAACCCCCTTCCCCCTGATGTGGTCTCAGTGATTTTCCTGCCATGGACCCCCACCCCACTCCTCGACTGTAATCCCCACCTATCCATGTTGTGTGCAGAGTCGAGCCCAGTCTCTCCCCCACTGCAAGACCCTATTGTAGTGTCCCTGGACCTGTCAAGATGGCCCTGATAAGTCTTCCCCACTCAAGTGTCCTTGAACAGTTTCAAGGGGGAGTCTCAGAGGCTAGGCGAACTCTGCTGCTCTTGGGAATGACCTTTGTGACCACCTCTGGTCCAGATGTGCAGGGCCACTTCAACTTGGCAAAGCTGTCTCCTCCGCAGCAGAGATAGCTGTGAAGCCCTTCAGCATGAGGACATGCCACTGATGATATCATACCCAAGATAAGATCACCCCTGAGATGATCCATTGTGTTCTCTTGGCTCTTGTGACATCACATGAGAGGAATCCAAGCAAGACACCAGACTTAGTAATAAGCACAGCCAAGTTTATTAGAAGAGAAGAAAAAAGGGGGAAACGCCTTCAAAGGAGAGAGTGGATCCATTCAGAGGAGATCGACAACTCACTTCCTTGTGTCCTAGCTCATATTGGGGCACGAGGGAGATGGTTAGAAGGTCCAGCTCAAGTATCACCTCTCACTCTGGATTGATAAGTTACACAAGCCAACAACCCATGGGTGACTCCTGGCCACGATCCTGACTGACAGGTCCTAGTTGGAACAGGTTGGAGGGCTCTAGCCTTGATCGTCTGCTTTCCCAGGCCTGGGAATCCCTGGTCTGTGTGGTTTGGGTAGGGTCTACATCTCCACAATCAGGCCTGGTTGAGCAAACATGCCCTCTACCTCCCCTGAGCTGACCTATCTTCCTCCTATTGCAAGAGGAATAGTTTATAGGGCTGAGATCGGCAAGGGGCCTGAAAGAGCTATCTTGGCCGACCTTGGGGTGCCCCTGAGGCGGGGTGGCTGATTATCCAATTTGTTCTGTACTAAGTATATTTTAAACTCCTGACTCCCTGCTCAAGTCTAATTGCTACCTAACACTAACTACACCATATTGCTAACAGTACAATCAATTCACCACACCATACGTTATACACTACACTAACTACCAACCCTAACAATCTCTTCACACCTTTTTAAATTGTTCCACAGCTGGTGGAGGTTCCATTCTGTGTCTTTACATCAAAAGGGTCAACTTTCTCTTCCCCCTGCAGGAATCCAGTAGGGAAGGTTCTCTGGTTCTGAATCCGAGTCTGGTTCTGATGTTTGCTCTGTTTCTTTGATCTATGTTTTTTACCTTTTAGTAGGACTTGCAATTTTTATTGAAATCTGGACATGATGGATGAGATAAAAGAAACTGAGCTACACAGAATTTCAGCCCAAGGTTTCATGTTTGTAGGTCTAGGAGCTAAACTGGGTTTGCTTGTTTGGCTACAGGTTCTTAGAGGCTAAAATTTTCTCTTCTGGCTTTGGGTTTTTCCTCTTCTGCTGTCTCAGGGTCTTCCTAGAAATTTCGTCGTATGTAAGATCTTGCTCTGGCTCCAGCAGCTGGCTTCTGCTCCCAGCACCCCCTGACTCTCTGCATTCACTTTTCCCTTCAATTTGGGGGACTGTGGTTTGTCCTGTGACCTCAGCTCCCAGGAGCACCTGAGGAGAGTTGTTGATTTTCAGGTTGTTCAGCCCGTTTTTGTGGTAAGGGAGGCAGTCGTGGCTAAGCTGAAAATCAGGAGTCTCACTCAGGCTGTTTTCAAGGTGTTTAGCTGCACACCATCTTGTGCATGTCTTTTGGTGCTTATTTTTGTGTGTCTATATTCAGGAAATACATTTTCTCTTATATATAATAGCATATATAACTTCTAGTGTGCACACCACTTAAGTATGTATAACAAGGGACTGACGGAGTGAGTGGGCAGCACTGGCCAGGGCCATGAGGAGCCCTCTGGGCTGGAACCTGGGAACCTCCAGGGCTCCAAGGACATCTTCAGCACACATCACTGGGTGGACATCAGTTTAGAATGAGTCCTGTAATTAGGATATCTACTGCCAATTATTTGTTGAGAGTTTTTAATTTTTCTCTTTAGTCAGAGGAAATGAAAGTGGTGGTAGGGGAGGATTCCCAGTGGGAAGTAAGACCATTAGTCATTAAAAATATCATGAGGACACTTCTCTGACTCAGAGCTTGTTCAAAGTTGGGGTTGAATTGCCATTTTTAATGTTCAGATCACGAATGTTGTTGCTAACTAGAAAACTTGGGTTCAGGACACTAGGACTTACCTCTAGCCTCAGTCCAGCCTTTCAGAATCCAGGCTTTCAGAGTTCTGTGGGGACTGCCGTCCGGCCTGGAAAAAAGCTGCCATTCACTCTGAGCTGAAATTAAGTCAGAATTTACGGGGGTTCCCGACCCCAGAACCGAACCCACAAAGTGACCAGAGAAGACATAAAGGGAGACAGGAGGACCTGCTTTCAAAGCCCAGTTACTCCATATTCTGCTTCGCAAGTGTCTCAGGAGCTGCCACACTTGAAAGAAGCTGTTTTGAAAGGCTGAAGGAGCAAATCAGATTTTCAGTAATTAACTCCTGTGGTGAGAAGACAAGAACTGAAACAGGTGAAGACCCGTCCTTCTGAGAACTGAGAGTTTAATGGTCGCCTAGTGACAAGGACCTCAAGGAAGCCTCCAGCCCAAGCCCAGTCACCCTGCAGCCTCCCTCAGATCCAGAGCCTGACCACATGGGACATTTCTCCCCAGCACCCAAAATGCACTCCTGCATCTGCTTTTTGGCCTCTTGCTATGAGCACTCAGGCTTACACCATAGAAATAAGTAGTTACGTGGTTGCCCAAGGCCATCTCAGTCATCGTCCTGGTGACAGCCCAGCACAGATTCAGCACAAAGAGTGTGAAGTGCTATTGGAGCTGAGCTGGGCCACTTCAGCTACCAACAGGGCTGATCTCTGGGGACAAACTAGCACTACGTAATAAATGCACATCTCCCAGGTCACTCTAGATCCACTTGTCCTTACTGATTCTTATGGAGAACCCTGTCCTCATCTTTTCCCTTGGTCCGTGCATGTCCTAATCTCTTATTCCTATGAGGATACCAGATATGGACCTCAGTCCACCTTAATTTCTCTCTGAAGACTCATCTCCAGTCCAGTCATATTCTGAGGTCCTGGGGTTAGGACTTCAGCCTATGAACTCTGGGGTGGCAGATTCCACCCATAACAGGTTTTTCTATCATGTTTTTAACATTATAAGAAGCGGGAGTGGGAGAGAAGGTGAGGGAATGGGGAAAACATACAGACCAGATTCAACAGTGAGGTCCAAGGCACCTGGGGAATCTTTTAATACATAGAGTGAATACGGATATCAAAAACTAGGTGAAACGCTTGTTCAGAGATAGCACAGCCTCTACAGAGAAGAGAGGGCTGAGGGCTGGTGGGGGGCCCTTGCCCAGCATTCTCAAGGCCCTGGGTTTGCTGCCCATGGCTGAAAAGAAAAATGAATAAATGGGATCATTTTATATTGGAAGATAATTAACAATCATGGCAGACAGCCTCCAAGAAGGCCTCCACAGTCCTCACCTCCTGGCGTCCACATCCACAGCCTGTGCTGCTGCCTCCTCCACACCGCACCACTGTTGGCAAGAGCTGGACGATGTCACCGGGAAGGTTAGAGTAGAAAGCACAGGCTTCTGTCTTGACTTCTCTCTCTCTCTCTCTCTCTCTCTCTCTCTCTCTCTCTCTCTCTCCCTCGTCTCTCCATTCCGGCAAAGGCCATCACACTGAGAACAGCCCCAAGGAGGTGTATGTGGTCAGGCATGTGAATCCTGCCTACCATCCTGAGCTGGGAAGCACAGGCTTCCGTCCCGCTGAGCCTGGAGCTGAGCCCAGTCCCCACCCAGAGCCTGACTGAGCCCTGATGAGAGAGCTTGAACTAGAAGCGCCCACCTTAGTTCCCCCTTGTGGGAGAAGCCCCTGGCACTTGGCTGGCAGCAGTGAAAGCCTCGAGTGTGTCAGGGAGACCTACATTCATGCAGGCCTGACAGGAACACCTGCAGGAAGGAGCTTTCTGGGGCAGCAGGCCAGTGGAGCTGACCACTTCCCTATAATTAGCATACCTGTTGCAGGGTAACCTAAGGGGTCCAGATTGGACCCCGAGTAAAGACACAATTAGACATTAGTGGAAACGTGATTGGACGAGGTACAATCCATACTTTGCATACCTGGATGTTACCTGATTGGGCACAGTTCCAAACCCTGATTAGCATGAGTGTAAATAAGTAATAAACTGTAATTATCTACTTAAGGACAAAACATTGCCTAAATAAATGAACTAACAAAGAGCTCGCAACTCTCTTGTTTATTCACCAGTTCCAGGTGCCTGGCACTGGCACTGCGCTGTGATCCCCACCACCGAGTGAAGCCGAGGTGAATATACTTCACCCTCTGTATTCCTGACCCTCGGGAACTCTGTGAGTGTTGGGGTAGTTGCATTGAGGTAACTGACACAACCCTCTCAGCTCAATCTGCCTTTCGTAGATGAAAACCTGCTTTATTCCGTGCCCATACATGATTTTTATGCTCCCACGTTTTGTCTTCTTCATTAATTTTTTTATTCAGCACAGAGCAAGGGAAAAGAAAAATATGATGTTAATGTGTGTATGAAAAATCTCAAAGAAATTTTAAAAAAATTCTAGTGGTGAGATTTTTCAAACAGGAATAGCATAGCAGGCAAATTTGGTAATTTCTCTTGATGGTAACTAGATTTCTTCTTCCCACTACCATAACTATTTGAAATTCTATAATTTATATTTTTGCAGCCTATCTGTGCCACCCAGTATTATTTCATAAAACTTGAATAATATTTGATATTCCAAAGTTCTTCTTCATACCCTCGGGCTTATGTAAATATTCAATTAAACTCCAGATGAGGTAGGCAAAGCAAAACTTCATTGCTTCATATGAGGGACTTGTTAAGTCTCTTGCTAATGTTTCCTTTTAATTAAGAAGGTATTTTTCAGAACTAAAATAACATTGCCCAGCTTTGAGCTCCGAACCCTCCAGGTGTTCACACAGCAGCCAAGAGCATCGCCTCGGGGAGCAAATCAAAGAGTTTGGCAACCACGAAGACTCAGGAATACCAATGAAACATGTCTGCATTACAGTGGGGATTCCATGGTGGTCTGGCCCTCCAGGTCCTTTGGTCGTAGGCTTCCCGACATCCCTGGGCCCAAAACCATGCAGTGCCCAGAGCAATGGAGTTGGTCATCCATGGACTGAACTCCTGAAACTGTGAGTGCCAAATGAACATTGCCTCCCCTAAGCTTTCCTTGCCATGTATTTTGATCACAGCAACAAAAAGCTGCCTCACACAAGGACCCACCCAGGTAATCTAAGATGGTCTCATCTTGAGATTCTTAACTTCATTTGATCTGTAAAGATCCTTTTTCTAGTTAATAGCTTGCAGAGATTGGAGGATAAACTTAGTGAGAACACTATTAAACCCAACGAGGTCTCTATTTTACTTCTAGATCCTCCACTCCAACTGTAAAAAGAGAAGTCCTAGTAGCATTACCTAATTACTAATTGTATTTTTCCTATGAATTCATAAGATCTGTAAGAATTATGTATCTACATTTTACAGATTAAATATCAGAGACTCAGCTAGTTTTTTTGTTACATATGGCCAAAGTAAATGTTCAACATCTCTAGCAATTAGAGAAATGCAAACTAAAACTACACTGAGAGTTCACCTTACTCTAGTCAGAATAGTTATTATCAAGAACACAAGAAATAATCAATGTTGGCCAGGATGTGGGGGAAAGGTACACTCATACATTGCTGGTGGGACTGCAAATGGGTGCAACCACTATGGAAAGCAGTATGGAGATTCCTCAGAAAACTTGTAATGGAACCATCACTGGACCCAGCTATCCCACTCCTCAGTTTATACCCAAAGGACTTAAAATCAGCATACTATGGTGACATAGCCACATCGGTGTTTATAGCAGCTCAATTCACAATAGCTAAGCTATGGAACCAACTTAGGTGCCCTTCAACAGATGAATGGATAAAGAAACTGTGGTATATACACAATGGAATATTACTCAGCCTTAAAGAAGAATGAAATTATGGCATTTGCTAGTTAATGAATGGAACTGGAGAATATCATGCTAAGCGAAATAAGCTGGTCCCAAAAACCAAAGGTGAATGTTCTCTCAGATACGCAGATGCTAATTCACAATAAGGGAGGGGTGGCTAGGAAAGAATGGAGGTACTTTGGATTAGGTAGAGAAAGGGAAGGGAGAGGAGGGGATATGGGGGTAGGAAGGATCGTAAAATGATTGACATCATTACCCTGTGCATGGATGTGGTTACACGACCAGTGTAACTCTACATCATGTACAGCCAGAAGAAAGAGAATATACTCCATTTATGTATGATGTATCGAAGTGCATTCTACTGTCACACATAACTAATAAAACAAAATTTAAAAAGTCTTACCATTCATACAAGGAGATATTGGGAATTTGCAGAAGTTCCTGATTTCTTCAGTTGTAAAGAATGAGAATCCACAGATATGGGGTTTTGTTAGTCACTGATGGGAGCGGCACCACACCCCAGGAAGTGTCTGGCTCTGGAACTTCCCTCGGGTCGCCCTTTAAAGCTTATCTTGACTATTATCCAAAACACCATCTAAATGACCATTTCTCAACACTTAAGGACCATCATCAATTCTCTGAAGACTTCATGTTTCCAACTCACTCTCCATCTTTCACTGACCTTTCCTGATAAAGGTCCTCCACTTATGGCGACAGCAGATGTCCCTCTGGGGTCGTCTGCCCCAAGGGAGCCCATGGGACTTGGAACATGCCTGACTCCGGCCTTGGGAGTCTTTGCTGGTTGAATGGTGGACACCAGCATCGTTATGAGAGGAGTTTCCCTGTCTGAGAGCAGCTCTGAAGGGAGACTCATGACTCAACAGCCTTTTGGGTAATCTGTTGTCATTGAAATATCCAGGGATGCTATCAGGCAAGAAGGAGGTGAGAATCTGCAACGAGCCTCAGCCTAGAAGTGTCCGTCCTTAGGAAATCCACAAAATGGGCCTGCCTCTCCTGTGGAGGTCTCCGATACGCCAATCAGCTCTTGAAAGAGGCAGTGAGACTGAGGCTGAGGAAGAAAACAAATTGATCCTTGGAACTGAACTGCTGCTCACGGAGGAGTCTCCAAGCCGTCAAAACCCGACAGGATACTCAGAGCTAAGCCACAGCAGTACCACAGATCTCTACCTGGACCCCCATCACTCTGAGACAGGATAAAGTGAGCAAAACCAGGTCACCGTGGAACCTACCAGATACCGAGCCTTTGAAAGCACTGAAGGCATAAATCAGGAAATAATGAAAATGGTCCTATTTAGAGATGGGAATGAGTAGGGCAGATCAGATGGCAAAAGGGCCAGACTTTCTGAGTATTCTTTTGTATGTAATTTTGATTTTTGAACAACATTTGAAAATAAAAGGGGGTGCTCATGGATACAGTATAGGAGTGCATAATCAACCGGGAAATACAATTCTCTTAATTCTGCATATCCAGACCAAACTCCAGTACATGCAGAGCAGCCCCCTCCTGTACAAATTAGACCCCGAAGACATCTCGACAGGGATCCAGTCACTGACTGGAGAGTTGGAACACGTGCCATGAAAACACCTTTTAATGCCAATGCGCATAAGTTCATGTTAAACTCTCCCCTAAAAAATATTGGCATCTCAAATGCTCATTCAGTGAACAAGTAAGATGCTGAACACTGGGCATTCAGACACAAACTCCACGGTCTCTGCTATAAGAGAAACCTACGATTTAGTGAGCAAGAAGCACGCCACAGCAGACGACCACAATCCACCTGTTGTGAACGATGGAAGTGACATTGGCAGGGTCCTGCCTGAGGGGCCCAACATCTCCAAAGGAGGTGGCTACCAGGATGGTCTTACAGGAGGAGGAGGAAGAGGAGGGAGGGAGGGGCGCTCAGCCAGCACAGGTGAAGGCACAGAGGAGGGAGACTGCACCTGGCTGGTCTGGGGCTGCAGCTGGAGCCCAGCTGTGAGCCAGGGGGAGGGAGCCCTGGGGTCACACGAGTTAGCAGCAATGAAAAGCACACATTTTCTCATCAGGCATACTCTGTGTGTGTGTGTGTGTGTGTGTGTGTGTGTGTGTGGTGCTGGGGATTGAACCCAGGGCCTCGTGCTTGCAAGGCAGGCCCTCTACTAACTGAGCTATATCCCCAGCCCAGGTATACTCTTAAATTGTCCAGCTATGGGGTGGAAAGAACACAAAATTATTATGTGATTATTTATTTTACATAATAGATTTGCACAAATCCTCTAAGAGATGTATTTTTTTAAAACTTGTAAAATGAACCACTATAAACTGAGTTATAATCTGCCGGAAGTCTTGAGCTTTTCTTGAAAACATTATTATGTTATCAACTTAGAATCATCTTAATCTTTCTGTTTTAAAAAGTACTTTCCTCGCATATTAGTCAAACTACTCGAAGTCATTCAGAAAATTAAATACTACTTAGAACATAATTCCTTGCAGTCTGAGATAGGAGAGAATCTGTGATGAAATTTGGGCCTGTAATAGAATGACATCCGTCGCTCTCTCCAGCTTCACTCAGAATTTCCTTTTCAGTCACCTGGGGATTTGAGAGCAGTGGTTTCCTGCCTTGGGTGAGAACCACTGAAGCATCACTGAAGAATCAGACGGAGCTTTTCTGTGTTTCTTTCTTCCATCTCCCTGGGGAGAAGTCGGGAAGGAACCAGCAAAGATTTCTCTAGTACAGACCTCTTGCAAAATGTGCTGTTCCAGCCAGCAGCATCCGCTTTGCCCAGGAGCTTGCAAGAAACGCAAAGCTGGGGCTCCTCCTGCTGCAGGGACCCGCCTGCCAGGACACCAGCAGCCTGGCGGTCCTCTCTCCAGTTCCGCCATCACGCCTGCGAGGTTCAGACTTGTAATCAGATCCCTTCTCCAGTTTATTAGGAGTGATAGGAAAGGGGAAAGGCTCTCAAGGGAGAGCATGGGGCTCTCAGAGAGGGGGACAGAACACCGCTCCTGCCCTCCGGTTATATTGGGAGTCCCAGGGAAGTTTCCAGAAAGTCCCACCAGGTTTGCCCTTGACTTTCGACTGACCACATAGGGTCTGCGTGGAGCAGTCACAGAGGACGGTGTGACTCAAAGTCGGCGTTTTAAAGAAATTGGCTCAATGTCCTGCCCCTTAATTGACTATCACCCTGTAGAAGGCCCTCAGCCAGGTTTCTTTGTGCAGGTCTTGATGGGTGGGTTACTGGGGTGATTGGGGTGGTGACATAATTGATGACAAGGGAGGATCCAGGCCACCTGAAAGCGTGTGACATGATCTTTTCCTCAAGTGACCCACCCACGCCACCCATTCTAATCTATACACCTTCCTGTAGCCATTTGAGCAGGGGTTGCTTCATTTCCTCTCATTCTACAACAAACTGCTGCTTCTTGTCTTCTCCATCACCCGAACACTGATGAAGTGGAGATATAATTACAAAACTCCTATCACTGGGTATTTGCTACATTCTAAAAATTGTACTTCCGTGGCTTACATTCAGTTCTCACAGGAACCCCAAAGTTAAGTGCACAGATTCTCCATCATGACAGGTGAGGACGTGTTCCAGCCTTACGTTCACTCCCTCCCCCTGCCCAGGCCCCTGCATTAGGCACGATGCTCCTAAGGGGTTCACTGAAGCACCTGATGGGGGACAAGCAAGTCAATCCCCTACACGGTCTCTGTCCTGAGAGCTCCGGCAAAGGCAGTATTGAAGAGGGAGACATTACTTCTTAGCTCTGGTCTCTGTAAGAGTGTTGTTTAAACATTTGTTTTAATTGTAACATTTTTCTGCTGGTTTGAATTACAGCTCTTATGTGACAAAGGCCACTTCCCCATAGCATTGCAGATGTTCCTCTGCCTTTGTTCTGCTTCAATAAACTGCTTGTCGCAAGAATTCCTATACATGGTCCTTGGTCACGTGGATCAAGAATTCAAACCCACCCATGCTGTCATGGTTAAGAAATGATGTCAAATTTCCTACAAAAGCCCCATGTGACCTCAGCTGGGGGCCCAGAGTTTCAGAGTACTAGCTCATCTGGGTCTGCAGGTGTGATGAGCCTGAGTTCCCCGACCCTGCCGGGGTGCTTGGTCTCCTGCTCAACGTGATTTCCACCTGGCATCACTCGGACCATCCAGAATTGCACTCTCCAGTGCACTCACTTCAGCTTTTATCACCGAAAACCAGATGGAAAGCTCACAAACAAATCCCTCATTGAGAGGATGAACGTGTAGCTAGAGGGACAGACAGACAATCTCCACCAATACTAAAGATGGACAAGAGATACACTTGCCAGGAGACGTCACCATGAATCCTCAATGCCAAGAATGTTGTGTCACTCCTCTGATAGAATGTTGACTCTAAATAATTCAAAGTTGTTTAAGCCCACAGGTGTGAGAGTTTAATGGTACAACTTCAATCTGATCAGTGACAAAGAAGGTGGAAAAAAACTCTGCAGGTTGGGTACCTTCCCATTTTTCTCAAAGGGTCAGTTGGAGACTTCCCTCTAGGCGTACAGCATTAGAGACTGCCCCTGGGGGCCTACAGTCTGCTGTTACAAACTGCTGCCTAGGCTCCGGGCTCCAGTGGGAGATTCCAAGGAGTTCCCCCCACCTGACTGAGGAGCTGCCCTGCAGGTGGAGACGCAACTCCACCTCCTCCCCCAGAAATCCCAGCTTCCTGAGAAAGACTACTATTGGGCAAAAGGGGCACGAATCTTCCTGAGGCCTTCATGTCCTACCTGCAGACTCCACTTCATTGTTTGAGGACAGGAACCCTGTTTCCCACATGAGCCCTGGGGGTGTGGCTCTACCATAGAGAGTGTGCTGAGCATGCAGGAGGCCCTGAACTGGATCTCCAACACCAAAAAATTAACTAATTAATTAAATAAAAATATGCAAATTTTAATTTTAAAACTTAATTTTAATTAACTAAAATGAGCCAGCCTCTAAGAATCTTCATTCAACATATTTAGGATACAAAGACTGAGTCCCGTGGCAGGAGGAGCCTTGGCGTCAGTGTCTTCGCATTGACATGGGAGGAGTAACAGGTGAGGCGTTTGCGGGGCTCCTGTGCACCCAGGATCCTTGCATCAGAATCACTTGAACTGTTTGTTAAACATGCAAGTTTTGTGTGCTGGCTTCCTCAGCAGGAGGAGTCTGGGAGCTTCCAGCAGGTCAGTATCTGGTTAGAATTCAATACCACCGGTTTACTTTACATCTGTCAACCGCCCACCCTTCCTACAATGCATCTCTATAGTTTAAAAACACCGAGGGAGTGACTGCGAAAGGGGACTGAGTCTCTCTGTGAGGTGGTGGACGCGTTCTGAGGGTGGCTGGGGTGATGGCCACACAGCTAGGAATGTCTTTTATATTCTGAATAAGCAGATTGTATGGCGTGTGACATCTCCTAAAGCTGTTATGAAACAATTACAAATAAAGGAGAAATGAAATGACCAGGGAAATGAAGCTGAAAAAAAAATGCATGTTTCTGACCAACAGGGGAGAAGAAAGGGATGGGGGAAGGAGGAAGGAGGGAAAGAGAAAGTTCTGGGGACTGAAATGGAGCAATCTATAGGACGTGCACTTACACATATGTCAAAATGAGCCCCACTACTATGTATAACTGTTGTTATGGTTTGGATGTGAGGTGACCCCCAAAAGCTCATGTGTGAGACAGCGCAGGTTTGGAGGGGAAATGATTAGGCTATAGTCTTAACCTAATCAATAAATTAATCCCTAATGGGCTTAACTGAGTGGTAACTGGAGGCAGGAGGGGTGTGGCTAGAGGAGGTGGGCATTGGGGGTAAATACGTTGTATCTGGAGAGTGGAGTCTCTCTGCTTTCTGATCATGACATGAACTACTTCCCTCCACCGCTTCCCTCAGCCACCATGTTCCGCCTCACCTTGAGCCTCAAGGAATGGAACCTGCTGTCTATGAATTGAGACCTCTGAAACCATGAGCCCTCAAACTTTTCCTCCTCTATAATTGTGCTAGTCAGATCCTTTTAGTCACAGCAGTGAAAAAGCTGACTAAAACAACCATAATGCATAATAAAAAGCATTCTTAAAAATGCATGTTTCCTGGGCTCAATTCAAATCCAATCAACCAGCATCTCTTGGCAAATCTGCTCCCTGGACACATGACAGGTTACACTTTTTTGGGGGGTGGGGAACCAGGGATTGAACTCAGGGGCACTCAGCCACTGAATCATATCCCCAGCCCTATTTTATATTTATTTAGAGACAGGGTCTCACTGAGTTGCTTAGGGCCTCACTAAATTGCTGAGGCTGGCTTTGAACTCACGATCCTCCTGCCTCAGCCTCCCAAGTCGCTGGGATTACAGGCGTGCGCCACCGCACCCAGCAGGTTATGCTTTTGCTCACCACTGGGGCTTGAGTATGACTTGTCCCCTCCCAACTCAGGCAGGAGTTTAATCTCCAAAGTTTATGTTAATGACACTAAGGGAAACTTATCTGGCTATAGTGTTGAGAGGTGGGTTCTTTGGAAAGTGGTTGGATGACATTAGGCCATCAGAGTGGAACATGACTGGATCCTGCTGACTTTATAAGGGAAGGGAGAGGAACCACACCTGTACAGACAGACACAAGCACTCTCACCATGATGTGACGCGGCCACGGGGGACCCTCACCTGAGCCTGTACCATGTTATTTGATCTTACAGCTTCCAAAACTATGAACGAAATAAGCTGCTTTTCTCTACCAAATGTCCTGAGATATTTCACTGTAGTTGATGAAAAGCTGACTATCACACGCAATAAAGTCTGAAAAGTACTGGTGATTTGCTCTGCATTTTACATACAGCACAAGGGAGCCTCTGGCAGGAACCAAAGACTCATGCACACTCACCTTGAGTCCTACACCTGTCAATCACTACTTCTCTAGAACAGTTGCATCATGGCAGAGCTGGTCCTGGAAAAGCCTGGAAAAATTCAAGAATGATATTTCATAAATGTTACAGGTGTTATTATTAAGTAGCCCTAGTTTGCAGAGTAGAGTTCGAACATGAGGCACCTCCCGAGAAATTCCAAACACTCAGCCCTCCTGTGTGTGGCCCCAGGCCCCCACTGAACAGCTCCTTTCTGAAAACTAGCCTGCAAGTGCTGGCTCAGTGGTGCTCAGCCTCCGTGGAGAAGGCCTAAGTGCATGGCCCACAGCTGCTGTAGCTGCATCATGGGCAAAACATGGAGCACTTTGGCTGGTTTTTCCCTAACGAGCTGCTCATGAGGACCCACAAAGGAAGAACCTGGTCCTGAAATCTTGCCCCACTGTGACAACTCCCTAGGGACAAGATTCGACTCCTCAGGCCCTGCTGGAGTGAACCCCCGTCACCATCCTGTCTCACATCACCGACCAGAGGTGATCCAGGAGTGGGCCCTTGCTCCATATCTTGCTCCTCTATGTGAAAAATGATTCCAAGTGATATCACACACTGAAACAAAAATTAGTAATGCTGTAAGAGTCAGGCAGCTATGGAAATTTCGAGTATTAAGCCAGGCATGGTGACCCTTGCCTGCTATCCCAGCAGCCCCAGAGGCTGAGGCAGTAGGATCACAAAATCAAGGCCAGCTTCAGCAAATGAGTGAGACCCTCCTGACTTGGAGAGACCCTGACTCAAAAAATAAAAAGGGCTAGGGATGTGGTTCAGTGATAGAGCACCCCTGGGTTCGATCCCCACTACGGAAAAAAAGAAAGAAAAATTTTATATTGAGCTTCATATGCATAATCATGTAAGTTAAAAACTGAATAAATAATGCATATAAAAATTACATTGCACTAAATATATTTAAATTAAGGTAATTTTTAAATAGAGAAACTTTTACCAATATTTTGGTTCTTAGTGATAATGAGTAATATTTGCTGATTGGTCCATGACCTCCTCATTACATATTCAAGTTCAATAAACAATGCAGCCAGATTTGCCAGTCTACCTCCACAAATAATTGAAAAGGTGTTTTGCTATTTTAATTTTGAAAAGTTTCTTTCACATGAAGTGGAAATATATAAAAAGTCATGAAAAGCCATGAACCCAATAAATTCTTCTTTTAAAATTCCATTTCACAAGAAATTCTAAAAACTGCTATGTTATTAATGTGGGGATCAATTCTTGCTGTGTTTAAAACTCTCCACAGGTGCCAGACATGGTGGCACACACCTGTCATCCCAGGCACTTGGGAGGCTGAGGCATGAGGATCACGAGTTCAAAGCCAGCCTTAGCAACTTAGCAACTTCACTGTCTCAAAGTGAAAAATAGGAAAAAAAAAAAGGGGGTGGGCAGCTGGAGATGTGACTCAGTGGTGAAGCAGCCCTGGGTTCAACCCCCGGTACTGCCCCCTGAAAAAAGTCTCTACAGGTGAAAATATCCCAGTAAAAGATTTTCCCCAGAAAGTTCATCAAGAGTTTCTATCACATTCTTTAAAAACTCCCCGGTTTTTCTCCTCTACCCTGGGAGTGGGCACTGGGCCCCCTGCCCGCTGCTGCAGATCCGCGGCTGGTGCCCTGAAGACAGTGGCACTGCTGCGTCATTTCCTCGGGAAACACTTCCCACATCCTCTCTCATCCCTCTTCCTTCAAAATTCGATTCTGTGTGTGTGTGTGTGTGTGTGTGTGAACGTCCACTCCCTTCACTCTGCTGTGGTAAATGACCGCCACAATTTCTGTGTGGCATTCTTCAAAGACCTCCCCTCCAGGTTATTTCAGGCTGGGTCATGCTCTTTGTCGTTTATTTGTTTACTTATTTCATCTGATTAATGAACCCATGTAAGATTGCACATGGGAGAAAAAAGATAGCTCAGAAAAGGCAAGTCACACGTCGCCATCAGTGTGTTTTTTTACGTATTTACTATTATAAACACAGAAATAGAAAATACCGCAGTGACGGAGATGTGAATGAAGAGGAATCTATTAGACAAAGCTCTGAAAACCAACGCGTGGCTGAGTGTGTGTGTGTGTGTGCGCGCGCATGTGTGTGTGAGAGTGTGTGTGTGTGTGTATGTGCATGTGTGTGTTTGTGTGTGTGCATGTATGTGTGAGAGTGTGTGTGTGTGTGTGTGTGTGTGTGAGCAATAGCACTTGCACCAGTGAGGTCCCCAGGTGAAGTCCACACAGAGCACGCTGTTCACAGGGGACATTTCCTGTCCTCCAGTTCCACAGGCTGGGATTCAACCAACCACAGACTTAAAGTATTTGAAAATAAATATGGCGTCTGTATTAAACATGTACAGTTCCTTTCTTGGCACAAATCTCTAAACAATGCAGTAGAACAACGACTTGGGTAGCATTTGCATTTTGTCAGGTTCCCTGAGCCTCTAGAGATGGTTCATGGTGTTTGAAGGTGTGTGGAGGTGATCCGTGAACACTGACCATTCTATGAGGGACCTGAATGTGCCTGGCTTCTGGTGGTAACTGAGGTTCTAACACTCCCCAGGGAGACTGAGGGGTCGGTGTGTGTGTGTGTGTGTGTGTGTGTGTGTGTGTGCAGAATCAAAATAATTAAAAATGATTAAGTCCAACTGTAACCACACCAATCCTTCAAAATTTTGTATCAGCAAAAGACTTTTTCAGAGAGAAGTATTTTATCACCAACACTGTTCAGCTCGGCTAGTGTCTGTGCCAAGAAAAATAAGGCGACCTTTCAACATACTGTCTCTGACTTTTCTCCAGGTCGGCCTGTCCTCTTGGAGTCCAGCTCCTCTCCTGAGGGCAACCCGCCTGCTCAGGCTGAACTGGCTCTCCACCACCAAATCCACCTGGTTCTTGCCGCCAGCCCTGGGGTTCACCACTGGGAGCCGTCCTGCACCCAGGCGGGGAAGGGTGTGTGGAGGTTTCCAGATCCTGGTGACGGCCACTTAGGTAAGAGAAGCCCTGCAGGCCCTCCGTGGAGATGCAGGGGCCAGCCTGCAGTGAGGTTTGCTGGGGGTGCAGCTTCGTGGGGTGGTGGGCAGGAACTAGACCCCCACACCCATCCCAAACGTAAATGACAGATACAAATAGCATGTACAAATACCTGTTCATGGATCAAGGTACTCAGGGATTCAATTTTCTTTTCCTGAGAACTTACTTTTCATTTTGGATTCCATTTTTGTTTAAGGATCATATCTAAGTTTGGGGGTTCTGTGTGGCTTTGGGGTAAGAGGTGGAAGGGGGCAGCCTCTGAAAGGCTCCACACACACCCGTGAGCATTCCAACTTTCCCAGCCCAAGGGCCCCTGCTCGTTCCTTCGTGTGGCTTTCTGGGAACGTGAGCAGCAGCTCCTGCCTCCCAGGGCAGGCTCACTCTCCCCTGGAACCCTGGACCTCTGGTTTCTCCTCTCCAGAGGTGAAGCCACCCTGCCTGAGATACTGTGCCTTTCCTGGGAGTGTTAGGGTTTGCACGTGAGGCATCCCCCAAAGCTCACGTGTGAGACAATGCAAGAACTGTCAGGGGTGAAATGATTGGTCAATGAGAGCATCAACCTAATCAGTGAATTAATCCCCTGACATGTATTAACTGGGTGGTAAGTGAAGGCGGGTAGGATGTGGCTGGAAGAGGTGGGCCACTGGGGTTGTGCCTTTGGGGTATATATTTTGTCCCTAGTGAGTGGAGCTCTCTCTGCTTCCTGCTGGTCATGTCCTGAGCTGCTTTCCTCCTTAATGCCCTTCCACCATGATGTTCTGCCTCAGCTCAGCCCCAGAGCAATGAGTCATCCATCTATGGACCGAGACCTCTGAAATCATGAGCCGAAACAGACTTCTCTTCCTTTGTGTTGTTCTTGTCAGATCTTGTGGTCACAGTGACAAAAAAGAAATCTGACTAAAACACCTACTCAGGTGCAAAACTATAGATATGCTTTCCCAAACTCAGAGAATTAATCTTCATATGATTTTAGGGAAATATCTCTTGGCAAAAAGTCTATGGGATAATTCAAAAGCAACTACATCATCGGAAGATGCGGAACCCTGGGTGGTAAAGGTCTGCTCTAGAGCCCAAATCGCCCGCTCACTGTGAGCACTCTCATCAGGAAACCCCTGGAGCACCTGGGGAAGAGCATTCTCTCAGTGGAGTCTTCTCTGGCTTATGAGTAATTTAGAGCATCCATGAAATTGACACTGGATCTGGGACAGTAGGGGCCAACCTGTTAAAGATAAGTTCACTTACATTCTTCTTAGGGTCCATAGGTAATGGGAAATTCTAAGCATGGAAAACTCGGATGTTTGCTATCAAGGTTGCACTACAGCTCAGACGCCTCTCAGAGAAGGCAGAGTTAGCAAGATGTGGTCTAGGGGAGGATTTAAGGATCACTCTCCTCAGTGTCCTGGACTCTGTGACCTTGCCAGCCACGTGGCTGCTGTCTTCCTGAACAGAAGTGAAGGTGTTCCTGCAACCGGGAATTTGTAGATGGATGGTCTTCAAGTTGAGGACTGGAATGCTCAAAGTAAAGATGCTGTGCTTGGCTCAGAATTGGATATTAAAGAAATTCTGTGGATTCTTCATGTTGAGTTGGGTTAAATAGCACAAGCACTGGTTCTGGGGGGAAAAAAATCTTACTTTTAAATATTCTCAGGCCACTTTCCAAACGGTCCTCCAACACTGTTCTCCAGAGGTTCTAACCCAACCAGCGACCCCAGCTGGCCTGGGGTGGCTTCTGCTCTCTCCCTTACACAGAGACATCAGACACATGCAGCTCAGCATGTACCATGGCCCCCAGGACCCCACAGCCCCCTCCACATCACTACAGTTTTTAATGTTTTCTCTTTAGATTCCTGACCCAGAATGAGGCCAATCTCACCAAATAAAGTGAAAATGACTTGGATTCAGTATATTACCTTGATACACAGATTTTGTTATGTGTGTAGTTAATGGCATGAAACGATATTTTCCATCTACTGTTCTTAAAAAATATAAAAATTGGAGCACATTTTAAAAGTAAATTAAAATAAAATTTTTAAAACAAACATTATACTTTCATAGGGAATAAAAAGGCAAAATTATAATAAAATGCATAGGTAAAATTTTGTAAATGTTTCTATTAATTTTAAATGTACCTTCTAATGCTTAATCTAATCCAGTTTTTTAAATCCAGAGGTTTGACCAAAATTTGTCTTCGTAGAATTATTTTAACATTATAGTGAGACCCTCAGAAGATCAATGACTGAACTTTTGGATTAGATTGGTTTCAAAACACACTCAAGGCGATGGCCCACAATTTCCTGCCAGCTTAGAGCCCCTTCATCTCCAGAGGTAGAACTGAGGCTAGCCCTTATTAAATTAGCATAATTAACAGGATGGCCTGAGTGGCAGAAGTGATCTAGCTGGTAGCATGGGCTCACCTTTTCCTGTGATTGGGCCTCCCTGCCTCCACATCCTTCCTACAGGAAGGGGAGACCACCACCCCTTCTCCTGCTGCCACTGCCTGCATCTCCTGGGAGGACTGGCCAGCTAGAGCAACCTGCTCCTCCATGGGCACACGACCAATAGGACCACACCGGCTCCTTACTGGGTTTGGAATTTGGCTGTGGAGTGGAGACCTCTTTCCCCTTTTCTTGTCAGGACTTCACTCTCATCGGGAGAGAAATTCACTTAGGATTTGCTTATCCCACCTGTAATGCTTCTGCCTGCCCTCTGAAGGCTGCACTGTGGCCGGTCCTCTGATCAAATAACTCATCTTTCCATGGATGTGGAATTCTCTAGTCTCTGTATTCCATAGAAGCAGATCTAGGAGTCAAGGGAAGGCATGAAGTGTCTCTATCCATCAGGACACATACCAAATGTTCAGTCTCTCCCTAAGATTTCCACGTCTGCTGGGTTAGAGGTCTCACTCCTCCAGAGGAGCATGGCAGAGGGCACAGGGGTGGATCACAACTGGACTCTGAGACTGCCCACTTGACCACCCCAGGATGCTGCCTTAAATGACCGCAAACTAAGCGACTTATGACATAAATCTAGTATCTTACACTTCCATGTGTCAGGTCTCACTGGGCTAAAACCAATGTGTCTGTGTCGCAGGGCTCTGTTCCTAGCCCTGAGGAGCAGGTGTTTCTTTGCCCTTTCCAAAGCCACAGAGTTGCTGATTTGACAGTCTGTCTTTGTCCAATGGGAACTGCCATTTCCAATCTCAAGGTTTTAACCAACCTTGAACAGCTTATGGGAATAGGATTCCTTAATTAGTTGATTGTTAATATTCGGTTCACAGACTGAAAATTCTTGCTTTTATGAAAATACCCATGTGTTGCCATAGCAACAATGTGATCCTCCCACCCCCAACAAGGTAATTGTCTTTTTCACAATCCACCTTTTGCAGAAAGTTGAAAGAAAGGAAAACAACCCACACTGAGAAGTCTTTCTCTCCTTTCCTCTACCTGTGCCTTCACATTCGTTATTAGCATGTCGTCTAATATTTTTAAACAAAGCGCATTCTTACACATCACTTGCACCTTTTATTTCAAGGTATTTCAATCAGAAAAAATGGAGACAGGAACTGGGGAGGCATTAATGGAGATGTGTTCTCTCACGCCAAATCAGGACACCACCAGTGGAGATATTTGAAGATGGTTTTAAGCAGAGACTGTTAAATCTAAAAAGTCAGGAGCCCAAGGATGGGGAAGATTCCACAGAAACCACCATCAAGAACCAAGAGGCAGCTACGAATGAGGCCCAGATATGCCTGTCATAGCCAGCTGTCTCCCTCATTCCATGGACTCACAAGTTCCCAGACTAGAGAAGGGGATTAGCTCACCAGGCTCAATTTTATGCTTAAACATTAATAAATAACCTTGCCGTTGCAGCATCCAGGAGAAGGCTCCCAGAAGGCAAAACTCATTTGCTACTTGGCAGTATTTACTTCAAAGTGAATTTTGAATGTATTTCCTTTTAGCATAGATAGCATGGTGCCTTTTTACTAATTCAATGGCGGTCTGTATGTTTTTGAAGATTTTTCAAATGAAATGTATCTCTCCAGAAATGAATTCTCCAGACACTCCTGAATTCCTGGAGATACAGGCAGACGAGACTGGCCTGCCATGCTGCTCCAAAGCGTTGCTCAGCAATCTTTCTCTACGCCACCCAGGTTGCAGAGTTGAAGTCCCTCTGCCCCATCTGAAAGTTGCAAGTTCTGGACTAAATTCTGGGCCAAAATTCAGGGAATCTTATAAGAGATTGTATCATTGCCCCCAAATTCTTCAACCCTCTCTAAACTTATGGTCTTTACCATGTCTTTGCAGTTCTTTCCACCAGGACCACATTTCCCAGTTTCTTGCCCTTGATCCGAGCCTGGTGACTTGGCTGCACCAAGAAGATGTAATAAAAATAAAGGGTGCTGAGTTAGTAGGTCTTAGTACCCCTGCTAGCCCCCTTCCACCTCTGCCAACGTGTTAGGGTTTGAGTATGAAGTGTCCCCTCAAAGCTCAGGAGACAACAATGGTCAGAGGTGAGATGATTAGATTATAGGAGCTGGAATCTTATTTGGTGGATTAATCCATTTGATGGATTAACAACCTGAGAGAACTACTCTACTGGTGGTAACTGTAGGCAGGTAAGGTGTAGCTAGAGAAGTCACCAGCAATGTGCCTTTGCAATTGGTACTTTGTCCCTAGTGAGCAGAGCTCTCTCTCTCTCTCCTTCCTGGCTGCCATGAGCTGAGCAGCTGTCCCCTGCCACACCCTTCTGCCATGATATTCTGCCTCATCCCAGGCCAGAGGAATGGAGTCAGCCAATTAAGGCTGAACCTCTGAAACTGTGAAGCCCCAAATAAACTTTTCCTCCTTCAAGATGTTACTATTGGGTATTTTGGTGACAGTGACGAAAAGCTAACACATAGTACTAAAGGGAAGAACTGGCCTAGAAGAGCCCACTGGTCCTAGAGGGAGAGAGCCCCGTGGAGTCAGAACTCATTAGCAGGTCACACAAGCTGATTTTTAGCCGACTCTTTAGATTCGCCCCCCTAAAAACGTCATCTGAGATTAACTGAGCTGAGCGGAAGTCAGTTGAGATCAGTAGCCTTTGTGCAAACCCACAGATCCCTGAGAACAGATGATTATTGTTTTAAGGCACTGAGTTTTGCAGGGACTCGGTATATAGCTTTTGTGTAGCAATGGCTAATCGGGCCACATGCCAAGAACTTTGCAGCAGCAAACCAGGTGAAAACCCAGGCCAGTCCACTCTCCCGTGGACACTGGTTTTGCCAAGAGACTCCTGCTGTGTCTAAGCACCTGCCCTCAGGACTCAGTTTGGTAGCTGAGCATTCACCATGCTCCTTAGCTTAGATCCTAAGCTGAGCTCTTGCTCATGTCCACAGTCCTTCAAAAATCAGGATCCTGATTCTCAGTACAGCTCCGGAGCAAAAAATAGCACTCTACCTGCTGAAGCTCATGGGAGACCCAGCATTACTACATGGTAGCAATAACCCAACCACCCGGATTCCACCTCTGACCACCTAGGTTCCTTGGTGAAATCCTGGACAAGCTTTTCAGCTGGCCCAAATGTCAGTCTTCCTGTTTGTAAGATGGGATAACAATCGTGACATCTCCCATGGAGTTGTGAGGATTTAACATAAATGCTTGTAAAGCATGAGGCGGAATTCCTGGCGCATGGTGGGTTCTCCACAGACGTTAGTCACATCCAGAAGCCACGGTACAGCAGGCCCACGGTCACTCTCCTCTGAAGAACCTATTTGGTCCTTAACTGATGCTTGGGAACTTGCCACGTGACCCATTATGTGAGATTTGGACGGCCCACTCTGCCTGCTATTTGTGCAAACAGTAGGTTCTTCTGAACACTCGCTGTTCTTCAGGGAGTGTGGAATTTTGCTGTGTGCTTGGTAAAGAGTGGTTACAAGACTCACACTGGGGAAAAGCAGAATAATGGGCCCCGAGGTGTCCATTCTAATCCCTGGAACTGTGAATTTGCGATGTTACATGGCCAAGAGGAGCCACAGTTGCAGATGGAATTAAGGTTGCTTGTCAGCAACCTCCAAATGGGGACAGTATCCCAGGCTGCCTATGCAGATCCAGTAAAAATCCCCAGGGCCAGAAAAAGATGACTGAAGGAGAGGTACAGGGTACAGGGACATGCCACGTCACCGCTCAGAGGATGGAGGGCAGGCAGTAAGCCAAGGATGCAGGCGACCTGGAGAGGGTGGGGAAGGATGAGTGGGCTCCCTCTCGGTGCTCTCAGAGGAGCACAGCCCTGCCAGTACCGTATCTCAGCTCAGTGAGACCCAAGCCAGAGTTCAAACCTACAAAGGGTAAGATACTGAATTCATGTTGTCTAAACTGTTGTTTGTGGTAAGCTCTTACAGCAGCAAGAGAAATCTCACTTAAGCTGCCAATTAAAACTTTGGGAACTGAATCTGTAATAGACTTCCCTGGGCAGGAATATCTCACATATATTACAGGGAAGAAAAGGGCAAAGGAAGGCTGTACGTGGATTCTTCTAGGCTGCCTGCATTCCCCTTATGATCCAGCTGCATCTCCTCCCTAGATCGCTGCGATAAATCTCAGCCTTGAGAACAACTTTATGCTTAATCCTATGAGTCCTTCTAATGCCTCTCCAAACATATGGGTGGCCTTGGGTACCCCCAACACAAGCTTACATCACTAGTATTATCTCTGTCCCATTCACCAACAGAAGATTCCTTTATTCACCTTCAGCTGAGTTATTCATTCATTTATTCAAGAAAAATATATTAAACACCTATTATATGACTTTCCTTGCCCTTTGAGCCATAGACACAAAGTTTAGTTATCATTTCACATGAAATATTATGAATGCAATGTCCCTCTCATTCTTCCAATGTTCCCCTATTTTATTTTAGTTCTTTCAAATACTTATCTAATCCAACAACATTCACGACAATCACACACACACACACACACACACACACACACACAAATGTAGGCAGACTATTCCTGGGGGCTAAAATGTAAATGCTTCCAAAACTTGGGTGCAATTAAAAACTTTACTGAGAATCAAGGAAGCACATTAATGAAATTAGCCTTCATTCATCATTAATAAATAAGCAAGATTCTTTTGATCTTTTTTCTCATACTCCAAGTAGTAAGAGCACACTAATCAGCAGTTATCACATTGATACAAGCCCACAAACCCTTATCTGAACCCTTGGGACCAGATGTGGTCCAGATTTCAGAATTCTTAGATTTTATAAATATACATCAATCAGACACCATGTAAGAATCCCCAGAGGCCCAACATGCTGTGACCACACCCCACTCTGTGCAGAAAAGCTTCCCAACAGTCATACTATGGTGGATAGCTGTGGACCACACATACTCTCCACAACAGGGCAGCTCAGGTGTCCTCGATGAAACAGGTGACAGACAAAATTCCATAATTGTTGCTATTAGAATTTGATAGACTTCACAATTGTGGATAAGGAATTACAGACTTGAAATTCCAAACTGTCCTGCAAATATCTACCATCTACCAAGAGGTCAGCAGAGGATGATACAGAGGAGGCTGTCTGTCCACCTGCCCCTCACACAGATATCCAGGGCTCAGGGTGAGGGTGGGCTCTCCATCTACGGTTCTCCACTTTGGGTACCTCAGGGTGCTGCAAAGGTGGATGTGAGATGAAATGTCATTATCCAATGCCGACCTCTTGTTTCCCACCCACGTACAAAATGTCCATAGAGAGCCAAACAATCTGGGTCAAGAAGCAGAGGGAGAGGAAGTGAACACGCTGTGTCCTATGCCTACAGCACTGAGAACCCTGTGTCCTCGTCCATAGAAACAGTCAGAAAATGAAGTCAATGAATTTACACATCTTGATCCTGTTTTAAGAAGAGAAAAAAAGACTTGAATAAAAATATGCTGTTTGCAACATAAAAGGTCAGTTTTCCCTTAGTTCCAATGATTATGTGATACTTTCTCACCATTTATTTCAAAGAAGAAATAATTTTAGGGAAATGTTCATTTCTGAGCTTATATCCCCTAAATCATGATATCTACAATTGTTTTATTACATAAAACAATATGAAACATTTGTAATACTAATAACGTTAAACTGTACATGGACTCTGTCTACAAGGTGTTATAAAGTGAGTTTTTTAGGTTTTTACTGCTCACACAACTGATGGACTCAGAATCAGGAAAGCAATCTTGGTCGTTGGATGAACTTATTTTGATAAATAATTCTTCCATTTAATTTTTATATTTTTATTTTTTGCTGGATCAAAAAACAACCACCAAAGAAAAATAAACTAAATACAATATAATGAGGATAAGAAAGAAAAAATATATTAAAACAATATCCACGTTGTCTAATTACACTCCCATGCAATGATTTTAATTTCATATTTTCAGAACAGGTACATTCAATTTTAGCATTTCAAAATTGGATTTCAGTAGGAAAAAAATATGTCAATTAGCTAGCTCTGACCTTTCAGGAGGAAAAATAACATTACATTTGAGGGACATGGAAAGATTTGAGGGCCTGGAGTATCTGATGGATTTTTTCTATTAACATAATTATTGTTGATTCATGGCCCACTTTACTCTGCTCATGAGGACAGTTTCCGTGGGGAGATTATGAAAGCATTTCATTCGACCATCAGTCTAACCCTAATGCTGTGGCATAGTCTTATCCTTGTCTTCAATCTTAATGATTTTGTGAATGCAGAAAAAGAATAAGTGATATATTTCCAATTTTTTTAACAAAAAAAGCAGAATTGGAATAAAAATCATCGCTTTCTAGCCCTCAAGGTAAAGTAGGAGGAGAGAAAAAGAAAACATACTTACTTTATTTTTAAGCAAATAGAATTTTATATACAGCTAAAACATTGTGTGTAATTTTAAAAGAAGAAATAAATTTTAGAAGTACAACAAAAAGAAAAAGGAAAAAGAACACGTTGTACTCCTCACATGTAAAAGAGATATCTTTTTTTAGAAAATATGTTCATTTCCAAAATATATTTGCAACTGTCCATAAGCACATAAACTGCTTACAACATCAGTATTAGGTGATAAAGCTAAATAATTAAATTTTTAAAAGAGATTATAGATGTCAGGAGATAAATTGGGGCAAAGAATCATCAAATTCCAAAGTTATAAAGAAACCTCAAGCAGCAAGGAGTAGAATCAACACAGGGAAAGAACCAAGATAGCAAGGCAGAGGATAGTCTTGAGAACCTCCCAGCAGATTTAGAGAAAAAAAATGTGAGATGAAAAGATTGAAATAAGGAAGAACACAATGACCTGACTATGGGTATATTGTATTCCTAAGGTAGGGAAGAGAAAAACATGTGGCAGAGATAAAATAACAAAAGTGTCAGTCAGAGTCAAGTGCACAGTGTAACTCCCTCAATTTGACAAAGGGTATCTACAAAAAAATCTATAGCGAACATCACACATAACAGTAAGAAACCTGAAGCTGTTCACTCAGGTCAGGAACAAGGTGAGAACCTCCCTTCTCACCAATGCTTTTTTTGTTTGGTTTTGTTTTTGGCAGTGCTGGGGATTGAACCCAGGGCCTTGTGCTTGCAAGGCAAGTGCTCTACCAACTGAGCTAGATCCCCAGCCCCTCACCAATGCTTTTTAACATCATACCAGAAATCCTAGCTAATGCAATAAGACAAGAAAAGGGGGAAAAGGTATGTAGATTGGGAAGGAAGAAACAGTCTTTGTTTATAGTTAACATGATCAAATATGTAAAAAAAAAAAAATCCCAAATAATTGACAAAAAACCTCCTGGAACTAATAAGTGACTATGATCACACCAAGGGTGAAGGAAGCAAAACTGATATACAACCTACATACCAACAAAGAACAAGTAGAATTTGAAATTAAAAGCACAATACCATTTATAGTAACAACTTCGAAAATGGAACACTTTGGCATAAACTCACTAAAATATGTATAAAATCTACTTAAAAAGCAGAAAGCACTGATAAATTTTTTTAAACCAGCTAATTAAATGAAGAGACTTAATTAGTTGCTGCTGTTTGAAATTTTTTTTTTTTTTTTACCTTCTGGATTATGGAGGCTGCTTACCGCACTTCCCCAGTTTATATCTTGACCTCTATAATTGTTTTTAAAAACTTAATTCTGTAGCCTTATCACCTCATATTGATAGTGTACCTAGATCAGCTCATCCATTTAATTAGTTTAGGACAGGAAACAGTATTGTCAGGAAAGCCCACCCAGTTATATTGTGAATATTGAAAACCTGACTCTGAAGTTCATATGGAGCATTCCATCCCATGACAAACTCCTGAGACAATCAGCTTAATAAGAGAAAAGGCTAACTGTGGCTCATAGTTTAGGGGGTTCTAGTCCATGAGCAGGCAAAGCCATTGCTTTAGGCCTCTGGTGGGGCTGGGGGCCTACAACATCACAGCAGGAGTGGCCAGGGAGCAAAAGGAAAGAGAGAGGAGACCAGGCCCCATTAACCCCCCTAGGGCACACCCCAGTCCCCTCTGAAAGCTTCCACCACCTCCCAGTAGCAAGGAGCCTTCAACACATGGCCTCTGGGGATTTCCCAGATCCCAGCTGTAGTATCCAGAATAGCCGACTCCATATCCAAGGAGAAAAACAGTTGGAAAACTGATGCTGCCCAACATCAAAACTCACTATTCATGTATTCAAGATACTGTGGTATTGGCAAAATGCCAGACACACATATAAATAGAAATAGGCTCACGGAAATAGAGCCTCCTCTGTCCTTTGACCAGGGAGCAAAGGCACGACAGTAGCACAAATGTCTTCTCAACAAATGGTGCTGGACCAAACAGACACTCAGGCAAAAAACAAAAAAACACTCCCTCCACAAAAATTTACTCCAAATTGATATCAGGCATGAATGTGAAACGAAGCCATGAAGCTCCTAAGGGATGACAGAGGAGACGGTCTGGATGGCCTTGGGCTTGACGATGACTCTTTAGGTGCGACGCCAAAGGTACGATCCATGAAAGGCAAAGTCAACAGACCAGACTCAATCAAAATTCAAACTTCTTGCTCTGAGTAGACACTGCCACAAGAATAAAAAGGCAAACCACAGACAGAGAAAATGCTTATGAAAATCATATCTGATAACAGACTCAGCAAAAATGCACAAAGAGCTCTTAACTCGGCCCAGTTAATAGATGGGCCGAAGCCCTGAACAGATGGCCCACCACAGGAACAACGCGTGGGCAGACAGGCGTGGTAAGAGGTGCTCCAGGTCGTACGCCATTGGCAAAATGCAAATGACAACACAAAGACCTCGAGAATGCGAAGACCCAGAACCCTGCACCCCCAGAGTGAGAGCAGCTCCTTCACCACAGTGGGGTGCAAGAGGGAACGGCCACTTGGGAGGCACGGGGCAGCTTCCTGTGAAACTAAATGTACTCTTGACGTACAACACACCAAGCAGGCTCCTTGGTGTTTACCCAAAGGGAGGAGACCCATGTCCACACAAACCTGCAGACGGTAACTGAATCGGGGGAGCGACCCAGAGGCCCTACAGTTCGTGAACGGGTAAATGAGCTGCGGCACAGCCAGACGACGGGGCATCACTCAGAGGAGAAAGATATGCGCTATCAAACCTGAAAGGACAGGCGGATTCCTATGTGGAAGAAGCCAGTCTGAGAGCTGCTTCCTTAGGATCCCAAGGACAGGCTGTTCTGGAAAACGTAAGACATGGAGACAGAAAGATCAGTGGGCAGGAACCAGGTGGGAGGGAGGATGAGCAGGCAGGAGAGGACCTTGGGGACAATGAGAACACTGGGATTCTGCAATGGTGGCTGCATGCCACTGAATGTTATCCACACCCACAGAATGAAGGCACCCCACCCAGTGTGAACCTGCACACTGGGCTCCCGATGGTCATGCTGCATCCCTGTTTATCAATCATAACAAATGATCCCCTCTGGTAAGGGCCGTGACTAACAGGAGGGGCCATTATTTTCAGGGACAGGGTCATGGGGTCTATTTGTACCTTCTGCTCAATCTTGCTAAAAAATAGAGTGATTTTTTTAAAGTCACTAAAAATAGAGTAATTTTGTAAAATACTTAAGCAAAAAAAAAAAAAAAAACCCAAAAAACAAAAAAAACAATGAGTCAATGAGACAACACACCATCTATCTAAGTCGCTGGATTATTCAGATCACGACAAAGGGAGGAAGACACGTGAAATTCTGGCCTTGTGGCGAGGCTGGTCTGTAATCTCCCGCAGCTGTCCCTGAGAACAAAGGGGAGGTGACAGGGTCTGTGGATGGATCAGGCAGAGCTGTCCAAGATAGACATGGCTGAGGTTACACAGAGCGAGAGTTGATGACCTCCACAAGACAGCTGGGGAGACAGCACGGGACTGAGAGGTCACATGTGGGACAAGTAATGTGACATCTGCATACAGGAGCATGGTGGGGGAGACCGTCCCCCAGATCCCTCCCACAGGGAATGACACGACTGCCCATGAGACCATCAGGAAGATCAGAACACACACGAATGGTCACAGAGCAGGGCCTAACGGGCCACCTCCTACACCACCTTATGACTACTTGCAAACACAGGCTTAAAAAACATTCCTCGATGTTGCCTCATATCATTTTGAAAGTGGAGATATTTTTGTCAACCTAGACGAATTTTTGCATGGCCAGAGGACATTTGATTAAACTCAAATATGAATCTTACTGGCTTTTATTACCTAAGATCTTTCATTAAGTTTCAGCCACTGAAGTAAATGTCAGAGTTCCCTAATAGATTTTAAAGGTTCCATTTGATTGGAGATGTTATGTCAAGGTAATAAAGGGAAATTTTAGCATTTAAAAAGTCATTCCAAATGTCTAGAATCATCCTGATTCAACTAATCTTATTGATAGGATATTTTGAGAATAAAAAAACTAAAAACTATTGTCATTAGATTCATACAAAGTAAAAAGTATTTTTAAAAGTATTGTTTCTAACCAGTCAGTTCAATATATGACTTTGATTGTATTTAAAGATCTTTGTCTATAACAGCCCAATGTTTTAAAGGCTTTTGGTTTGTAAACAAAAATGGTACTTCCTCCAGAGAGAAATATATGAAACTTTCCAACATATCTTTGTGTCTTTGAGAATCTTGCAACAACTCTATTTTCGGCTTGTGAATAAGCAAAGCAAACGTATTCTTGAGTGATTCAAGCAATGCAGAAAATGAGTCATTGATCACAGCCCAAGAGAAGTCCTTTTCAGTACGATGGATGGCTGCTACCTTCCATTTGGTTTGGAATGGCTGCTTCACCATTCCATTTTGCCTATGGAACCGAAGGGCAGAAGTTAAGCTACAGGTTGTAACAACATCAGGCAGACACATATTACTGACCTCAAAGCTCTCAGCTAGACTGAAAGCCAGATCTTTAATTACCCATAATTGTACTTCTACCTTCAGCTCCAACACATAACAACCTCGGAAGCCATCGTCTTCATATTCAATCTATCCTATGCAAACTGCAGAAAAACAAACACAAAGGGGAAAATCTTGGATAAATAAAACACCTTGCCAGGCATGGTAGTGCACACCTGTAATCCCAGTGGCTTGGGAGGCTGAGGCAGGAGTATCTCGAGTTCAGAGCCAGCCTCAGCAACTTAGCAAGAGCCCAAGAGAGACAGGTGTGCACCACCGCACCCAGCCATGTTCTATTTTTAACAACAACAACAAAAAAATCACAGCAGTAGATTGATCTTGTTTATTTTAAAAGAAAATCTATCTTATTAATTAAATTAAATAGGTATTTAGCACCCAGAAAAGCAAGACATAAAATAAGAGGAAATTAACCACATAGAATGAAATAGCACAATGAGATCTGCAGACCTGAAGGCTAGCCTCGCTTCCCCTGCTGTTAGTAGGAGTGGGTGGGCTTTGGCAAAGCAGAGACCCCTCTGCTCCTCTGCTTCCTCATCTGTAAAGATTATTTCTGATGTCCAAGTCTTTCTGCGTTTCTTAACAATTATTTAATTTTTGGCATACATTCATATACTTCGAAAGGAATTAACTGTCTTAATTCCAGCGCGACCTCGTCACCCAGTCCTTCCCCAAGGTGACCACGTTACTCTCACATGATCTCAGTCCATCTGGAGCTGCCATGGCTCCTGCTTCAGACTGGGGGGTTGATAAAAAGCATTAACTGAGTGACCCCAGTCCAAGTCTAGTTGCCATCAGACTCAGTGTCCTGCAAGGAGTTGCTCTCTGCCTTGAGGACAGGGCCTTCTTGCTGTGTGCTTCAGGGCAGAAGTGGCCTGCAGGCTCCCTGGGGCCTCCTACAGGAGCACTGATCCCACCCGAGGCTCTGCCCTCTTATCACCACCTCCCAAAGGCATCATCGCCTCTTCAGACCATCACAGGAGGATCAGGTGTCCACATACAAACTTTTCTGGGACCCAAATATTGAGACCATAGAACATGCTTTCACATTTTCATATGCAAACATAAGCATTATTAAAAAAAATAAATGAATGTGCCCCCTTTACCCACAGAAGACAGTGCTGCTTACCTTCTGCAGCTCTCTCTGCACATGTAGATCTTTGCTTTCAGTGTCTTCTCACCTCCACCTGGGATCCTTCTCCATTGGGTTTGTTCCTGTCTGCCTCCTGCAGGGGACTTCTGTCATTTCTACTCATTGGCAGCTGCAAACAGTGTTGCAAAGAGTAACCCGATCACATTTTATCTCACAAGTGAGGGTGTATCCGAGAAAGACTGCAGAGGTGGGGTCACTGGTCCAGTGTGACCTCTGGTTTCAAGGTTACTTTAGGTTGCTGAGCTGAGTCCTGTTTCTTTAATTCAGACCATCACTGAATAAAATGGCTTACTGAACCTAAATCAGCAGTAATTCTTCCTCCACATTCTGCAAACAGGTACCTAAAACATCTGTCTCTTCATAGGAACTGCTATTAACTGACTACGTGATAGACTACTTCCTGAAAGTTGGCCCTTCATTCATTCATCCATCAGCAATCTATTAAGCAGCTACACAAGTGAGTGCACTTTTCATAGTTTTACTGATTATTGGCTGTCACTTCTTGCCGCTGACAAGGATGTTGTCTCCAATGGTTTTCCCTTTGTGTTTACATTTCAGATGTGCAATGAAAACCAATCAGGTTTCCTAATACCAAGATCCTGTGCAATACTGGTAAAATGGTTTCTCAAGTTCTGAGCTCTGAGCATCACCAGAATGACACTGGACTCAAAGTGCATTATATACTGAATCTATTTCAGGTGCATACATTCTAATTTTACTAGTGTAATCAAGGTGCCTTCCAGGTGATTGTACCAAGTAATGCTCTCTCCAAAGTCTCATATAAGAAGTGTTGCCAAACTTCAGATTTTTGCCAATTTTAGAGGTGAAAAAATGATTCTTCAATTCTGTTCCCTCAGCATACATGACATGGACACCTCTCCATATGTTGAAGAATGATTTAATAGTGACATGTGCACACCCATGTTCACAGCAGCATGAGTCACAACAGCCAAACTGTGGAAGCAGCCTAGGTGTCAGGAATGATGGATGGATAAGGAAAATGTGGTATATGTGCACAATGGAGCTTTATTCAGTCATAAAGAAAAATAAAATTATGGCATTTGCAGGATAATGGATGAAACTACAGATCACCATGTTAAGTGAAATAAGTCAAACTCAGAGATCAAGGGTCGCAATGTTTTCTCTCATATGTGGAAAATCGAGAGGAAAAAGGAAAGCAAAGCTGGAGGTGGATCTCATGAAAATCCAAGGGAGGTCAGCAGAGGAGAAGGACCAGGGGCAGGAGGAGGGAGGGAGGGGGAAGTGCTGGGAGTGATATTGTCTGGATTATGTTGATAAATTGTGTGCATGCACAAACAGGTAGCAACAAATCCCATTCCCGGGTACAACTGTAATGCACCAATAAAATGTGGAAAAAGAGGATGATTATATTTCCTTTCCTGTGAATTATAGACTTATTGTAATTCACAATTACAATTTTTACTATTTTATTTTTATGTGTTTTTCATGAGCAGTATGTCAATCAAAGTCAAAAAGATAACCTGGGACATGCAATGGTCTCCTTCACAGACCTGTCCTCCAGGCCCGTCCACAAGGCTTTGTCACAAAGCTGAGGTGGCCATGGCAGTCCTCTCTCACTGGTTCTTGTGACCATACCAGAAAGATCTCAGCCACGTCCCTCAGAGTACCAGGCATAAGTTATTAGAAAGGACAACAGAAGGAGAAAAGGGGACACTCTCAAGAAAGACAATGAACCTCTCAGAGGGAAGGATGGAGAGCCCCTCTGGCCCTGCTGTTTTACTGGGTGTTATGGCTTGGATGTGAGGTGTCCCTGAGAAGCTCACCTGTGAGACAGTGCAGGAAGGATCAGAGGAGAAATGATTGGGTTGTAAGAGTCTTAACCCAATCAGTGGATAAATCCCTGGTGGGATTATTGAAGAGGTTGGGGGTGGGAATTGGGGTGTGGCTTGGGTTATATATTTTATATCTGGAGAGTGAACGCTTTCTCTGCTTCCTGAGGATGTGAGCTGCTTCCCTCTGCCACATTCTTCCGCCACAATGTTCAGTCTCACCTCAGGCCCCAAGGAATGGAGCCTGCCTTCTATGGACTAAGACCTCTGAAACTGTGAGCCCTCAAATAAACCTTTCCTCCTCTATAATTGTGCTGGTCAGATCCTTTTAGTTACAGCAGCAAAAAAGCTAACTAAAACACTGGGGATCCTAGGGAAGTTTCCAGAGAGTCCCACCCAGGCCCACCTCTTGACTTTTGACTGACGGCAGGATGACCTCAGATTTCCAAGTTCCCACTGCACAAGGTAAAAGTCGAGGCAACACAGAGCCCCTTCTGTCCAGCCGGCCAGTTTTAATTGGAACTTGTTCTGTGGATTTTATGATTGGGGGTTATCCTCATCTCCCTGGGTTCTGGAACCCAGGCTGTAAGTCCCTCCCTTCAGGGTAACTGTGTTCTCACTGGCATTTGGGCCTGTGTTCCTCCTGCAGGTAGAAGGTAGTTTGCTGAGGAAGGTGACATCCTGTTGACTAAGCCAGGCAGGGCAGCAGCTAAATTGCATCTTAAAAGAAAGCACATGGCGCCAGCGCAGTGGACCCATTTGTAGAATTATTCCCCAGGCTCGCATTCCCACCACTCATGTCTGTGTGTCACCTGTCACCTTTCCCAGAGGTGCTGCCCGCTAACTGTTGAACAGCATTCCAGGATTTGTTATTTTTTAATCAATTTTGGGAATAAGACATAACATACAGATTGTATGCTAAAACATGAAACACATAAAAACAATGACATTTTCATGTTCCTTCTTTTCATTTTATCGAGGGCCTAGGCGATTGCTACATGTAGTTCTTAAACATGGTGGGAAAACACACGCAGCCTAAACTTTACCATCTTAAGCATTTTTGAGGCTGCAGTTCACAAGCGTGAAGTAAATTCACACTGTGAGGCCATCGCCACCCATCTCCAGAACGTTCTCCCTCTGCTCCCAAACTGCAGCTCCCACCCACGCGACAGTCACTGCCCGTTTCCCTCCCCAGCCTGGCAGCACCATCCTGCTCTGTCTCTGAATCTCACTATTCCAGCCACGTGGAATTGTGCACCACGCTGCTCCCGTGGCTGCCTGACTTCATGTCTTCAAGGCCGTCCGTGTGGTGGCAAGTGTTATAGGGGCCTCCCCCTTTCAGGGAGTCACATTCCATGGTGAGTCCACACTGCGTCTCGTTGGTTTTTTTAATTCTTTTACTTTTTCCCATTCTGTGTGATTGTGTGTGTGCATGTGTGTGTGTGTGTGCATGTCTATGTTCTTGTGGCACTGATAAGTTTAAGAATACACCAACACACACACACACACACACACACACACACGCAATCACACAGTTTTTCTTTCATTTAAATGCTGTCTTCCTCATCCATGTATTATTTAGCCTTGTTCTGAATTTGGTGGGGTAAAATCCTACTGGGTTTGGTGTGTTTGGATTTTTTATTTGTTTCTCCTTACCTTGATTTTTGTTTCTCTCATTATTCCTTCTTTACTCTCTTCCCTGACTAGTTGCCCAATTTTCTTGTCCCCTCTTCCTCTCATTTTTTTATTATTATGTTTAGTTATTTTTTACTCCTCCTTCAGCTTCTCCTGTCATCTGCTACCTCTCTCCTGCTTCCCCTCTGCTCAGTTTTTAAATATCTTGAACTTTCTCCTGTCTTCCTGCCCTATTTTCTCCTCATATAAAGGACCTACAGTTTCTTCCTCTGATAGAATTCTGTCGTTTGTGATCACTACCCCGTTCACGTCACTGTGATATTGACACAGGGGGTGACGGAGTTGCCACCTGCTGATCAGTGTAGGATCAGTTTCCCAGTTGTTTATTGTGGGTGCTGATGTTAAATGCTGATCCCACCCTTTCTCATCAAGTGGCAGTTAGTGGTACAGATGTCAAAGGAATCACCGGACACTTACTTGAAGGCTGCACATCAGTTGCTGACATTACTGGTGTTCCTTACTCCCCTCTCTCTAAACAGGACTGGGAGTGATTGAAATGGTTCAGGTTCACAGAGTGGAGACCCCACGGCTAAGCAAGGCTCACAACTCAACCAAGTGGCAGCGAAACTTGCTCCACACAGATCAGCCCCACTAGGGGCTGTAGCTCCAACCACACTCCAACACACAGAATAGGAGAGGCAAACCCCAACCAATGACCAGCTCTCAAGCAGGAGTGACTGGAGGGGATCTTAAGCCCCACTCCTGGACATCTACTCATATAGCAAGAACACATACAAGTCTCGGGACAAAAAAGATAACTACACACCAAAAGACACACATAAAAGAGGAAGAGGAATTAATTTCAACAGATGCACAAGTTCAGCCTCTGAAAACATGAGAAACAGACCAACAAGATTCCCCCCAACCATGCCAAATTTACAATCCTCCAACATAGGAACCCAAAGATATGGAAGTGAATGAAATTTCAGATAAATACTATAAAAAAAACTGATTATTAAAATGTTCAATGAACTAAAAGAAGATCTAAGGGACAAATTAAGAGAGCAAATACAGGAAGTGAAGAACTATTTCAATAAAGAAATAGAGATACTAAAAAGAACCTAATCAGAACTCCTGGAAATGAAAGATACAATGAATCAAATTAAAATGTCACTTAAAAGTATCATAAACAGACCAGATTGCATTGAAAATATAACTATAGGCCTTGTAGACAGAACTCCAGTCTTGAAGACAGGTTATGTGATGTGAATATTGGATGCTCAATATTCTATAAGGAAAAAACAAAAAGCCATGATGAAAATATACAAGAACTCTGGGACAAAGTCAAGAGAACAAACATGAGAGTCTTTGGAATATAAGGGAACATGGACACACAGGGTAGGGGCATTAAGAGTCTCTTCAGTGAAATAGCAACAGAAGAATTCCCTAACCTTAGAAATGAAATAGTCATTCACTAAAAGGATGCATATAGAGCTTCAAACAGACCATATCAAAAAAACCTCTCCAAGACATTCTAATCCAAATGCCTAACACAGAAAATAAGAAAAGAATATTAAAAGCTGGGAAAAAAACAGGTCACATTTAGAAATGAATAAGGCTCACTTATGACTTGTCAATTCAGATCTTAAAATCAAGAATTCCAAGCTCTAAAAGAAAAATAATTGCCAGTCACGACTACCATATCCAGCAAAGCTATCTTTCAGAATTTATAGAGAAATAAAATTTTTCCATAAGTATAATCTAAAAAAATTCATGACCATTAAGCCAGCACTACAAAAATACTTACAGGTATACCACAAACAGAATTCAAAATCAAACCCCAAAGCTCCCAAATGGATGAAACTCTCTAGAAGATCAACTAACTAAATGAAAAATTAAGACCCAAATAAATATAGCAAATGAACCAAAATGGCAGGAAATGACAAACAGTTATTCATAATAACACTGCATATAAACTGTTTCAATTCCCCTTTAAAACACATAGATTGGCAGAATGAATTTAAAAAAATATGATCCAAATATATGCTGTTTGCTAGAAATTCATTTCATAGACAACACCTATATAAATAGAGTAAAAAAATGGAAGAAATAGTGCATGAAAATGGAGTCCAAAAACAAGCAAAAGTAGCTATTCTCATATCTGACAAAGCAGACTTCAAGCAAAAATTAATCAAAATAGACAAAGAAGGCTACTACATACTGGTAAAGGGAATACTCCTATAAGAAGATCCAAGTGGCCGGATGCGGTGGCACATGCCTGTACTTGGGAGACTGAGGCAGGAGGATTGTGAGTTCAAAGCCAGCCTCAGAAACTTAGTGAGGCCCTAAGCAACTCAGTGAGACCCTGTCTCTAAATAAAAAATACAAAATAGGGCTGGGGATGTGGCTCAGTGGTGAAGGGCCCCTGGGTTCAATCCCCAGTACCAAAAAAAAAAAAAAAAAAAAAAAAGATACAAGCAATAGTAAATATGCCACAAAAGTCAGTGCACCTAATTACTTAAAAAAAAAAAAAAACTTGTTGACATAAAATCCTAAGTAGACTTTTAACACAATAATACTGGGTAATTTCAGAATACCCTTATCATCAAAACATTGCCCAGACATAAAATCAATAAAGATATTTCTGACCTAAATAATACAAAATGGACCAAACAGATATCTACAAAATATTTCAACCCAAAACAGCTGAATTCACTTTCTTCTCAGAAACTCATGGAACATTTTCCAAAATAGACCATATTCTAGGTCACAATGTAAGTCTTAGCAAACACACAAAAAAATGATATAATCCTTTGCATCCTATCAGATATTAATGGAATAGACTAGAAATCAACAGTTAGAAAAATTACAGAAAACCACATAAACACACAGAGATTAAATAATACTCCTTTTAATCAGGAATGGATCATCCATGAAATGAGAGAATAAATTAAGAAATTCTAAGAAACAAACGAGAATGAAGATACAACATATCAAAATCTCTGGGACAGTGTGAAGGCAGTTCTAAGAGAAAAGTTTGTAGCACTGAGTGCCTACAAACAATGGAGGCATTCCAACTAAATAATCTACTGCTACCTTAAGGCCTTAGAAGATGAAGAACAAACTAATTCCAAAGCCAGTAGAAGACAGGAAAAAATTAATGAAATTAATGGAATTGACAATAAAGAAGCAATACAGAGGATCAATACAACAAAGAGTTGGTTCTTTGAAAAGATAAAGATCAATAAACCCTTAGCCAAAATAACCAAAAGAAAGACTTAAATCAACAAAATTAGAGATGAAAAAGAGATATCACATATTTCTGAAATCCAGAGGATCATTAGAATCTATTTTGAAAATTTATACTCCAAATAACTGGAAAATCCAGAAGACTGAAATTTCTAGACACATATGACCTACTCAAAATGAACCAGGAAGATACAGAAAACCTGAGCAGACCAATGTCAAGCAATGAGACTGAAATAGCAATTAGAAAAGTCTTCAAACAAAGAAAAACCCAGGACCAGATGGATTCTCAGTCAAGTTCTCCAGACCTTTAAAAAGTAACTAACACCAATCCTCCTCAAATTATTCCATGAAAGAGAAAAGGAGGGAAAATCAATTCTGAAACATGGCTTTGCTGGATTTGGCAATCTTGGCTTCACCCAAAAATAAATAAATAATACCCCAATCAATAATTAGGCAAAAGAACACAATAGATTTTTCTCAAAAGAAGAAATAAAAATGGTCATTAAATATATGAAAAAAATGTTCAATACCCCTGGCAATCAGGAAAATGCCAATCAAAACCACATGGACTCAAATTTCCACAGGGAGATGTTAATGGTGATACCACGCTCGCACTCAGCTCACGCTCAGCTTTCAGTTTTTCCAAGACCCAGGCACACTTCAAGGAGCCCTTTCCCATCTCAGCAGCTGGTACCTGTGGGCCGAGTGGAGACTGACTGGGATTCTCAAGCCTGGCATGGTGGTCACCTTGCTCCAGTCAATGTCACGACTGAAGTACAGTTCATTGAAATGCATCGTGAAACTCTGAGTGAAGCTCTTCCTGGAGACAATATCGGCTTCAATGTCAAGAATGCATCTGTCAAAGACGTTTGTCATGGCAATGTTGCTGGTGACAGCAAAAATGACCCAGCAATGGAAGCAGCTGGTTTCACTGCTCAGGTGATTATTCTGGACCATCCAGGTCAAATCAGTGCTGGCTATGCCCCTGTACTGGACTGGAACACAGCTCACATGGATTACAAGTTTGCTGAGGTCAAAGAAAAGATGATCACTGTTCTGGTAAGAAGCTGGAAGATGGTCCTAAATTCTTGAAGTATGGTGATGGTTGATAGGTTCCAGGAAAGCCCGTGTGTGTTGAGAGCTTCTCTGACCATCCTCCTCTGGGTGGTTTTGCTGTTCGTGATATGAGGTGGATAGTTGCTGTGGGTGTCATCAAAGCAGTGGGCAAGAAGGCTGCTGGCAGCAAGGCCACCAAGTCTGCCCAGAAAGCTCGAAAGGCTAAACGAATAATACCCCAATACCTGCCACCCCAGTCTTACTCACTGGGGGAAGAATGGTCTCAGAACTGTTTGTCTCAATGAGCCATTTAAGTTTAATAGCAAAAGACTGATTAATGATCACGATGCATCGTGAAACCTTCAGAAGGAGAGGGGACTGTTTTGTGGGCCGTTTTGTGTGTGTGTGTGTGTGGCAGTTTTAAGTTATTAGTTTTTAAAATCAGTACTTTTTAATGGAAACAACTTGATCAAAAATCTGTCAAAGAATTTTGAGACACATTAAAACAAAAGTTTAATGAGAAAAAAAAAACTGCACTGAGATTTCATCTCACTCCAGACAGTTTGGCGATCATCACGAATACAAATAATAATAAATGCTGGAGAGGATGTGGGGAAATAGATAACGCTCACACATTGTTGATGGGACTGGAAATTAGTCCAACCACCCTGGAAAGCAGTACAGATATTCCTCAAAAGAATAGAAATAAAAGCACCATATGACCCAGCTATCCTGCTTTTTGGTATTTAGGCAAAAGAACTGAAATCATCATACTATAGTGATAGAGGAACATCAGTGTTTATACCTCACAATTCATAACAGCCAAGTTACAGAACCAGCACAAATGCCTAGCAACTGATGAATGGATAAAGAAAATCTGATGTATGTACACAGTGGAGTTTTACTCACCATAAATGTATCTATTTCTAAAACCAAAAGTACAAAACTAAGAGTTACTTGTAAAACAATAGTCTATGGTTAAATGTTTAAGCTAATTTCTATAGATATAACAAATTCTTCTATAAAAGATGCTTTAGGTAATCTTAATAAATGGTGGTGATCTCATTTTAAATACCCTAGTAAAGTGTATTAGTCTGTTTCCTGTTGCTATAACAAAATGCCTGAAGTTGGGTACTTAAAAAGAAAAGATGTTCATTTAGCTCACGAGTTTTGGAAACTAAAGTCCAAGATTGGGTGGCTCCATTGATTAGGTCTCTGGTAAGGGCCTCATGGTAGATGACATTCCAGGGGCAGGACCACATGCTTAGAGAGATCACATGGTGAGAAGTCAGAGCAATTCAAAGACCAGGTTTACTTTTTTATACAATCCACTCTCACAGAAACTACATTATAATCTTCCCAGGGCAGGACTTCCAATGCCCTAACCTACTTCCACTAGGCCCCGCCCCTTAGAGATTCTACCCGCTTTCAACGTCACCAAGCTGGGGACCAAGCTTCCAGCCCATGAAACCTGGGGGACAAACCACATCCAAACGGCACATTTTGTTTAAAGAGTTTGGTAATAGCATGCCTCAATCATACTTAATTGGCTATGAGAGTTTCTGGAAAAGTTCTTTTGGATTCTTTGCTTTGCTTCACATCCATCAATATTAACCAATCATACTTGTTTCCTTAAGCCAGCCCATGAGGGCACTTGAGGACTAATAACTGACTTCTCCCCATTGGTACCCTTACACCAACTGGGTAGAGAACTAAAGATAAAATGTTGTTTCTCCAAAGGCTGAAGGCAGAGCTACTCAGTGAACACTCAACACCTGTCTGCTCGGCTGGGGGCTCTAAGCTGCACCCCTCTGGTAGTCATGCCTTCTGTGTCTCTTCCCCACACCTACATCACAACTGGAAGGATGTAGAAGGACAGTGAGTTCTGCCCCACGTGAGCCTCAGCAACTGGCCGGCATACGAAGCATGGGGTACTCGCTGCAGATGCTCCCCAAACCTCTCCCTCGTTCACCTCTCACCCTACCTGTGCCCATTACTGACTCTGTTTCATCTGAAAGGAATTCTGCATGTATTTTTGAGTTTCAGAACATTTAAACCATCAAAAGAAAATTGTAACAACAAGACACTGAAGTCAGAGGCCCCGCAGGCTGCGCCTAATGGCTCTGGTTGGGACGTCCTGAGATACACCCCTGGAGTAAGTACACTTGGTCCTCAGCCAAGGGGATGGGGTGCTGAGCCAGGGACCCAAGACCTCCCTAGGCAGCAGAGCCCTTGCAGGGCCAGGTGCTTCCTTTGCCCTCTATAACATGGGAGAGAAGCTCCAGCTCTCCACACCCAGCTGATCCAGCAGTAAGATGAAGGGGGACTTGAGGACCCCTGGAGCCCCTTTGTGCACTAAAACTTTATGATTCTAAGATGAAAATGGAACCTTGAATTAAAATTTTTGAAAAACTAAGATCAAAAAGTTCACACATCAACAGTTTTATCAACAGAATGGTGTCAAATTGGTAGACCTTACGTGAACTCACAGGAAGGTCTGATGGTACTGGTGGCCTCCGGTGCGGTTCTGTGGAACATCTGGAACACCAGTGGGACATGGAACATTTGGCATGTCCTCTTCTACCAGGTAGTTGAATAGACACAAACCTCAAGGAAAGGAAACGTCAGCGAAGAGCTCTTGTCCTATTTTGGGGTCCTTTTCCTGGTCTCAGAAGTTGCTGATTTTCCTTTCCTGGGATAGTGAGACCCATCTCAGTTAAAAAAAAAAAATCAATACCTAAATTTGAACTTATCATCAATCAGTGTAGAAATCACATTCTTAAAGAATTTCAAATCTTTTTATTTTTTTATTTTACAAGAGACTGAATTCAAAACGTTTATGATGATTATCAGAGCCGTTAGCAATTTCTTTCAGGCTAACTACCAGCATCCTTCCTGCCCCTGGCTTGATGAGGGGACATATTTCATTTTGTGAAGAGGTAGAGTGCTGTCAGGTATTTCAAAGAGAAGCTTTACTTGTTAAAGGAAATCGGCCCATATTCTTAACTCAGAATACAGTACTCACTTCAAGCGAATTAAAGGTAAGATGGAGTACATTCCAAGGCTGTCACCCTCTGTGTCACCTTCAAGAAGTGACCTGGCCTACCTTGCTCACGGATGGACACTCCAGGACTGGGGCCTCGCTCAGCGCTTGGCTATTGGTTTGGTTTGTGTTTCCCTCCTGTAGAAGTGGTATCCCGATTTGGGAAGGCTTTGCTTAGGCTTTGCTTAAGCTTTGCTTAGGCTTTGCTTAGGTCTCTTTCCCAGGGAGAACTGTATGATCCAAGGAAAAGGGGGAGGTTTCATTTCTTTTCCTGAACAAGTTCTCCATGCTTCTGTGTTTAGCAGGCCTACACACAGGTCACTGCATCCCTCCTCGACTCTGCCATAGTCCAGTTGCTCAGCTCTGACATTGGGGTCTCGTGGGTCTACCAGTAATGCCACACACTGTGAGAAACATTCGCTGCCCCTGGCAACTCAAGCCCAGAGGGGGCAGGAACTGGATATGAGCAAAGGAACCAGAGACGCCCACCCGGCTCTTTCCACAGGCTGCTTTCTACTGTCTTGGTTGGCAGCTGGGTGCCCGAGCTGGGTGCCCGGTCCCATTGACAATTATGGAATTGCAATGAGGACTTCCATCCTTTGCTTCAAAAACATGGGAAGCTCATTCCAGAATATCCAATGCCAAACTTTTTTTTTTTCTGATACTGGGGAGTGAACCCAGGGGTGCTCTACCACTGAGCTGCACCCCAGCCCTTTTTAATTTTGAGACAGGGTCTCACTAGGTTGCCCAGGCTGGTCTTGAAGTTGCAATCCTCCTGCCTCAGCCTCCCAAGTCACTAGGATTACAGGCCTGCACTACCATGCCTGGCTCCAGTGTCAATCTTAGTGCAGCTCCATAAAGAGAGAAAAGAGGAAAAGAAGATATTATCAACAAAAAAAGTGAAATTTTCTCTTTGAGGGCATGCAACTCTGGTGTGAAAGGATCGGTCAAGTGCACCACACAAGCTCTTGAAAAGAAAGCAAAACATCTCTAAAAGGCCTGGGAATCAAGAGAGCTCAGGCTTCTTAGCAGCTGTGAAGGTGGTAGAAGGAAAAGAGCGAAGTCTTCAGTCTCTGGGGAAAAGTCTTTTTAATCTAGAAGGTGAGAGCACCTTGCAGACGCTTTCAGATGTGAGAAGTCAGACACCGTCCCTTGGGGTGCACGAACTCCCCAAGGCAGGAGAGAGCCATCAAGAAGGGAAGGAGTGGGTCCAGGAAAGTGGGATCCAACCTCAGAGACCAAGAAAGGAGCTCTGCAGACAGCAGGGCGGCTCTGCAGCTGGAGGATGACCCCATGAGGGAGCCAGGGGCGGAGACCCCCACCAGCTGCACGTGCACAACCATTGAAGGGCAGGGGACACTAAAACCTAGACTCCAAGAGCCCAAGGCAAGTTCTAAAAGGAGACAGTGACTAATTCCTGGGAAACAGAGTAGTAAACCAAAAGAAATGTACCAGCCCGTGTGCTGTGGGTCCAGCCAACGTCCAGCCTGTTCAGGGTCAGAAAAGCACATGAATGTGGCCAGAAAATGTCCCCTAACTACGTTAGCGAGGTGCAGGGAGCGGGGGTGTGGCAGACGAGACTTCTCGCCTGTCTGCAAGGAAGCTCACCTAAGGTCTAAGAATGCACAAAACTAAATAATAAATAAAATTCTAAAAGTTAAAAATCAAAAAAGAAAGAACAAGTTGCAGAAATACATCCTGTTATTTAGTTGTGAGGATGTAAATCACAAGAAGCAACCTAAAGTGGAGTGAGGGGACAGCTGGGGGACTGCTTTCACTACCCAGCCCTGAAGCCTCGGGCATGTGTAACTTCCGTCACGTTAAAATTATCTTTAAGGAAATCAACAGGCAACAGAAAGGTCAGGGCCGGGCAAGTTCACTGCTCCCTACGTTGTCAACCTGACAGCGGCTCTCAGCACAGGCTCACATGACTCACCCTCGCTCCCTGTAACCAGGCAGTCCAGGGTAGGGACTTGCATCCAGCTTTTCTAGAAACTTCTTGGACTCTTTCTACTGAGAGGCTGAGAACTGCCACCTCTGGCGCTCACCAGAGAGTCCCTGGGTTCTGCGAACCCCAAGGCCGGGTGCAGAACGCATAGCCTTCCTCTAGAAGGAGGGTCTATGTTTGCATCATGATTGAAAAGAGATTCTGGCCTCGCCCACCCCGCTCTCAACCCACTGGGAAAACAGTTCATAGCTCAGTTAACTTCCATCTGAACCCACCCTAGGGGACATGCAGGTGCATCGTGTGGCAGTGTGGCCCCTGTTGCTCGTGGGTCCAGTTTCTGCCTGCAGAACTATTATCGACCCTCAGAGAATAACCACAGTCCTTGCATTCCTGAGGCTGCTCCCAGCCGCTCCGTTCCAGCCTCCCCTGCAGCCTAGCAAAGGACCAGGCCAGATGAGGTCTTCCAGTGCTTTCTCCAGCATATGCCACCGACCTGATTTTCACCAGGAGTAACGTAATCACCTATTCCTGCCAAAACAACACAAAAGAAAGCACGGTGGCTGCTGGTTGAGCTGCCGAGAGCTGGCCAGAGAACCAGCCAGAGAACCCCGCAGCCACATGCAGGGCGCTGAATGGCCCTGGACACGCAGACCTCCCCACAGCCTCTGAGGCGGGATGCAAGCTCGAACCTAGAGGGAATTCCCAGATTCAAAAAACAGGCATTTGAGCTCTTTCTTTAGTGGATTTCACCCCTTCTCCCGGCTGATTTAATAATTTGAATAGAGGAAAAATAATAAAAATGGAAATAATAATAAATTGTCAGGAGTCCTACAATCAGCAAAATGTCATGCTACTAATTCTTTCAACAACCCTCAAAATAGCTAAAAAATATGTTCTGAAGATGAGAAAATCAAGGCCCAGAGGGACTGTGCTCAGGAGAGCTGGTGTGACAGAAAGAGCAGGACCCAAACCCACCCTTTGGCACGTGGAAAAGTCCTGGCCGGTGTGAGTTTCTTTCGCTCCCAGGTCTTCTGCCTCTAAAGTCAGGGTTTTTTCCTTAGGTGCTTCAGCCCCTCCAGCCAAAGCCCAGGCTGCTCTGAGAGATGGCTTTGAAGTTTGATTTTCATCTCTCAGAGAGAAGCCTCCACTCAGAACATATTCTTCTACTCACAGTCAAATTCAAGTGTCTTGCCTAACAGGTTTTCCTGTTGCTCCTGGTGTGCTGGCTTAGTACCAACACTATGGAACAGAACTACCCTAAGAGGCGAGCAGGAGGAGCATCTGAGAGCAACAGTGACGGGAGCTCCTCTGTCCTCTCCCATCCAAGGAGGCTACTAAACCCCGGGGGAAAACTCTGTTAGGAATTAGTAATTAAAAAGACGTAGATGAGGCCACAGTGTAGCTCTGCGAGGAACATGTGCTCACTGGGTGAGGCCCTGAGTTCACCCCCCCGCCCTGAAAATTAAACACATTAATAAACAAATAAATAACTAAAAACATACACACAGGAGTTGGGAGATTAGCTCAGAGGCAGAGCACTGGCCGGGCGCGTGCAAGGCCTTGAGTTTGGTCCCCGGCCTTGAAAAAAAAATAACGAGATAAAATAGACATATATTTTATCTGCCAGACCATGAAAACATAAAGCCTTGTCAGCAAGGAAAGTCAAAGGCCATTTTATGTTGTTTGCTGGGAAGAAAAGTGGACTTGGGCGTTTCCCGACATCCCCACAGGTCACAAACACGGGCAGAGCGCCATCTCTGTGTGTTCTGGCGCCAAGACGTGGCCCAGCTGGGGGCTCGGGGCAGAGCCTGGCCAGGGGAAGAGGCTGACACACAAATCAGCAACATGTCCAGGGGGACCTCACAGACCAGGAGGGAGCACAGCAAGGCCCCTCAGCTCTGCCTGACAAGGCCAGGGAAGGCTTCACAGGGCGGTGCTGGTGCCGTCTCGGCCTTGGAGAACCTGCAGGAATTTTCCACTCGATGGTTGAAGTTTATGATCTAGCACAAAGAAGATATTTAGTTATTTAGAGACTTGAGCAAATTTTAAGTATGTTACTGGGCATCTCCATGCAGGCTCTCTAGTTGGTACTAGGGAGGCCACAGTGACATCCGTGACCTGCCAAAATAGCAAGTCCCTACGGCTCAAAGGGACACACACAGGACATTTGGCACCTGAGAGATGTGCTCTGGCTTGTTAGTAATTCTCTGATTAACTGATGGTTTGTCATAGCATATGCCAAGGGAAAGGAAGAGGGAGGGGCCATTTCCTTCTTTAGCTCCCCCAGGGGACTAAATCTGGAAGATGGTACCATTATCACCATTTTATAAATGAAGACATGGGCACCAGGAAAGCTAAGAATCTTGTGCACAATTACATGCTTCTAAGAGACTGGCATTATTTTTTGTCTGTTGGCTGTTTCTGTTTGTTTGTTTGTTTGTTTTGGTGCTGGGGATTGAACTCAGGGCCTTGTGCACTCGAGGCAAGAGCTCTACCAACGGAGCTACAGTCCTAGCCCTAAGAGGCTGTTTATTAAGACCCCGATGCCTGTACCTGGGAGGGCACAGATGAGCCACCAACTGCATCTCCCTGTGGAGACCTAGAGTGACATACACTAGGTCTCTATTGCTGCTTAGTAAACGACTCCCAGTTTAGTGGGTTAGAACGAGCACCTGTTGTGCTACAATTTCTGTAGGCCAAGAGCAGGCCCAGCTCAGCCAGCTGACTCAGCTCCCTCACAGGCTGCACTTCATGTTGGCCAAGGCTGCAGCTGGTTCAAGGTTTAGCTGGAGGAGACTCCAGCTTCCCACTGACTCACGGGGCTGTTGACAAGCCCGGGACTTGTCAGGGGCCGGTGAAGTCCTCAGCAACATGGCATGCAGGTCTCTTCCTAGGGCTACTGGCAACATGGCCGCTGGTTCCCATTACACCAAAGGGGGAGGTGGGCAGGAGAAGCTGAGGCCCAAGAGGGAAGCCACAGTCTCCCCAGGATCTCAGCTCAGAGGCGAGGCCTCTCACGGCATCAGATTTCATCCTTATCACTGAGTTCCCTGTCCTGGCCACCTCTGGGGATCCTGGCACAGGGAATGAGGCCCAGTGGGCCGAGCTGGGTGGCATCCTGCAGACCACCAACCCCAAAAGGACAGAGTGTGGATTGTCTTCAAACATACAGCCTGTAGGCAGTGACTGTCCCAGCATAAGATGGGGTATGTCAACTGAGCCAAAGCGCCTCTCTTCTGGGAACACGGAGCCTGCGAAGGGAGAGTCCAGGTGCCTCTGAGAGGGCAGGGCCGAGATCTGCTTCCTGACCTTGATGTCTAGAGTTCCAGAGAAGACTGACAAGGGCCTAAGAGATAGGAAGAGTGAGCTGGTGACCTGAGCTCCTCCCAAGGGACACAGGGGACATGGGGACTGCTATTTTGGGCAGTGTGTGCTCAGTGGTGGGAAACTGAACTAGTCTGGCCCAGTGGTGTCCTCAAAGGGCAAAAGTCCTAGTGTGCAGCTGTGAAAGAGGACTGCACAGCCCTGGGGAGCAAGGGTGGGCTCCCCTGCGGCCAGAGCACCCTGGTGAATGGACAAGCTCCTGGTGGCATGGAAACCTGCCTGCAGGGCTAGCAGAGCGGGCGGTGGGGGCTGATGGGCACCCTCCTTGGGGGAGGCTCTCATGCACCTGCCAGTGTGCAAGGTGGGTGCTCCAGAGGAAGCGGCAGCGCTCAGGTCCGAGACCCACAAAACCCAGAAGGGACCGTTCTGCTTTAGATGCACATTCGAGAAAAGGGGACCAGGAGGCCTGGGGGTGACTGTCTCTGGGGACACAGGAGGCATTCCAGCACTGCTCTGCAGTGAGGCCAAGGGCTCCAGGGGGGAAGCCATTCCTGCACTGGTGGCTGGCTCTGCTTTCCACGACACCCACAACCGGGCAGTCGCTTCCCGCCGACCTGCAGGACTCTGAGCCAGAGCTCCAGCACATGGAGGGGCTCCCGCCTCCTGTGGGAGGGGACACTGCTACTGAGCTGCTAGGACATCTCCAGTGTGGGCAGATGGATCCCGCAGACAACTGGAATCTGCAACAGGGGCAGAAGATGTCTGCTTGTAGGAAGCTCTACATGTCAGAAGGGGACATGGGACGTTCCATCTCACTGAGCTCAGAGAACTTTTCATAGAGATAAAATGCTTGGAAAAGTCGACTCTGCCCAGCATTTCATTCTTACGTTTCCTAAATGACTTTTAAGACTCTCGCATTCAATCACGGCGGAAGCTGCTGTGGCGTTGTGCTAAGTTCCCTGTGACTGGAGACAAGTCAGCTCACAGGACTCGCTCAGCAGGGACGAGGAGACAGCCGTTACCGGTGCATGGTGACATGAAGTCAGACATGCTCACCCCACAAACAAAATGTAAAACAACATGCAGATACAGGTGAGACGCAGATACAGATAAGATGCATCTGGAACGACCCTTCCGGGTGAGAGGCATAACAGAGCTCCTTGAAGGTTCTCACCGAAATCATTGATGACTTGGAGAGACAAAGTCATCTCAGAGCACAGACATCTTTTCCGACTTCTATTTTTTTAAAATTCCTAACAGGGAGGCCATTTTCCCAAAATATAAAGGGTTAAATCCTTGAAAGTGTAAGGAAATTTCTAAAGAGAAAATGAAAGGCAGTCTCACAATGTTGGGAGGCTTGCAGGGGCAAGGACGGTGGTAAGGACATCCGGGGAGGGTGGACATCCGGGGAGGGTGGACCAGGGAACTTTGGACTACTGTCATGAAGTACCACCAACCAGGTGACTGAAAACCAGAGGCGTTTCCTCTAGCTGGAAGCCAGGGGTTCTGGGTCAAGGTGTTGGCAAGACCATGCTTCCTGAGAAGACAGGCCCAGAGAAGGAGGCTACATGAAGGTGTCGGCCCTCATAGCCACGTGGCACCTGGTATGAGGGGCATCGTATATGGCCGGAAGATGGCTGCATGGCACCAGCAGGTGGCTTTCTGCCCACTAACCCTGAGTCAGTCAGTCAGACCCAAGGTCACTACAGCCAGGAACGCTGACCGGGCATTACAGACAGGCAAACGCGCATATCTCCGAAGGGAGAATGGACATAACTCGGCGACCGGCCAGAGAGGATGGAGCTGCTAAGCACACCACTTCAACCACTGGGTGGACGCCACCGGGGGATGGACACTGGCCTGGAGGACACGCCCAAGAACTCTGGTCCACAGTGCCTGGACTCTAAGGTGTCACGGCCATCCACACTGAACGTGAGAAAGAGTGGGAACAGAAGACAGGAGGGATCAACCGAGGGGGACACTGAGGACTTGAGCTGCACCAGAGATGGACAGACCCGTTCACCGGGGAACATGCACGGAGAAGGACAGGAAGAAGAAGGAAAGGCACAGGGAGGGAGATGAGAGGCAGGAAGCTTTGTGTTTCATTCTTGGTATTTTTGATGAATATTAGCTCTCCCTCCCTGAACCCCTGTGAACATTATCTGAAAATTTTTGAATAAGGATTCTTAACATTCTTGAATCCCAGAAAGGTCCTGCACACTCTGACTCCCAGGCACTCCCCCAGGAACACGAATCTATATATGCACGACATTCCGCAGCTTGCCGAGCTTGGGGGAGCCCGCGAAAGCCCTCGGGGGGGTTGGCCGACAGCCACGGAGCCCCGCGTGAAGCCTCCGCTCTGGAGGACTCCGGCTACAAGCACTCTTGGCCAGGGTTTCTCACACCTGGAGTCTCTCCTTCCTCTCCTCCCGACCCCTCTCTAAGGCTTTCACAGACCCTGCCCTGCAGTGGCCTGCCCCTTCCCAGGTCCCTTGCTGCTCGAAAGCTGGTTCTCGGAATCTAAGGCTCATGCTTCTCAGAGACGGCGTTGCACAGTGGGGTTCTGGGTTTTGAAAGCAGTCTGCGTACTTGGCTTTACCCGCACCCCCCACCCCCGCCCCATGAGCTCAGAGATGGTCTTTTCATATCCCTTTCCCACCAACATGCTCTCTTAAACTGGCTGTCTCCTCTTTTTATCTGAACTATAGAATGTGCTCCCAAGCTTTGATCTGTCTGGAAGAGTTCTTGGGTTTCATTACCAAAAATATTGCCTTTGCATTTGTAGGTAAATGGATGATGTTGGAGACTGTTATGCTAAGTGAGATCAGCCAATCCCCAAAATCCAAAGGCCAAATGGTCTCTCTGATAAGTGAATGATGATGCATAATGTGGGGGGGAAGGGTGGCAAGAATGGAGGAAGGATAGATAGAATAGAGGGAAGGGAGGGGTGGGGTCGGGGTGGGGGTAAGAATAATAACAGAATGTGTGACAGACATCATTGCCCTGTGTACATGTATGAACGCACAGATGCGGTGACTCTACTTTGTGTACAACCAGAGAATCAATAGCTGTACTCCATTTGTGTTCAATGAATCAATAAGTAAATTAAAAAAAATATTGTCTTTGAGAGGAAAATGGAAACAAGTAGGTAGAAAATCACATCTGCTCCACGCAGCAGTCAGAGGCAGGCACAGCGGGAACTAGTGACCCACATCCTGTTTGTCCTCCACAGATCCCCACAGGAGCAAGCACACAGCACTCCCTCTCAGTCTCCAGACACATCTGAGAGCCTCGGAAGGCCACACTGAGACGAGAGCGGGCAGCTGCGGCCTGCACAGGGTATCTGGACTCTGAAATGCTACTGAGAAGGACCAGAAGAAGTCAAAGTCCCAGAGGAGGACACCAAGGCAGGGGACACTGACTTGATCCATCAACAGAAGACCAGGTGGAGACCGCATGGAAGACCAGGACCTCTGACCAGAAGGCGTAGAGGCAGCTCCTCCTGTGGGAAGGAAAGAGGCCTCAACCAAGCCAAAGGCAGAAGGGAAAGAAGGATGTTAACTACTGGGATCAAGTTGTCGCATCCCTAACACCCGTCATCCTGTGAGTGACGGCTGCCAGGTTTCTAGTCCTCAGGAGTTCCGCTTTTGAACTCAGGTCACAATTTCACAATGGAGTGAACGGAGCTTGGAGAGCAGGTCGCTTTCCTTCCAGGGCAGCTGAAGAGCTGCGTTTGCTGGATGTTAGTAGAAATCCCTCCTTGCACACCTGAACAGAAGGTGAGCATCAAATTGCACACTGTTGCTTTATTTGCTTGTTTGGGTGCTGGGAGTCAAACCCAGGCCTCTAACCGCTAGGCAAGCGCTCCACCTCTGAGCTGCGCCCCAACCCAGGCTGCCGAGTTTTATTTCTGTGGGCAGTTTGGTGGAATGCCTGCAGAGAGGACCCCGGGTCTGAGCCGCAGCAGCGTAGGCAGGAGTTCAAATGCCGTGACAGCGCAGCGAGACAAAACAACACGGTGGGAGGGGTCAGAGAACAAAGGTGGAAGGCTGGATTTTAGCCAGGACTTAGGACGTGTCTACCATCAGAGAACAGCTGACTGTCCTCGCACAGGTGGCACCTGAGTGTCCACTGGGCTGCTGGAAAGCACGGAGAATAGGAAGGGAGAAGTGGCAGGCTCGTAGGAGGCGGCGAGTCTGACAGGTGACGATGAGGCTGCCCGTGCACGTGTGGCCTCCTGGCGCGGTTCCTGGGCTGGCACCTCAGGCTCTGCAGCGATGCAGGTGCAAGAGATCATAAAGATGTGGGGCCCTGGGAGAGGCACTGGCAGGAAGTGGGGCACACAGGAGGGGAGCAGAGGGCACCCCACAATTCCCTGGATGATGCCATGAACAGGACCAGCCCGAAGGTAGAGGACCCGCTTGTCGAGCTACTTGTGCCTCAAGAACAGCCGGTCAGCTGCTGTGCACTGGAACACCAAGCTGCCTCCTCCTGTCTCGCTAGAACTGTGTCTTTTGCTCAGTCTTTCCCCAATCCTCCCTGTCCCCTTCCAGCCTCCAGTAACCACGAGTCTTCTCTCAGTTTTTACAAGGAAACAGTCTAAGCCTCCATTCAAATTATCTCTTAAAAATAATTCCATTTTCCGCCCAAGTTCCTTTCTCACTAAAGTTCTCTTGCTTGCCTCCTGTATTTTTCTTGCACATATAAAAAAACTTGACAAGGTTCTGAGCACTCTTCAGAGCACCTCACGTGGACAGTCCTACTAGTTTCCACGACACCCGTGGGAAATGAGTCCCTGTGTTAATGGTGGGGAAACTGAGGCCCAGAGAAGCGTGCAACTTGTCCGAGTCCCCATTACCACAAAGTTGCATGAATACGTTTTTAAACCGATCAGCAAATTCCAGACCCCACACAGTTCACTACCATGCTGTGCTGCCCCGTCAACTCCTGGGCTGTGCCATAAGGAATTATTTGTCCACTATTACACCACATAAGGAGACAAGGGAAACAGAAAGGCACAGTAGGAAGTTATTTTTATATGTGGCTGCAGGGAGACTGGATGAGGAAAACTATTAGCAAACGGTTGGTGAGGTGGTCCTCCAGCTCAGAAGTGTTACCCAGATAATGATCAGCATTTTCCACCCTTGGCCTTTGTTCTGTTAAAAAGTATAGATTTCAACATCATTTTTATTGTACACTGGAACAAGTGCTGCGTTATAGCTCATTAGACCACCAGCCCCTTTGAGAACAGAGGAAACTTTTCCCCTCCAGCACCAAACACAGCATCTGGTAAATGGATTTCCAGTGTGCCTTTGCTGAATGAGTGAGTGAATCAGTGTTTAGCAAGGGTCCTTGGCTTGCCACCTGGGGATTGTGCCTAAATAGAGATTCCCAGCATCCTTCTGGGTCTCAAGGTTCAGGGCCTCTGGCCCCTTGGCTGGCCTGGGAACGTGGTGACTTTCTAAAATGATGACTAAATGTTCATCCCAATCACTCCTATGGGCCCAGGGCTGGGAGGCCAGGGTTTCCCCCAGCTTTTGGCTGATCCCTGTTAGCTGGTTGTAACCAACGCTTGAGATTCGTGAAGTCCCTCACGAATCGCTCATCATTCCTTCTTTCATTCAAAATAAATCAATGAGCACCACATAGCTCTAAGACTTTGAGGCATAGAACATGTAAATAAGTATAGTTTTTGCCAAAATAGACACTCTAAACCCTCTCCAAAGACTCCTCTGCAAGAAGACAAGTTCTAATCAGGAACCCGGGGGAGGCTGTCCCAGGTGCATGAGGACAGATCAGTCTGCTACTGTAAGAAGGTGCACGTTGCCCTCAGCAACCAAGCCACCTCTTCACTGCAGCCTGGCAGGAAGCTCGCTTGTGAAACCAAAGACTTAGATCAGCTTCAAGCAAGACAATGGCTCCGATGATCCTGTGTTCCGCTGAGCTGAGATAATTAGGAAGCCAATTTATTTTCCTTTGTCTGAAGGAAGTTGGAGGGATTAGGGAGGAAAAGACCAGAAGGAAACTGGAAGTCCTTTGTCCTTGTTCCGAAGGTTTCATCTGAAGAGCTTTGTTCAAAGCAAGAAAAAATGTCCTATAATCAAGTTGCAGAGGAGCGTGGTGGGAGGCGGGCAGGGAAGGCCAGGTGCGGAGTTGGAACACGCTCACCTCTGGGATGCCACACTGTTCCTGTTCCTCTGGCCCTGGCCTGAGTGCAGAAGCAGGGATATTAGTCCCTGGGAATCTTACTTTACGTCTTGTGGGGCTGTTGGTTTTTCACCCTGGGCCCTAGCCATCTGTCATACAAAACAGATGGCCACCTTCCCTGGAGATGAACGCCCAATCAACTCACCCTGCTTCAGAATCAGCTGGAAACAAACCAAGGCAAACAGATTTTGCTAAGATTGGATTTTTCAACTGGTACAGAACCAGGTACAACCAGAAAAGGGAAGGGGCTCCTTTCAGGGCGGAGGGCCAGAGCTGCTCTGAATCCAACCCTTCTGGTCTCTAGTCTTCTCTGGGTTTACAATTTCTACATCAGACTTTGTACATTTTTTCTTTCCAATGATAAGATTTTCCATTCTTTTCAAAAACTTTTCAGATGTATCTTTCCTCCAGAAATTGTGGCTTTCCCGATGCTCCTCCTCCAGAGCAGAGCAACTCCCCCCTCAGCTCCCAGGTGGTTGGCACACCTGCTTCATGGTGCAGTCACCCCCAGCCTGCTAGGCCTTGGCTCCAGGCCTAGATAAGGAGCCCCAGAGGCAGACACCAACTCTTCTGCCTTCCATCCCAAGGCACAGGGCAAGACTGCACAGAGCAGACCACCACAAACACAGGTCCAATCCGACATACCGGCAGGCGGGAGGCGGGGAGGGCGACTATGTGGACGAGTGAGACAGTGGGTGATGCAGCTCCCCAGCCTTGCCCGCCTGGTGATTCTTTCCACATGGGTAGATTGGATTGTCTTGACTTCTCATTCCTTCATTCACATTTTCTCCTGCACAGTCCTAACAGACCCACCCACACAGAGACGTGTTTGGTCTTCTCATTGTCTCACCAATTTTCTATTATGCAACATGTTTTTGCACCTTTTCTGACCCAGAACTATCTCATGAAGATCAGCTAGCATGGCTCTCATTTGTTCGTGGTAGCTGGATAATCCCATCCAAATGTCTGTTAATATTCCACAGCTCGGACCATCATTTGCTGAATCGTTTCTCATTTGATGTATATGAATTTTCTGTTGTCATGGGAACCAGTGGTACAGTCAATGTCCTTGATTATCTATCCTTAAATATAAGTATTTTTATTTATATGTTATGAATTCTCAGGAGTTGGTTCACTGGTTCCCAAGATACGTTTTATTTTGTAAGATAATGCCAGATGGTTTTCTAAGTTCTGGTTTCCTCTAACAGTGCGTCAAAGTATCATTTACGCACATATTCCTCCCCCAGTGGAAGTCATACCCGTGTCTACTGGTCATCGTCTAGTTGGTATGAAGTTAAATCTTGCAGTTACTTCATTTTCCATTTCTCTGACCAACACGGACCTGAACGCCTTCTGTACCCCTTGGTTTCTTAGCTCTGCTTCTCTCTGATTGGCCTTTGCATAATCTCTGAACCCCTTCCTACTTCACGGCTTATCTTTTTATTTCCAATTTGTGAACTATTTCTACATCCATTTGTTCATTCAATGGTATCTGTAAAATGCATTCTAGATCCTGTCACTGCTCCAGACCCTGAGCAAACAGGATTCCCACCCTCAGGCAGCCTCAGTTCTAACGTGGAAGACAGACAGACAATGGGCCACGTCTGCAAAACTCACGTCAGGTCAGGATGTAGAGGTGTTTATGATTCCACAAAAATCCTGTCATTATTCTGTGCAATGCCTAAGTTTAGGGTTTTAATCAGATTGACAAATGAAGTTATTAGTTAATTTGGGGTCATTCATTGTCTTCACGCCTAAGAGCAAGCAGTTTTCCCCACATCTAGTCACAAATATTTTTACATCTGCTTTATCCTCCAATAACTTTTTTCATCCCATTCCTAGAGTTCAGCACTAAATTTCATTCCTAATTGTTGCCTTATGTTTCACCCTATGAATTGGAATTTTTTCCTACATTAATGTAGTACTTATTTTTGCTTATGTAAGATTAGCGTATCAAATCACCTCACCAAAATGCCCTTGTTGTTCTTTCGTGTTGTGATTTATCTATTTATAAAGTATCAGAAAACCCAGTGTTTTTAGCTCTTCCAAGATTTCCTCGTCGTTTCATCTTCCATTAGCTAGGTGCACTAGGACAGTGCTGGAACACCATGAGGAGAGGTGGCATCCTGTCCCTAAATGAGAGAACGTAATCATTATGGCAAGAGACACGATTGAGGGTAGAATTGAGGCATGGAGCACAAAGTTGAGGCCCCCCAAGAGGTGAGCCTTGTGGCCAGGCCTGCCTTCAGGGAGGGGCACAGTGACCCTCTTCCAGGATGGGCAGGGGGCCTGGGGTGGACTGCAACACCAGGCCTTCTGGGGAGAGGTGGGAAATACTTTGAAAAATAATACAACTTATCACAATAGCTAAAACTGTTTTGTTGTTGTTGTTGAAAAATCAAAACTAAGATTGTTTTATAATCTATAAAAATCGTACAAACTTCAAAATTGACCCAGTTTTAATGACACTTCCTCTAGGACTCCTGTCTGGGAATCACAGCTCTCAAGGTATTGTTGTGCACATTTGGCTCTGGAAGCTCACCTCCCTGCCTGTGTGTCTCTTTACTCATTCCTTAACCTTGTAACCTTTGGGGTTTTGTTCTTCTTTATGTCCTCACTGGATTTACACGGGGGTTTGATGGCCATGACTCCCAGACACATGCCAATTGGGTGGTCAATCTTTCACTTAGCCCAGTAAATGGGTCGCTTGGACAGGTCAAGATGGTACAGAAGGTCAGCTGGCCGGCACCCTCTCCCCGGCCTGTGAAGGCCCAGGACTGGCTGGAGGCTGTGTGTGGCAGGAGGCAGAGGCCCTGAGCTCAGGGCCTCAAGGTCCTTCCTCATGGATTCCTGCTTTCACAACCTAAAAGGACACTTCATCACCCAGTGTCACGTCTTTGAGCCCAGGGCCTGGACTTCTTCCAACACAGAGTTTAGAAACAACACGGGGCAGAGAGGCTTGGGGTCTAGGAGCTGCAGATCCAGCCAGGCTTCATGAAGCTTCTACAGGGATTGTAGGGACATTTCTAATTCTTTTCATTTCTGTTTTCTCCTTGTCAATTCCTTTCTCCTGTTTTATCCTCTCTCTTGCTTCTTGAATAGGACCTCTCCCCCATCTGTAATAATAAAGCTGCCTGGTTAGCCTCCTTTCTGCTGTTTTCTACCTAAGTTTGTAACTGGGTTTTAATTTCCTTTAGAGAGAGTGCCCCTCAGTTTGTGAATAACTAAGATATGTTTCCTTACAACGATTTTCAGAGTTTGTTGGGATGATGAACTAACCCGATAAAGCCAATTTTATTGGAAGATGTACTAATGTGATATTTAGAAATAGTTCATGACTCTATGAAAACGTGCATTTTCTATGCTTTAGGCTTTATTTATAAGTGCACATGTGCACATTTTTGCACAAGCATGTCATGCATACACACATAGCGGCTGACAGTGCAGCTGAATTTTACACACTCAATTCCTTGGTTTGTATTGGCAGAACTCTTCCTGTTTGGAAAGACGAGTATTGAATCTCCCTCCCTGTGTGTTACTTCTGTGTTCTCTTTGCGATTCTAAAGCTTCTCTATTAATTACCGAGCACTTTGTTTTGTCCATGCAGATTTCTTAGATTTGCATCATCTTCACTGGGTCCTTCTTTTGAATGACACAAACCTCTTTGTCCTTTTGACATTGTTTAAAATCATTTCACGTTGTCTGATACAAACGTTGTCACAATGGGTATTCTTTTATTTGTATTTACATCATATCTATTTGCCCAGTGTTTAATATATTTTACTTTATTTAGCATTCCTTTTAGATGAGTTCTGTTTTTTGTTTTTATTTTATTTTTATTTTTATTTTTTTGGTACTGAGGATTGAACCCAGGGGCACTTAAGCACTGAGCCACATTACCAGCCTATTTAGAGACAGCCTCACAAAGTTGTTGAGGCTGGCTTTGAACCTGCAATCCTCCTGCCTCAGCCTCCTGAGCCCCTGGGATTCCAGGCATGTGGCCCTGTGCCCAGCTAGATGACTTGTTTTTAACCCAAACTGCCTGTCCCTTGGGAGGAGACTTCAGAAGCTTCCCCTGGAGTACTTGGACCAGGGTACCAACTCAACTTCTGCCCTCCTGTTTAGATATGCTGGTCACTTGGATCTGCTGTTGGCTCTTCTCCTGGCTTCCCCATTGGCTGAAGCGGTTAATCACTGTCCTCCTCATTTCTATCCTTAGCTTGATTTGTGATTTTAACTCTATTTGCTATTCTTTCCTTTTTCAGCACCATTTTTTTTATATGAAACCTGCAGGCCAAGCGTGGGGTGCTGCTGTGCAGAGCCGGGGTGGCAGTCCTGGGTGGCAGTCCTGGGTGGGCATGCCAACCCACTGGGGGAATCCAGCAAAACCAACACCGTAGCTCCAAAGAGGATCATGAGACAAATGCACAGAGACACAGAGTAGTGAGGGTGGAACTGCAAGGAAAAGTTAGAGCTGCTTCCCAGGGGGAGCTGAAGCCAGTGCTGGATCACTCAGAACCCTGCAGGGCAGAGAGAAGGAGGCCAGGGAACCTGCCCCCAGGACTCTCCGGACCTGGTAGAGGAAACGGCGGGGGACATTCAGGTCTCACAGGCAGACAGAGGAGAACGTGCCAGCCCAGCCCCCAGGAACGCAGAGAGGGGGCGAGTCACGGTGACTTCCTCTGCTGGGCAGCTGGCTCTGGAGCAGGGTCTTCAACATCGTGCTCGCCAGCCTGTCGCAGGGAGGTGGCCAAGCTTCCTCCCTCAGGGACATTTCTCACATTACTCTACTGGTCTTCCTCAGAAGCCTGAGTAACTGCAAAGGACAGAATTCCTGGCTTAGTGCAAGCGCTCACCTTTAAAATGATGGCATCACTTTCTTTGGAGGAGGGTACCAGGGATTGAACTCAGGAGCACTCGGCCACTGAGCCCCATTCCCAGCCCTATTTTGTATTTTATTTAGAGACAGGGTCTCACTGAGTTGCTTTGGGTCTCGCTGTTGCTGAGGCTGGCTCTGAGCTCACGATCCTCCTGCCTCAGCCTCCCGAGCTTATGGAATTACAGACCTGCACCACCGCGCCTGGCAACATCACTTGTTATATCCATGTAAACACTATACAGTTGGCTATCTACCTCTTAAAATACTTTTTAATTTATTTGTTCTTTTTAACTACACATGACAGCAGAGTATATTTTGAGATATTTATATAAACATATGGAGTGTATCTTATTCTAATTAGAACCCCAGTCTTGTGGTTGTTTACGATGTGAAGATTCACTGTGGTGTATTCATACAGGTACATAGGAAATTCGTGTCAGATTCTTTCCACCGTCTTTCCTATTCCCAACCCCCTCCCTTCCCTTTATTCCCCTCCACTGAACTTCTATTCTTCCCCATCCCCTCCTTGCTGTGTGTTAGCATCCACATATCAGAGACAACAACTGACCTTTGGTTTTGGGGGGAATTGGCTTATTTTGCTTAGTATGATAGTCTCCAGATCCATCTGCTTACTGACAAAAGCCAGAAAGTCATCTTTTTTATGGCTGAGTAATGTTCCATTGTGTATATATACCATCTTCACCTTATCCATTCATCTGTGGAAGGGCACCTACATTGGTTCCATAGCTTAGCAATTGTGAATTGAGCTGCTATAAATATTGATGTGGCCGTGTCACTGTAGTATTCTGATTTTGACTCCTTTGGATATATACCAAGGAGTAATATAACAAGCTAAATGGTGGTTTCATTCCTAGTTTTTAAAATACATAAACAATCTCTTCCTAAAAGTCAGAGATTTTATAGCATTTCTTTTCTTTTTCTTTTCTTTTCTTTTCTTTTCTTTTTTTTTTTTCATTTGAATTCACCAACACTGCCTTCCTCCTGTAAGCAAGTGCACCTGATCAGCGCCCAAGGGCTCTGCAGGGGCAGAATCCCCTGCAGGGTCTGAGACACAGGGGCTGGTGATTCCGAAGGGCAAGTGGCCTCCTGACAGGTTTCCAGGTAACACTCAGGCTGCCGAGGATTCTTTGAAAACCACCACTCAATGAAATCAAGCAAAGAGGTGTTTTTTTTGTTTTGTTTTGTTTTTTTCTCAAACAAACTTTTTTCTTAGCATTGCTTATAGGAATTTTCCATTTCCCTCCAGCCCACTGGAAATAAAACCAAGAATCCAAGCTGCAGATGAGGTGACAGAAAGGATTCTAGTCTGAGTCCAGATCCCTGCTGATGGTACCCTCAGGGGGAAAGAAGAGAGGAAAGTGCTTTTCTGATAAAGGGGATTGACCTAAAAATGCCATCAGGCCCTGTGGGCAGCAACTTTGGGAATCGCTAAAATGCCTGCCCCCAAAGCATCATTCACAGGAGACCACCGACAGAGGTGGGGTGACCTGAGCAGGCCACAGGATGGGCTTCTCTGCGGGAGACCAGGGCTGTGTCAGCTCCCAGTCCTGGGCACCAGCCGCTGGGAGCCTGAAGGGAAAAGTCCACCAGCTTGGGGCGAAGGTGGCAAAGGTGAGATGCAGGGATGGTTCTCAGCTCACAGGGCTGCTGTGCAATCCCAGCAGCGACTGGGGAAGGAGCCGGACCTGCAGCAACACCCGGGAAGGGCAGCGCGGGTCATCTCAGTGTCGATGACAAGGCAGGGCAAACTGGGGACTCCTTGAACTGCGTGTGTCAGGTGTGGGAGACACCAGGTCTACATGATGACATTGAGGCAGTCATTTCGCCTCCGAGAATCTCAGTTTCCTTCTCTGCAAGTCAAACTTTCTGAACCAAGTGGGGGACCTCCAGGTCTCAGGCTCTGGGATCTGCAGCGGGGTTTCATTTACAGTGATGGCAATGGCCCTGCGCATACGGACTCGCCCGAGCCCAGTGTTTAGCTTTTACCTTTTCAGGGAAATTCGGAAGTCAGGGACACCACAGCCAGCCCTGAACCGAGGGCTCTGCTGACGGCTCCTTCCGTTTCTAAAGGTTCTTGAACCTGGATCTTTTTCCATTTGAACTAGCACGGACAGACTGACCGTGTGGTCAGTGTGACCTCCCAGGTGAAGACAGGCGTGACAAGGGAGCGCTGTAGACCATTGGCCAGGTGCAGACAGATCATTATGGGATGCTGCTGATGGAGGTGTGAGAACCAGCTCTGCAGGAGGCACCTTCCCAGCAGGCCCCTGGCCCTTCACAGACACGGCGGAGTCTGAAGGACGGACGCAGAGAGCTCTCCTTACAGAGCTGTTCTGCCTCTGCCTACCGAATGGCCACCGTGCACTGCTCAGGGACACAGCAGCAGACTGGGACAGTGACATGGGACTCAAGGAGGAGCACAAGACCCAGACTGGGACTTGGGCCCAGACGCCAGGGGCAGTGCTAGGAGCCCCGGGCAGAGAGCGCCCCACGATGATCTCAAAGATCTCGGCAAGGCCCTCCCCGAGCCAGCTCCTAGGGGACTCAAGCCTCTGTGCCGTGGAAGAGCAGAAGTTCAACACTGAGGTTAAAGATCGGATGGGCCTTCATTGGCAATCCACGAGTCAGGCAGCATCCACTCCATCCCCTCCATGAGGCAGAGTCCAGGAGGTGGTCTTCCCAGCAGAAGAGGCAGATCGGGGGCTTCCAGTTACCCCCCCTTATACGGTTAAGGCACAGGGGACTTCACCATGCCAACCTGGGATCCCTGGTCCCTTCATGGGTTGCTGTGAATCTCCTGGTTTGGGGAAAACTCTTTCCACATTCATTTTGACAACGAGGCACCTCCAGCGAGTGATTCCCTTCCAACTTGATCTGGCCTGTGGGGTCTAGCGCAGGAGCCCAGTCCAAGCGGGGGCTGGCTCCCACTGATTTTATTGAAGAGAGTTAAGAAATCTCCCATGTGCCCCTCAGGCCCCCACACATCCTTTCTCCCCAGCGCTGGGGTGCAGGGAGCTGAGCAGGAGGGAGATACCCATAGCTGCCTGGCCCTCTGACTCTCCCCTTCCCCTGCAGGGTCCCACAGTCCCAGGCTGCTAACAGGTCTGGCTGTCCCCAGGCTCCACCCACAGCCCTGTAAACAGCCTTTTCTTAGGAGATGGTCCTGTCTAGTGAGCCATCCACTCCAGGATTCAGCAGTTTCTGCATCTAACCTAAGCTCCTATTCAGGAGTCGTGAGAATACAAGAAAGATTCAGGAAAATAAAAAATAAGTGATTACGACTGGGATGAAATGGAGGAGGGAGAAGAACCAAGGGTTGCCAGGGAAGAGAAGTCAAGAGCAAGCGACCACCGCTGTGAAGGGTGGGGAGAGTGCAGGTGCGTACTCCTCCAGGAAACAGGGCGGCCCCGCCGAGCCTCTCCAGGAAAGCTTCCCCACTGTGCAGAAGGGGGCTGGAGAGAAATGCAGGATTCTCGGTTAACCTCCCGGCTCTGCCTGCGCTGGCTCTGTGACCTGGCCTTTCCCTGTCTTTATTTTGTGGCTTCCCCCCACCCCCAAAGGCAGTGCTCTGCGCAGGGCACGGGTAAGGTTCAAGCCTTATTTCAAATGCAGCACCAGCCCCACACACAGATCAATAACCTAATCCTAGCAACCTAATCCTAACAACCATGATCTTTAGAACAATCTCAGCTTTAGAGTCTGACAGGTGTCACATCCCACCTCCATCAACCAAACTAAACTGTCATTCAGTCTGCTTTTCCCCTGCCCGTCGGTCAGGGGCTTCTGGGCTGATGACACAGTCATCTCTGAGTGCTGGACACTGCCTTTACTATGTCCACACTGACAGACCATTAAGGGCTTTCAGTTTCTCGTGATCCAAATCACGCTGGGTTAATTCATCCCCATGTCCTCCCCTTCCCTATCCTCTGTCCTTGTGTTTAGTATAACACATTTTCACAGAGCCCCTGCTATGCTAGGTGTTCTATATGCTTGACGCATGTCCATCCATCTGATTCTTACTACTGCACTGACTGGTAATGCATTAGTTAGACGGGGCAAGCCAGGTTGCAGTGTTATGGTTTAGATAGGAGGGGTCCCCCAAAGCTCATATGTGAGACCATCCAAGAACATTCAGAGGTGAAATGATTAGAGTATGAGAGCTGTAACCTACTCAGTGGATTAATCCACTTGAATGGATTAACTGGGTGGTAACTATAAGCAAGTAAGATGTAGCTGGAGGAAGTAGGTCACCGGGACTTGCCTCGGGGTTTGTGTTTTGTCCCTGGTGAGCAGAGTTCTCTCTGAATCGTGGCTGTCATGTTCTGAGATGCTTTCCCCTGCCATGCCCTTCCGCCATGAGGTTCTGCCCCACGTTGGGCCCAGAGCTATGCAGTCAGCCAACCATGGACTGAACTTCTAAAACCATGAGATAAAATAAGCTTTTCCTTCTCAAAATTGTTCTTGTTGGGTATTTTGGTCACAACGATGATAAAGTTGACTAAGACATGCAGTAACACATTAACTCCAAAACATCGTGGCTTAACACATAAAGTTTTATTTTTCATGACAGGTACCATGCGGGTCAGAGAGGTCTCTGCTCCACGCTGTCATTCAGGGACCCATTGGCAGAGGCTCTTAACATCGCAAGGAACCAGTAACCTGGCCTCCAACGCACCTGCACAGGAGAGAGCACCTTATCGGCTCAGGTGGACTGACGCTGGCCACTGCACATAGTCCCCTGCCGGGAGCTGGACCGTCGTTCCTGATATAACTGAAGAGAGACTAGGAATGTGGGCGAGAACAAGTGGTATCTGCTGAGCAGTGTCTCTGCCACAAGTAGGAAATTTTAATACCCTTTCAGAGAAAAGAAAACTAGAAGGCAAAGGCTGGAAAGGTGGGGTAAGGTCACACAGCTAGCTGGGTGCAGACTCAGCCACCACAGCAGAGGTTCTGGCCCCATAGGCCATCCTGTTCATCACCATGATGGGCCACCTCTTTCCCTCTGCCATCTCTGATCAAGCCCCTCTCCTTTCTAGATGCCCAAACATGTGCTCTTAGAACTGCCTCCATTCTGGAATACTCTTCCTTAGCAAAATACTGCTCCGCAAAATCCTCTTTGCCGTTCACAGTGCAACTTCAGCCACATGAGAGGACATTCTCACACTCGATGGCAGAGAAGCAGGTACTTCAACGAAGACTCTGGGTATGGCACTTGTCACACCGTATTGCTTATTTATACCAATGTGGTCCAACTCCTAACTAGGTACTGAACTCTTCCAGGTCAGAGGCTGCATCCTACACACCTGAATCCCCAGGACCCCGTGTGGTGCCAAACATGGTCAAATGGCTCGAATGAGAGTTAAAGAGAGTGAATGGAGACATCTTGGCCTTATGCAATGCAAAGGTGGTCATGAGGGTCACAGAAGCTGATGCACACCAGAGTGCTAGTCAACAGAAGGGCTGAAAGAAAGTCAGGAGTGGGACAAGAGTCATTTATCGAGTACCAACTTTGTGCCAATCACTATTACTGGGTTTTTGCGTAAGCATGGGCTTCTATAAGTGAATTTTAATATTTCCGGTAATACTGGAGATGGGGTCAAAATAAATGTAGTAGTTAAGAATTGTGTTCCCTATGGTTTTATTGATAGACTCTAATTTTGTGTCTTATTGATGTGACTTTGGTGAATCTTCTTGGCTTTGATCAATGCGTTCCTATAATCCACTGGGGTAGCTCAAATGTTGGTTGCACAGATAAAACAGCATTGCCTCATGCTTGCATGAGAAGATGAGCAATTGAGCAGGCAGGACCCCATCATGCCACACTGTATTTGTCAGGGTTCTCTAGAGGAACAGAATCAGCAGGAAGTATGATTATAAAAAGGGGATTTGTTAGATTGGCTTACACGACCAGAAGCCGGTAGCCCACCATGGCCGTCTGCAGCTGGACAGCTGGAAGAACCAGCAGCTGCCCAGTCCAAGAGGTGGAAGCCCCAGAACAAGAGGGATCAACAGCGCTACCCTAGTCCAAGACCAAGGCTTCTGGAAACTCCCTGGAGAATCACTGGCAGAGTCTGCTTTGGAAGAGTGAAGAAGAGAGAGTCTGATATCCTCAGACCATCGAAGCAACAATCAAGAACCCGTTCAAGAAGAGCCGAGCTTGCATCTGCTTCTGCTTCCTTGTCCTTCCAGCTTTTATTCCATCCTATTGGGCAGTGCTGCCCACACTTAGGGGCACTTCAGGTCCTCTCCCACCTTCCGATCATTCCTAGACATGCCCTCATGGACACCCCAGAGGCCTCTTAATCACCCGTACCTCTTAATCCAATCAAGTTGACATTTCGAATTCACCACCATTACACGCACCCAGGCTCTTGCTCCCTATAGCTGCACCCACATACGATCCTGTGTTCTGGTTGAAGGATCTCCAGTCCTGGCCTCTAGTTCTCAGACCCTGTCACTCCTGCCTTTTCAAGAACTCTCTCTCCGGGGTGGTCACTGGCTTGCCAGGACTCCCTTCTGCACAGATTTACCAAGGAAATCCTTTCCTGGAAAGTATGACCCCTGTCCTGTATCATGGCTCCCTCTGCCCCTCTCACACCAGGACTTCTGAAATGCTCAACGCACCTTCACCTCAGGGCTCGGTGGTGTGTGAAAGTCTAACTACTAGACATGGAGAGCAGAAGGGCTGTCGTGGAGGGGCTGGGGAAGAGGTGGTCGTTGAGGGCTCAAAGTGCTATTCTGCTGGGTGGGTCCCAGACAGCTCACGTGCAGCCTGCTAGAAGTTGCTGAAAGAGCGGTTCTTAAATGTTCTCACCACAAAATGAACATGACGTGATGACCCTGTGAGGTGACAGACATGCTAACTAGCTTGCCTACGGGGACCCATTCACTATGTACGAGTCTACCAAAAACTCACGCTGTACATCTTAAATACACAGAGTTTTTATTTTAAAAATTAAACTTAAATTTTAAAAAGCATATCTGGGCTCCAATTCCACTTCCTCACTCTCATCCCCTCCAGCAGCTCCCTCCAGGTTTCTGCTTCTATAGTCCCCATAATCCCAGGCTTTGCTTCTGTGGTCCCTATAATCCCTTCTCCCTGGGGCAGCCCAGGGGTGCTTCCAAAACCAGAATTGGGCCACACTATCCTCATTCTAAAGCCCCAGTGGCTCTTCTTCATCCTTAGAATAAAATCTCAAATGCATATGGTAGCCTCTACCTCACTGTAAATGGGGTCAAAATGATCACATCACACACACATTGTAAGATTGAATATCAACATGCATGAGACACTCAAAACAATAGCAGTAGCTGGTACACAGGAAATAGTATGTAAATTACTCTAGGTTTGTAGATGTTGATGGACCTTTATTTTATTCATTTATTTTTATGTGGTGCTTAGAATTGAATCCAGTGCCTCACGCATGCTAGGCAAGTGTCCTACCACTGAGCCACAACCCCAGCCCTGTAAATTATTCCTATTGCTTCACCAGCATATTTCAGCAAAAACATATGTGAATTACCTTCTAATTCCCAGCATTTTTCATATTGTCAAAACAGCATGGCTGCCAGGCACAGTGGAGCATGCCTGTAATCCCAGCAGTTCAGGAGGCTGAGGCTGGAGGATCATGAGTTCAAAGCCAGCCTTAGCAACTTAGTGAGGCCTTAAGCAACTGTCTCTAAATAAAATACAAAAAAAAATGGCTGGGGATGGGTTCTTCCTCCTTTCCCTTCCTGTCCCCATTCCACCTCCCTGGCCTTTGCTATCACCCTCCCTTACCTTCCCTCCCCCACCTCTGCCCTTGGCTTTTCCCTAAAGGGGATGTGGAATGTGATACCACTGTAACATCCATCACAGACTTTACCTGCCAACCCCTCATCTTGCAATTTGCTTTTAAATGCTCAGGAGCTCAGTGAATTTCCCTACAACTAGGCGTCTCTTTTTAAATGACCACGACCTCAGTAACCCTTCAGCACCATGATGAGAACCCTGGGCGTGGTGTACACAGGTCCCTGGACATCTTCACAAACCTGATCCCAGCTCATCCTCACGACAGCCTGCGATACACGAAGAGACCGTAGATCCAGACACCTGCTCCAGCTCTGAAGTATTATGTCATTTCTACTCTGCTTCTTCCAAGAGATTTTTGCATTCTTTTCTTGCAAAATTGGAGGGATTTGAGCCAAAAAAAAAAAAAAAGGAAGAACTAAAATAGAAAAATAGAAAAGCTCTCTGTGCGGCTTAGCCAAATCCTCCAGCAAACTTCCCTGCCTGGAATCGCTGTCTCTCCCCAACAGAGCTGCTCAGGGCTCCGCACACAGGGAACCATCTGAGCCTGCCTTTCCAGACAACACCCTCTGCCAGCCTGCCTGACTGACATCCCCCTCTGTGGGCCCTGACCCCAGTTTTCCTAATTACTCATCAGACCTGCAGATCTTGACAATATCTGGGCATGCTGTCAATGTGAGGGTTGAGGATGGGATGATGCTGCCTTTCTAGGTAATGCAGTGGTGGCTTTTGGAAGGCAATGTCTCAGCACTTTCATATAAATTTCCTCCCCGTCCCCTCGCTAATACTCGGCTCTGCTAAGGGGAAAGAGGCCCATAAGCTGCAAGGCAGGTTGATGGTCCTCATGAATCTACTCAGGAACCTGGAATGACCCAGTTCCATGAGCTCTGGCAGAACACACTTGGCCTCAGGCCAGGCCATGGATAGTCACTGCATAAAACTGTTTATCTTCCTGACAACTAAACTCAGACCTCTGTCCTCGGACTTTTCCAGACCACCCACATGTGAACATTTTTTAGCTTGGGCTGGAGATGATGTTTGCAGAAGTGGCCACTGGTTTGGCTTCAGCCGCCAGGACCCAAATCTATCCTCAAACTTGACTCAGCATACATTTAAACATTCAGGTTGGGCTGGGGGTGTATCCCTGGGGTAGAGCAGGTTCTTAGCACTGGTGGGGCCATGATTTCCAGCACAAAAAAAAGAAAATAAAATTAAGATTGGTGTGACTGATACCAATCGTGGGCCCTCCCACTGCACCCCAAAACTAAGTAACTTTTCTTTGAATGATGGAACTATTTTTTTTTTTTTTGAATGATGGAACTATTGATGATGGTTTCAATGACATTTTCAGACAGAGAAGAACTGGCAGGACATGAAGGTCCTTTTATCGGGCTTTTATCTTGGCCCGAGTGTTGTTACATGCCCTTGAACACAATTCCCTCTATCTCATTGTTTGGTCTTATGAAATATAAATAAAAGGATTATTTCCTTCTTAATGAGATTAATGAACCAAATGTTCACAAAATGTCTTGAGAAGTTTGCTGGCAATTTTAAAACAAATTCTCCCAAAATCACTTTCTGGAAACCCCAGTTTATTTAATTCCTTCGTTCTAAAACTAAAAGCATGACATTTAGAAAAGAACAAGATTACAGGTGCATAATCTGCCATGGACATTGTAGGAATCTCTAGAAGCAACCTTGTCTGACTGAATCCAAGAAAGTCGTGCCTTATTCAAACGGTGGCTTTCCACTTCTCTAACTCCACTTTACCAGAAATATGCAGCTCATTCCATATGACATTTGCCCAAGGTTATGATAACAACTAGCTGTCTCTCCAGTGATGCATCTGTTCCGGTCTTTTCTGGTCCAAGGTCCATTTACTTGCTTTCTTCAAAGCCCATTTGCTCTCAGTCATCTTGGCCAGAAAGTTCCTGCTGCAGAGCTGAAGGTAAGTACATTTTCTACTAATTTCTCAGCTTCTTAAGTGCTGTTGGACCATGAATAGAGCAGCTAGGAACAAATTTGAAAAAAGGGTTATATTCAGAATTCTTCCCAATAGCTCATCTTTTTAATTATGGCCTTTCATCTGGGCTGAAGGAGCATATTATTTTTCTAATTAAACTATAACAAAAAGTCTATTGCATTTTTGTCTAACTACAACAATCTTCCCTACTAGTGAATTTATTAGCGTCTATATTAGTCTTTATGTTAGCATCAAGCTCTATTCAAGGATTCGGGCCAGTTTTTCCCAATGAAATTAGGAGTGACAAAAATCATTTTTCTTTTACCCCTTCCTGAAATCAAACTTTCGACAAATTCATGTTTCTGTGTCTAAGAGCACTGACGGTTTTGCTGCCCAAGGTCTGGGGCGCTGGCATGTGGCTGTCTCCCTGCACCTCTGGCATTAGTGTCTGAGCAATCTCCCATGGACACACGTACAGTGTGACGTAGGTTCCAGGGCAATGCATGCTTTCTATGCCTTCTCTTTGATTCTGTAGTCCTCCTGACCTCCTGGCAGCAACGTGGGCTGCCAGGTCAATGCACACCCCGCCCCCCACCCCACACATGTAAAGTCAAAAGAAATAGAAATGAGCAGCGGGTAAGAAGAGGTGCAAGAGCGAAGCAGGGGAGAGCCCCCTGCCCAGCACCCCAGATGGACAGAAAGCGTCACCAGCCCCACTTGCTCCTTTGCATATTCAGGGAATCCCTAAGTGCAAGCCTAAGTCAGGGCTGAGGACCTCCTCTGTACACCGCTGGGACGGACACTGGCTCCTGGGTTAGGACTAGGTCTGTGAGCGAGCAGAGAGGAGCCCTACCGCTAACCCTGCCTTTGGAACCCCTGTTCCGGAAGTGGGGTGAGAGGGTAGGAGGGAGGGGTCGATTGACAGCTTCTGAGCAGCTTTGCCTTCAGCGGATCCTGCAGCCAGCACAGCGGTGGGTTTGCTCCCCCAGCAAACCGTCCTCTCTCTTTGTTTAGGCAGCGCATCCTTTTCTTAAAAAGCCTCTGGTCGTCTCCTTAGTTTTTGTGGGTCCGTTTTCATCTGAATGCGTGGAGCCTCATTAACTCTCAAAGCGACCTTTCTACCAGTGCCGGCGACCTTCCCTTCCGTCCCTTGTTCTGGCCCCTGGCCAGATGCTGTTCTCCGGTGGCTTAGATGGTGGCGCAGGTCTCATCCTGGGGAATCAGAATCCCTCCGCCCGCCGTGTCTTGATGCCAGCGATGCCACCGTAGCTACAAGAACCAGTGTTTGAAGGACCAAGGACAGGAAGCGGCCTGAACTCTTTGGCACAGGGGAGGCAGTTTAGGAAAATCTGCACGGGCCCACGGCTGAGCCTAGTGCAGAGGGCATGCGCAGGGTCCAAGGGCAGGCACCGTGTGCAGAGGGACCGCGAGGCTCTGGGGGAGATGGGAATGGGACCTGGGGACTCAGAGGCGACAGACCGGAAAGGCCTGTGGAGGAACAGGTGTGATTGCATCTGAAAAGGCAGCGTTTTATTCTGGCTGTGATGAGGCCAGGTGTTAAAATTTACATTTTAATCTGGTTTTAAAGTGTGCTCAGTTTAGCTATGCATGCCCTCAGCCAAAGGCCAGCATCATGTGCAAGACCCTGAGCCTGGTTTGGTGGGGAAGCAAGAGACCAAAACAACCTAGGGCAGTTCTGGTGGCAAAACGTGGACCCAGTAAGTGCTTGTGAAGCTGCTAAACCAGGGCAGGGAGGTCAAGGTGAGCCCCACAGCCAGGCAGTGAAGAGCAGTGGAGCTCCAAAGGGACCTTCCAGTTGGCCAAGGTCAAGGTCAGGCAGCGGGAGGGGATAGGATGCCCACCTAAGAACCTCCTCCCACCTTGGAGGGACATCTCCACACTCTCTAGCTGGATACATCTAGCACAGCACCTTGGAGGGGCAGCTCGCTTCTTGGGACCTTCATTTGCTCCTTGTCCTTCCTGCCTAATTCTGGATCTCCTTGTGAATATCAAACAAGAAGTTGTAGGGTAAGCAGCAGTGCACCCTGAACTGCGGTAAAATCTATAAATCTACCTGTGCTGTGATCAGAGGCTGCTGCCCAAAGGAGGCCCCCAATGCCTGCGTGGAATCCAGCCAAGGGGAACCTGGGACTCAGGCGTCGTCAGTGAGCGCTCCACGTGCACTGCTGCTCCTTGGAGCTCTTATGCACCCTTTCTGTAAGATGGCTAAAGTGGACATGAGCTGGTAACTAGCAAAGGGAGCATGAAAGCCACTAAAAATTTATCCTTGCTTGGCCCTCTGCTTCTTTCAACAGGGAATTGATTCATAACAGCCCCAAGTGTTATTATGCTGAGGGTGTTCTGAATGGCAGGGGCCAGCAAGCCTGCAGCCAGGCAGACTAGGCAGCTGGATGACCCTGGCAAGCTATCTGACTTCTCTGGGCCTCAGTGTTGTATCCATGAATGGTGGGAGAAGGGGAAATAGGAATGGCCCTCTCCCCTCTGTTTCACTGGAGTGTTAAAGAAGGTGTCTTTCTCTTGAAAGTATGAAGCCCCCTCCTCACCACAAGGTGACCACAAGAGACAAGTAGCCAGGACTCTAACGAGCGAGTCACCTGGGCTCTTCCTAGATGTGCCTGTCTCACGTCCTCAGCCAGACTTGGGAGGACACGGACAGTGCAGTGTTTCCTATATCTTTCTGATTTCCAATGACATGTAACCTAAAACTGGATCCCAAAGTTGCTCCAAAATGTTTTCAATGTTTGCCAATTCGATCACTGGGGATAAGGTCCTAAAAAGATCTGAAAGCTCCCCTCCTCTCTTCCTCTCCATGCACCCAACCCCACACACCCCAGTGTTAGCACCCACCCTCCAGGGCTGGGAGCCCATGGCGGAGTGCAAGTCGTGGCTGCCAGCTCCTGGACATGCCAGAGCAGGATCTGGGAGCCCAAGCTGCCCACAGCACTCAGGGCACCCTGGTGTCCAGTGAGGCTGGGCCAGGCCACTTGGGTTGTGGGAACGGGGACCAGGTATGGCAAAGAGGGTTCAGTGTTCACCCAGAGAAACGAAGTGGGCCTAAAATTCTTTCTCTGGAAGAACAAAACAGATGTTAATGTTGTCCTTTGATGTAAAGGCATTTTTGTCCAGCTAACTGAACAGTTACAAAATATTTCCTGTTTTTTCAAAAGAGGGAAAATTTGGAGCTCTTTCAGGGATGGGGACAGAAAGGGGATGGTGGCAGTGGAGAATCAAGTACTCGTGTAGAAGGATTTGATGGAGCTTCTTCAGGCAATAAAAATGAAGCCCAGGAGAGACTGGTCCTCTGCCCTGCCCTCCGGCCCCAGCCCTTGGCTTCCAGCATGCCCCTGATTTCTCTGGCCTTTGGTCTCTGCTGCTGTGGCTGGCCTCCTGTCCTAGCAGTGACCCCCAGCTCTGGGGTTGTCCTGCTCCACACTCTCACCAGAGCAAACTGCACATGCCCAGTGCCCTCCAGAGCCCATCTGACCCCTTTACAGAAACCATAAATGACGGGATTAAGTGAACAAGTGTCAGCTCTGTCTCAAGTGTAAGTGATTGGAGAGCTAGAAAAGGAAGGGGCTTTCTGGGGACAGTGATTTCATCCAAAGATGGCAGTGGGATATAGGAAGGATGCACTGGTGGGCACATGGGGCCTTCCAGAAATCTCCCCTGCTAGCTGTCAGGGTTTGAGGTGAACACAGTTGTGATGAGAAGCAGAGGCAGTCTGAAAGACTGAGCATCCATGAGAGCATCCCCGCCAAGGGAATAGCATCGCCAAGCACCCGGGGGGCTACAGCTCCCTCTCCTGCAATTGAGACCGACAATCAATTTTCCAAGCTCTTTTTCATGCATTGGATGGTACAGTCTTCCCTCAGTGTCCATGGGGGAGACGCCCAAGAGCCCCTGCAGAGAGCAAAATCACAGAAGTCCAGCCCCTTATATAAAATGGTGCCGTATTTGCAAGTAACCTATAGACGTCCTTCCATCCAAGCATCCAGTGATATAAACAAATGGCTGAAGGGATACATCCATGGGGGACGATGGACGACATCTCCTGCAGAACTCCAAATTGCTTTTGTAGCTACTCCACCTTCAAGGAGGTGGACCTAATGCTGGACCCCTCAAGCTGTGTGTGGTGACTTCCCCCCAAAATAAGGTAAGAACATTCTAAATTAAGACTCACCGTGCTGGGTGTGGAGGCGCATACCTGTAATCCCAGCAGCTGGGAAGGCTGAAGCAGGAAGACCGAGAGTTCAAAGTCAGCTTCAGCAACTTAGGGAAGCCCTAAGTAACTTAGTGAGACCGTGTCTCAAAATAAAAAATAAAATAGGCTGGGGATGTGGCTCAGTGGTCGAGTGCCCCTGGGTTCAATCTCTGGTACCAAAAAAAAAAAAAAAAAAACTCTATCTACATATGTGTGAAGATGACAAAGTTTAAAGGTATCTATTTCTTTCATTTCTTTCTTGATTTCAACTTATTTCTGTTAGATCAAAGCGAAATATTAATTTTCACAAAAAGCTTTTGTATATATAGGATAAATTAGATAGGGGACTCTCTGTTAATGCCCAGGAGGCCACCTGTCCCTGAGATCAAATGTTCCAATACATCATTTCTCTGTCTCTCTGTCACATGTGCACACACACAGACACACACACACACAACACATATACCTGTTTCTTAGATTTCTCTTCCAAGAATATTGGACTATTTCCAATATTAGAAAATTTTTAAAGGGAAATGTGTAGGCAGACGGTGAGTCACAATGATGTATCATAATGACATATCATCACTAAAAGTACGATGGCCCCAGAGACTGACCACCACAGGGGTTGGTGTGGGGCCAGCTTTGACATCTATCAGGTAATCCCTGCTCTGAGCATCCACTCTGTCCTTGGGAGATCTCCAACTCCTTTCTCAGAAAAGCCGTCCCTTCTCTAGAATAGTGAGACAAGCCCACAGACCACCACACCTGGAGACTCAGCCTTCCACTTCTGTGTCTGTCTTGTACCTTCATTTGCATGGTACAATACGAATTGAGGAAAATCAATACCCATTGAGTTGTAGGCAGAAAGTTTAAGCTCTCTCTTTCTTGAGTCATTTCAATTGAGTTTTCTCTAGCTAGCAAGGCAACACATTGATGTCAAACGCAAAGTAAATAAAAAGAATAAGCCCTCCACAGTGACAGGTGAGAGGGGTTGAGGTCATTGAACGTTGAGAGGGAAGCAGAAGCTGTGGAAATTAACATGGGATGTTTTTTCAACGTGGTGAGAAAGACAAGAAAAAAGGTCCCTTCATGGAAAAAATTCTCAGCAGCATGCCTGCCTCCAGGCCCTTCAGTTCCGCCACCCAGCTGAGCGGCTCCACGTGACTATCAACCTCCTGTGGCACACACAGCTCCGTGGGCTTGCCTGCGGAAGCTCTCCTCGCTCCAGCAGACTCTAAGGAAGCAGCAAAATCACTTCCCTGCCTTCCCACCAGCACTAGTGTTCCTCCAGATCAGGCCCTTCACTCCCCACACGTCACAGTGCATGACAGTCGATAGGCAGCCTTGATCCAGGCCCTCTGTCCATCCCAGGAGCCACTAACTCCAGGAGGCCATGGGCAGCGACACCAAAAGCAGCAGCCAGGTGGAAGCCTGTCCCCACCAGTTCACAGCCACGGATGGTTTTCATGTCTAAACAGCACCAACTACAGGCCAGCAGTAGACCTGGACATTGCGGGGATCCTGAAAGGGAAGACATCGGGCTTCACACAGGACGAAGGGGCCTCATCACACACACAAGAACCTTTTCATTTGCTCGATCGCTGTTGTCACGAGTCCTTCAGACTGTTCTCCTTTATCCAGTCAGACATCAGGAGCGGAGGCGCACAGGTGGTCTCAGACACCCCTGCAGGGAGGTGACGCCGTGGAAGCCAAGACATGGTGGGGAATCAGTCCCACGGCCTGGCACCCTCAGACTCCTGCCTGGGCCGCCAGCGCTGCCCAGAGGCGGGCATGGGCACAGGGGGAGACTGGGGTCCCTTGCCACTCCTGCTGGCAAGCCCAGGAACAGAGCCCGGCTTCCAGCCCACCCCACGCCCCTTCTCCACCCTCCATTGGTGAAGTTTTGGTCACAGCCATTAACTTCTGGTGACAGTCAAAATAACTTTCCCTTCCAAAGAGGAGCTGTTGACAGACGCCTGACCTGCAGCCAGAGCAACAGTTAAAATGCAGGAGACGAACATCGCAGCCCCGGGCCAGCGCCCACCTCCCACAACGCCAGGTGAGGTCCACTGAGGACGAAGTCGAGCAGGCGCACCTTTCCACCTGTGTAAACACCTGGCCTGCATGTTGTGGCGGTCGTTGTCTGCTGTTGTTTCCCACCTTTCCTCTCTAGCACACGGTGCGGCTCATTTCCAACCAAGAAAAAGAAGCACAAACTGGTTTGCAGAGAGGTCAGATGCCAAGAGGAAGGGCAGGATGCTTCCCTCAGCCCCGAGCTGAGGCGGGACAGGCCTGGTGGGCACCACGTGGAGCAGCAAGCTGAGACTGGGAGACCTGAACGCCTTGTTCCTGACTCCTGGTGAGCAGAGCGCTGGCGCCTTCTTGGTCTCAGTCACCCAACAGGGAGAGGGGAGTCCATTGCTCGAGTGCAGACCACAGCTGAGGGCAGACAGCTGCCAGGCGTTTCCTCGGTGATGATCCAAGTTTGACAGCACGCTGCATCAAGGAGACTCTGCGGGGAAGCGGCCCTCTCAAACACGCCACAAAGGGTGTGAAGTGAGACAGGTCCTGCGGAAGGCAAGAGCCATCGAAACCACCAATGCACACACACGTTCATGCCACAGTCCCAGTACCAGAGCACTTTCCTGGCATGCACAGGGCCTTGGATTCACTCCCCAGCACTGCAAAAAAAAAAAAAAAAATTGTGTACTTAGATGATTGTGCATTACAGCGCTTTTGCACAGCAAAATATTTGAAACGATCCAACTAACTATCAATACAAGGCAAGATTTAATAACTTAGGCCGGGCACGGTGGCGCACACCTGTAATCCCAGCACTTGGGAGGCTGAGACAGGAGGATCGCAAGTTCAAAGCCAGCCTCAGCAACTTAGCGAGGCCCTGAGCAACTCAGTGAGACCCTGTCTCTAAATAAAATACAAAATAGGCCTGGGGATGTGGTTCACTGGTGGAGTGCCCCTGGGTTCAATCCCCAGTACCAAAAAAAAAACCCCAAAAAACAAAAGATTTAATAACTTAGGATCTGTCCATACAATGTAGTACCATGTAGTGGTAGAAAGAGAGGGAGGTTGGGGGAGAAAGGGGAGACGGCAGGAGTAGAGAAAGAGGGGGACGGAGGAGAAAAGCAAGAGGAATCATCGACCTACTTTTTTGGGGTACCCAGGATTGAACCCAGGGGCATTCAACCACTGAACCACACCCCCAGCCCTATTTTGTGTTTTATTTAGAGACAGGTTCTCACTGAGTTGCTTAGTGCCTCGCTTTGGCTAAGACTGGCTTTGAACTTACAATCCTTCTACTTCAACTGCCCAAGCCACGATCTACCTACTTTTTGGAGAAGTTTCCAAGATAAGAACAAAGCACAGAATACAATGTATAATACACTAACCACCCACCACCCTTGGAATCCAGAGGGGGCGGAGGTACAGTTGCCATGGGAATGATGAGCTGCTGGGACCTCCTGCCATTAGGACTAGAGTTAGGAATGTTCAGTTCTCCTTGGACTTGTATCTCCCACCACACCCGTGCCCCAGGCTACCGCAGCCGGAGACAGAGATCAGCAGCTCCACCAGCCCCATCTATTCCTGGAAGACCTCAGATCCCTCATTGGGCAGCTTTGGCCAGGTCAAAACTTCCTTAGAGCTGAGCTACAGCCTAAACGTTTTCCTGTTCAATCTTTCTTCCTCCCTCCTTGTACCCAAGGGCCTGCACCCTCAGCCTGCAGGTTCTTCTTCATCCTTGGCACTTTTAATGCCATGTTGGCGTTGGCTTTCTGGAGACCTAACTAACAGTGGGGAGAAGGTGTACTTATCATATTTGCTTGGAAAGGCATAGAGACTCCAGGAGAAGGTGGGGTGCCCATGTGTGTGGTGGTAGTGGGGTTTGTGGGATTCAAGATCTTGGAGGGAAATGCTTTCCTGTCCACACATACCTCCACATACACCTGAACCACACATGCACACATCTGAGGGTGCACACAGCCAGGCACCCCACGCACACACATCCTCATGTAAACACAGGCAGGCACCACACAGTTTCGGTCAACTACAGACTGCACACGTGACAGTATTCCCGTAGGATTGTGACGGAGTTCAAATTCCTGCACCCTAGGGACGTTACAGCCCTAGCGCAGGAGCACTGTGTGATTTTCCAACATGACAAAATCCCCTGACACATTTCTCAGAGTATTACTCTGTCATTAAATGACACGTGACCATATGATCACAGTAGCTGTGCAAAGAATGAGACGGAACTGTCGATTCACCTAGTGGAAACAGGGAGGCAGGCAGTGAGCAGCCGGTGCTGAGAGGAGCGCCCCCCTCGGAGGCAGCCCAGGTCTCCACCGTCCCAGTCCCCGCACTCAACAGCCTGCACAGAGCTCCCAGGCCAGCAGCTCAGTGCCAACCCTGGCTCTCCCTCCAGCCTGCAGGCCAGCTCTGCCCACCAACACAGCCCAGAGCCTGGGATAAACCTACTCATCATTCCACAGAAAATAGGCGGGTGAGCCTGCCCCAGCTGGTCTCAGAGGGCCCATGTGACCTTCTAGGAAAGTGCTGCAGTGTGGCTGACCTCTTCAGGAGGACTCCAGGGAGCCCTGGTCCCCAGGACACCAGGGCCTCTCTGCTCAAGGCCTTTGCAGCAGTGGTGCCCTGCTGAATCACAGTGAGGGTGACCAGGCGTCTCTGTCCCTTCACTGTCTTCAGTGATCCTTGAGAGGGAGTTGGAAAACCATCCTGATTTGGTCAGATATAAATTCCTGATTTTGAAGATTTTTGTTTTCATTTCCTGCTCAAGCCAATTCGTGTCCCTTATTAGATGAATATTCATGGAAGCTCCAAGATGAACTGATTCCTGCATCAGCTATTCATTTCCAGAGCCAAACAGACTTTGCTTTAAACCCCACTGTGCATCTAAATGCCTAAGAAACTTTCAAGCAGTATCTTTGTCTCTCTTCAATTCCTCAGCTATGAATTGTGAAGAACATGATTACCTCATTTTAACGATGAGAGCATTGTTGTGGTTTGGTACTGAAATGTCCCCCAAAGGCTCCCATGTGGAAGGTGTGGCCCCCGTGTATCTTTGGGGAAATGATGGGATGCTGGGGCTCTGACCGGATGATCAAGAAGTGGTGGATACTGCAGGCAGGTAGGGCCTTGTTGTGGGAAGTAAGTCACTGGGGATGAGCCCTGGGGAACTATGCTTGTCCTTGGCCCCTTCCTCTCTCTACTTCTGGGCTGCCATGAGGTGAGCAGCTTCCCTCTGCCATGCCCTTCCGCCATGATGCTTCTGTCTCAACACAGGCCTAAAAGCACACTTGAAACCAACCATCCATAGACTGAAAACTTGGAAATCCTGAGCCAAAGTGCATCTTCTCTCCTCTGCATTGATTTTCTCAGGTATTTTATCCCAGTGCCAAAAAGCTAACTAACACAAGGATCAAAATGGGATACACCATGTACAGCCCATGACAGACATGGTACTGTGGGGCACATAACAGGGATTTAACAGAAGACACAGCCTTCTCTGTTCCTTTAGGGACTTTACAAAATATAAAAATCAAATTTTTCATTGTTGGTCAAAACCAATAATCAAAAGAAAAATCTCCAGTTGAGTTTGTCTGTGTTCCTTAATCTTTTGCAAAGAGCATCTTCCAGGTCAAGCTGCACTTGGGGACGCATTGGAGTTTTGGAGGTCACAATCTTTTGCCTCATGATGCCACTAAAGCTGATGGTTTGTCTTTCCTCAGACTCTGCCAAAACCCAAGCCTTGGTTTTGCTTTTTCCTATAGTCTTTATACAATTATAATTGCCCAGCACTCTGCTTTGCCACCCAGAGCAAATGAATCGACAAAATTTGCTTCTGAATACAGATGTTAAAGCCATGAAAGACTTCCCTCCTCCCCCTACCCAGTTCACCCTCCTGTGTCTGCCTCTCAGGGCAAGACTGTGGAACTGGAGCCTTCTACGATCATGGACACTGGGGTGGTGTGTAGTTCAGTGGCAGACGGTGTACTTAACATTGTAAGGCCCTGGATTCAGTCCCCAGCACCAAAACAGAAAGCAAGATCTTGGAGGCTGAAAGCGAAAGACCAGGGGCTTGGTCTCCAGGCAAGGAATTAGCGCCAGAGATGAAAATCATTTAAGCTACAGCTTTAAAGATCACTCTGTAAACCAGGACTTGACTGTAGTAGCCTGGTTACTCAGGCTTTGTGTCACCATCCCCGCACCCCTGGAGATGTGTGCAACATCTGAGAAGAGCAAAGTCTGGGATGAGGCCATAGTGTCAGATCCTGGCTGGTGTGCATGGTCCAGAGTCAGCAGGAAGGAAGAACACTTGCCAGTTCAACTACAAATTGATTCCCTCTTTATTGTAGGCTAGTCATTCCTGGTGACATTTTCTAACATGCTTGCTTTGGTTCATTCCAGCAATTGTTTTGATTGCCTGAGAGCATTCTGGGGTTCATCACTGGGGGGTATCTACCTCTCAGGGCAGAGTGACTGCTGCAGAGTGATTTGGAAAGTTATGGTGTATCATTCAGAATACACTGGAGAATAGGTTCGCAATACTCTGAAAGGCACTTTAAAAATAAGTGCAAGTTATCATACAAATGAATGCTGGCAAGGACGTGGGGGAAAGGTACACTCAGACATTGTGGTGGGACTGGAAATTAGTGCAGCAACTCTGGAGAGCAGTATGGAGATTCCTCAAAAAACTGGGAATGGAACCACATAGGACCAGCTCTCCCAATCCTTGGCATTTATCCAAAAGAACTAAAATCAGCAGACAACAGGGATACATGCATCACAATGTTTATAGCAGCACAACTCACCATAGCCAAGTTATTGGACCTGCCCAGATGCCTGTGGATAGATGAATGGATTAAGAAAATGTGGTGTATATACACAACAGAGTTTTACTCAGCTATAAAAAAGAATGAAACTTACGGCATTTGCTGGTAAATGGATGGAACTCCAGAACATCATGCTAAGCAAAATAAGCCAGACTCAGAAAGTCAAGGGTCAATGTTTTCTCTCATATTTAGAAACTAGAGCAAAATAAGAGGCAAAGAGGCAGTGGCCATCATACAGATAGAGGGGAGATCAGTGGAGTAGAGGGAGATAGGCAGGGAGGGAGGAGCGGCGGGAAAGGGGAGGAAATGCAGAATCAATGCAACAAAGCCAGGCTGTGTGCACGTAAAACACCAGGGAATTCCACCTTTATCCATGAGTAGAAATCACCAATCAAAATAAACAAACTGAAAGGGAGAGCAGCAGAGTAGAGGAAGGAGAATAGGGGAGGGAGGAAGGAAGAGAAAGTGGCCACTAGGGATGGACATGGAGTTAATCAAATTCCATGTGTGCGTGATTTTGTCAAAAGAAACCCAACTATTATGTGTAACTAAAGTGCACTAATAACATTTTTTAAAAATGTTTGTGAAGAAAACTATCATTACAAGGAATGTCAGTCTCCCAGTGTTCACTTGTACTAACTGAATTATAGTAACATTTTGTTGGGTGGGTGGTAGACAAAGAACACAGCTGAGTGATTTCATCTTCTACTAAATATCCTGTGATTGGTTAATGATGTCTTTCTTTTTAAGTTTATAAAATACATTGGTTTTTAAAAAGGAAGTAGTCAAAATTTTTAAACACCCATTAGATTGCCCTACTGTGGTGAATAATTTAACTTAGCCTCTTCTATTGTAAGAGTATTAAACTTGGGTAGTTTCTCATCAGTATTTGAGCAACCATAATATCCTCTGGCTCTGCCAAATTAAAAGAAAACAAATCTATAAACACAGTGTTTCCAAATTAAATATACCTTCTAGACCCTAAATAGAGAATATGACTATAAATACATCATATTGGTACAATATTTTGTATCAGGAAAGAGCAAGGTGGAAGACCAGGGGATGAGCAGAGGCAGGGTTCTAGCCCATTTTTTAACCCTGGGCAGAATTTGTAGGCTGAACATTTATTGCCCAGAAACTGCAAACCTAGAAAGAAGCAAAAGTATTCAGGAACTGTGTTTTTTTAGAGTAAAGAAATCAAGACTCAGAAGAGCAGAAGTGGAAAGGCCTGGGCATTTGATAGGTGAGAGCCACATGCTTAGCAGTCAGCAGGGGCAGGTTTTAAGCCAAGGACACTTCTACCTGGAATACTGGGATCACTGAGGCCAGTTGTTTTAGACAGCCTTTTCCCCACTGTGACCAAAAGTCCAAAAAGAACAGTTTTAGAGAAGGAAAAGCTTATTTGGGGCTCAAGGCTTAAGAGGTCTCAGTCCATAGATGGCTGGCCCCATTGTTCTGTGCTGGAGGTGAGGCTGAATGTCATGTGGAAAGGTGTGGCTCAGGACATGACCACCAGCAAGCAGAGATAGACTCCCCTCACCACGGACAAATATGAAGGCCAAAGCTACACCCCCAATGACCCACCTCCTCCAGCTGCACCCCATCTGCTTTCAGTCACCACCCAGTTAATCCCATCAGAGGATTAATGCTCTCAAAACTCAATCACTTCACCTCTAAACCTTCTTCCACTGTCTCGCACATGAGATTCTGGGGGCCACCTCACATCCAAACCATAACACCTGCTAACACAGGGTCATGGTGAACTTGTGGCGAACATGGCGTCACAAGTGTTGCCTCTCCTGGTTGTCACTTGATGCAATCTGCAAGCAACACCTTGCAGGGATGGCAGGGAATTAGCCACATAACAGAATCCACGAACTCTGCTCCCCAGTAGGGAGGGTGCTGAATCAAGCAGGAAATTGCACGTGTTGATCTGAGTTGCAATGTGGACTGGAGTGGGGACACTGTGTCTGGTCTCCTGCATGTGGTGCAGTTTCCCCCTTGCTACTCAGAGGGCGCTGGCAGTGGCAGTTGAGAGGAGGACTCTGCCTACCACTCTGTTGACCTGGCCCCTCTAGGAGGTCTTCCTCCACCATCTAGCTGGAATGGCACTACCCCATGGAGCCATGAGGACCTATTAAATAAACATGTGCAGCCTCAAGTGGTCCCAGCACAGGACAGGCACTCACAGAGGCCGCCAGTTGGTATCACCACCCCCTTCAACCAAGATCTGGGCTGCACACCATCCCTGCCCTCCAGGTTGGCAACAGTGACAGTGGTTGGTTGATGGCCCGTGGACAGTGGGCCCCATCCATGGTCATGCTCATTTCTGTCAAGTTCAGGACCCTTCCATGGATGCATAGGATTGGTAGCTAGAGATCAGCAATGCACATGGACCGAGGCTGGGTTTCAAAATCACCTGTTTCTAAGTGCCGAAATCTCTCCTATGTTTTTTCTTTACCAAATTTACCATCAAATGCATTTGAGATAGGATGTACATGCCAATTCTGATCACATGTGATGAATTCCAAGATGGGGGTATCTTTCCAAACAGACACAGCATCAGTGGTCCGTGCAGGGCTCAGCCTTTGCCCAGGAGCTGTAGACCTAAATATATAAAGAGACTTGTTCTAAGGCATGGGCTCACACAGTCATGAAAGCTGACCCCAACATCCGCATTAGCACGCAGGAGAACTGATGCAGCTCCAGTCTGAAAGCTGGACGACTCGTGACCCAACAAAAGTATGTGTCAAGTCCAGTCTGAAGCGGGACAAGACCAGCGCTGCTCAAGCAGAGGAGCCCCCTCATGGCTAGAGGAAGGGCAGCTCCTTTTGTTCTGTCCAGGCTTTCAACGGATTGGTCAAGGCCCACCAATCATCTTTACTCAGTCTACTGATCCAAATATTAACCTCATCCAAAAACATAAAATGGACTCATCCAGAATAACGTTTAGTAGAGTACCTGGTCCTCCAAGGTGTTTGACACATTAAAATTAGTTGTCCCATGTCCCATCCTCCCCTGGAGACATTTTTCTAGTGTGTGTGGGCACACGGACTTTCTGGGACCTGAACACATAGAACTAGGGTGACAAATGGTCCCACTTTGCCTGGGACTGAGGAAGATTCCTGAGGATTTTTCAGTCTGAAAACTCTGCACAGTCACAAGCACATAGAGAAGGGAGTGGCTGGCCTGGGCAGAACCTCAGCAGCAGCTACCGTCTGCAGGGACGCTCCTTCCCTAATCTCCGAGCTCCCGCTCAATGCTCGACCTCTGATCCCCATCCTTTGTAAGGGAATCAATTTGTTTCCAGGAAAACCTAGTGTGAGACAGTGCTGCCAGCTGGCTCTGGATTGAAAGCTACACTCCTACATTCACTCCCTTCAGAAGTGAATCCAAAACATGTCCTAAAACCACCTGTGTCCCCATCAACACCCCCCACCTGGCAACTGAATCAGTTAAAGCTCCACATCCCTCACCAGGAGAGACCAACCAGCCGAGGTTGCTGGATGTTTCTGCAGCCATAACTCAACTCTGACCCACAGAGACTTTGAAAAACATTAGGAGGCTCCAGAAGCAGCACTCCTGGAAGTCTCTGGGATGGAAGGAACGACATGCACCACGCCGGCGTCTTTGGAAGTGTGCGTCAGCGCCTCTACTCATCCACAGGGCAGCAGTGACCCAGGAAGAGAGTGGACCAACCCACTGATACAGATTAACTGGGTGGTAACTGGAGACAGGTAGGACGTGTCGGGAGGAGGTGGGTCACTCGGGATTGCCTTTGGGCAATATTCTGTCCCTGGTGAGCAGAGGCTCTCTCTGCTTCCTGATGCCATGTCCTGAGCTGCTTTGCTCTACCATGATGCTCTGCCTCCCTTAACTTCTCTTTCAAGGGTGCCACAGGGGTTCATCCTCCTCTGTCACACTCAGCGGCATTCGCAGGGACAGGGAGGAAAAGAGAAGACAAAATCACAGAAGGGGAGAGAAAGAGGACAGGACACAGAGTAGCTTCACCATTACCTCAACCTCCCACTAAAAACATTACCAAGTGGTTAAAATGAGCACCCAGTGAATTGTTCTAATTAAATTGATACACCATGATATTTTAGGGAGGCGTAGAGTTTTCCTAAAGTGAACGTGGTTGGGTGTATTTGGTAGTCTGCCTGCAATGGGTATTTCTTTCTATTCTCTCCTAGGCTGTCAGTGATTTCAACCTCCCACCTCCAGCAAGAGCCACGAAGAAGAAAACATTCTGAAGAAAGAGGGGGAATTTTTGCGAAGTCTGGGAAACAGCCCTGTGTTCACCGCAGGCAGGAGAAATGAAGCCCCTTATCAACAGGCACGAAATCGCCAACGTCACCGGCAGGAACGATTCCGACTGTCCCCACGTGACTGTGCCCGAGGAGGTGTTCTTCGCCATCTCCGTCATCGGGGTTGCGGAGAACCTGCTGGTGCTGCTGGCTGTGATGAGGAACAGGACCCTGCAGTCCCCCATGTACCTCTTCATCTGCAGCCTGGCCGTCTCCGACATGCTGGGCAGCCTCTACAAGATCCTGGAAAACATCCTGATCCTGCTCCGGAACTCGGGCTACCTGGAGCCCCGCGGCGGGTTCGAGACCACCGCGGACGACGTCATCGACGCGCTGTTCCTCCTGTCCCTGCTGGGCTCCATCTCCAGCCTGTCTGTGATCGCCGCCGACCGCTACCTCACCATCTTCCACGCCCTGCAGTACCCCAGCCTGGTGACCCCGCGCCGCGCCGGCCTCGTGCTGGGGGCCGTCTGGACCTTCTGCGCCGGGAGCGGCATCACGATGGTGCTCTTCTCCCACCACGTGCCCACGGTGCTCGCCTTCACCTCCCTCTTCCCCCTGATGCTGCTCTTCATCCTGGGCCTCTACCTGCACATGTTCCTGCTGGCCCGCTCCCACGCCAGGGGCGTCGCCCGGCTTCCCGGGGCTAACATGAAGGGCGCCCTCACGCTGACCATCCTGCTGGGCGTCTTCGTCTTCTGCTGGGCGCCCTTCGTGCTTCACATCCTCTTGATGACATTCTGCCCCAACAACCCCTACTGTGCCTGCTACATGTCCCTCTTCCAGGTGAATGGCATGCTGATCATGTGCAATGCCGTCATCGACCCCCTCATCTACGCCTTCCGGAGCCCCGAGCTCAGGGACGCCTTCAAAAAGATGATCTTCTGCCGCACGTGCCAGTGGAAGCGTTGACCCCCGGTTTTCGGATAACCACGAGGATCACCTGTCAAGGGGCAGAACAGCAGAGCACCTAATGAACACCCATGCTGCTGACCGGCCTTTCCTTCTCTGACAGACCTTAGGGTGGTCCCACTAGCAGGTGGTCCTCGTAGCTTGGCTCCCTGTGAAGAGTCAAGGCACAAATTATATAACTTTGTAACTGGAGGAAAAAAATTGTGTACTAAAATGAAGGCTAGAACACAAAAGTATACACAGCAATACAAATGTGAAGGCTTTGGGCAAGAAACAAAAACTCATTCTTGTCTGGATCTCTAAAAAGTCTACTCTGGTGAGGCCTGTCCAAGCTGGAGACCATTGCAATTGACCTCTAGAAGTTCTAGTATCTGGGGAAGTGTTTAGTCAGCTTTCTATTACTGTGACAAATAGTATTGGATTAATCAACTTAAAAAGAGGAAAGGTTTGTTTTAGAGGAAAGGTTCATGACTCATTGGTCCCAGTGCTTTGGGCCTATGATGAGACCACACATCATGGCAGGACCCCGTGGCAGCCAGGAAACAAGAAGAAAGACAAGAAGATACCAGCACCCCACAGTGCCCTTTGAGAACAAAACTCAGTGACCTACGACTTTCCAATAAGCACCATCTCTTAGGTTCCACCCCTCCCAATGGCATCAATCTGGGGACAAAGCCTTTCACACGTAGGCTTCTAAGGGCCACTTATCCAAATGGTAGCAGCACTGACTCAGGGCATCTTTGTAAGCCAAAGGTGCTCAATAATTGTTGTGGCTGAATTTGCTTATCTTCCATAGCCATTCAGAATCCCTCCCTCCCTCCCTCTCCTCTGCCTGCCAGATAGGTGGCGAGACACTTCAAACCTTGGAAGCAATCAGTGTGAATTATCAATGTCAATCACTGAGTTTCCAACGATACATGGATCTTATCATGAGTCTTCTCTGCTTGCTCGGAATCCCACGGTCTTAAAAATCCACTTCTGGTTAAATCTCTCCATGCTTTAGAAGCAAAATTTCAAAGGAGGAAATCAAGGTGTAATCTATTTAATTCTACAAAGGAATACATAAATCTTATGATCTGAAGAAGGTGTGCCCAGCTTTAGTATGCTTGTCCAGATGTGAAAGTAAAGGTGACACGGCCCCAATATGTATTTGTGAAATAAGAGAGAGAAAGAGAGAGAGAGGGCATGTTATGGCTTTGATGTGTTGTCCCCCAAAAGCTCACGAGTGAGACAGTGCAAGAAGGTCTGGAGGAGAAATGATCAGGTTCTTGCCTTAACCTAATCAGTGAATTGGCCCCCTGATGGGATTAACTGGGTGGTGACTGGAGGCAGGTGGGGTTTGGCTGGAGGAGGTGGGTCATTGGGGGCTGGCTTGGGGTGTATATTCCTATCTGGAGAGTGGAAACCTCTTTCTCTGCTTCCTGATCATCATGCGAGCTGGTTCCCTCTGCCACACTCTTCCACCATGATGCCCTGCTTCACCTCGAGCCCAGAGGAATGGAGCCCACTATCTATGGACTGAGACCTCTGAAACCATGAGCCCCCAGATAAACTCTTCCTCCTCTACAGTTGTTCTGGTGGGGCCCTTTATCACAGCAGCAGAAAAGCTGACTAGAGCAGGGGTCATGCCTTTGGACTACGGCAAAATCAAGGCCAAAACAACAATTCAAGCAACTGTCTGTTTCTAGAGATGGAAGCCAAAGAGCTGATGAAAAGAATTCTACCTTCCTCGCTGATAGTCTGGAAGGAGGATCCAGTCACCAAAAAATTGTGTCCTACCATCAGCCACAGAAAGATGCCCGACATTGGGAAGCAGCATCCCAGATGGGAATTAAGGAAACAGAAGTTCACTCATTTTTAACAGTGAGAGACAAAGCTCACGGAAGCACAAATCAGATGACAAGTCCCTGCTCTTGGAGAGTAACCGAGGGGATGAGAGAGAGAAGGGACAGTGTCTGTGACAGTGTCTGTGACAATGACTGAGAAGGACAGTGTCCTCAGGAGCAGGGACACTTGGCCCTCTCAGAAAGATGGGCTCTGCCATTTAGTGGAGCAAGGGAGTAGGTGTAAGGAGACAGAAGGAAGAAGCAGGTGGAGCCAGGACTGCGAGACGGTGACTTCCAAGGGACCTACAGGCAGAAGCCTGCCTTGAGGTGGGGGCAGGAGGACCCTGCCCTGCAGTGGGAGGCAGGGGCTACGAACTGGCTTCTCTAAAACAACAAGCAGGCCCGACATCCATCAAGGAACAGTCCTGGTGTCAGTGGCCGCGCAGGCGCTCAGCTGACTAGCTCAACAGCCCATCCCTTGGGTCCAGGACGCTGCTGCCAACCAGGCAGGCAGAGGGAGGTCACCACCGGGATGGCTGCAGTCACGTCAGTGGGATGCCTCGCCCTCAGCCGAGCCTCCCCGAGCTGCAGGACGAGACGGCAGCCTCAGGCAGGACCGAGGGTTTGGTGGTGGATCTGACATTAGCTCAGAGGGAAGCAGGAGGGAGGGTCCCAGGCGGGTTTCCACGTGGCTTGTGTTCCTGTTGGCACAAAACCCAAGGAGCATCTCCACATCCTCTGTAGAAATCCTTATTTGGCCCTTCCTTCCAACAAATGGCCAACCATGGCCTGAGTTTATTAATACATATGAAACTATGTTGTCTTTTTCACACAAAGTCTAAAGCAGGACCTTGTGAGTGACACTTTCAGTGTCATTTCTACCCTTGAAACAATAACACAGAACGCTTTTCCCCTGGGGTTAAAGTGAGTGTTCCAGCAGGATGGATCCTATGCTGAGGTCGCACAGCTCTGGGACACTGAGGAGGTGGAGGGACACGCGGCACCCTCAGGAACACTCCCAACCCCTGTGGCCTGTCGGGCTCTGCCTTGGTCCCCAGCCTCCCAGGCCCCTGGGCATCTCCACTCACTGCCCTCCCTTCTGTGTGCAGGAGGCACCGTGGAGGAGGCTGGCCTGCTGCCAGGGAGCCAACGCCAGAGGCCTCGCACTCCCAGTCCTCGGTTCTAGTCGGCCCAAAGCAGGAATTGGCACAGCTGAGAAAGCCACGGTGTAGTTCAAAACCCAGACAGCACCAAGCTGCACGAATCCGTGCAGGAGGAACAGTGGGATCTGGGATTTCCCTCCACAATGACTTCAGTTCTTTTCATCAAACTGATCACTCTTTCAACGCCTGGCAGATCCCCAGTGTGTGCTCAGGTTTGTTGCTGAACTGGTCTGGGACCCCAGCCTGGCTTCCGCCTGACCTTCTAAGAAGGGCAGTGGAGTCGGGGGTGGGAGACGCATCTCTTCCTGTTTAGAGACCATCCCGTTGCTTTTCCTGCACCAGCTTCTCAGAAGGAGAAAGGTGCAAAGCAGGAGGTGCTGACCACACCAGCCAATGTTGACAGCTCCGGGTCCTCGGCAAAGGCTCGGGGTTCTGTTTCCTCACAACACAATGGGGGCTGCCCAGAACCTGCCTCTTCTGTTGACTCCAAGGAGGACCTCAGAGCCAACTGCATGCCACTAAACACTTGGTAGGTGCCAGGTGCTTCTCTTGGCGTCCTCAAATAAGACTCCACATGGACACACTTGGTGACTGGAAGCCTTTTCCATCCTCTTGGCAAATGACCTCAAAGCTCTGTCTCCATCTCCAGGACCCTGTCACCTGCAGAGCCTCCTCCCTGAGGAGCAGGGAGGACCAGGAGCCTCAGGTGTCCTGCCTTGCCCTTGGGTTCAGAGCAGGACTCTCAACATTCTGATTATTTATCAAGACAAATGTTGCATGTTGTTTGTTTTTATTCTTTAAATAGGAAACATGTGGCTTTTAGAAGGGACACTATGAAGTCTGCCCCCTCCACAAGTCCTCATCCATCCTTGCCCTCACACAAGCAAGGCTATTCGTTTGCTTTGTACCACTTCAGACTCTTCATGCACATGTAGAAAAGCACCAATATTCATTCCTATTGTACCACTTTTTACACAAAACACATCCTTCTCCTGTTTCCACCACTTCCCAGCCACCTTGGAGACTGTCCTCCTGCTTCTGCGTGGTGGCGTAGTTCCCTTTGGTAGAAATAAATGTGGGACAGTTTGTTTAACTATGAATGGTCATTCAAACTCAATGCTGTGAACAAACAATCTACAAGCATCCAAGCAAATGATTTCTAAGCACATGAAAACTCACACATCACTTATGATAAGAAAAATGCTCATTCAAATGACTTTGCGATCCCATTTTTCCCCCATTGGACAGCCAGAACTCCAAGGTCAGCTACCACACCACCCCATGCCGCCACTGCAGGAGACTGGTGCACTTGGTGTTGCAACAAGTGCAAACTGGCCCAATCCCTAAGCAGGACATGCCAATGTCTATAGTAACAGCATCACAAACACGTGCCCTGGGAACTGACATTACACTCCTGGAATTCATGCTCTGAATGTGACAGAACAGGTGAAATAGGAGTTGATGGTGGTTCAGGCCGCACAGATCATAGCAGAAGCCTGGAAGGAACTCGCACACCTGCCGCGTGCTTCTGGAGCTTTGTCTAAATGCCAGCCTACGTGATCCTTATAAACAGGAAGGTCTCTCAGCCCTGAGTTAGCAAGTCGCCAAGAGCAGATGCGTTGACAGGTTTCTCACAACACCTTGCTCCTGTGCTAGATTAGGACTGAAGTCAAGTCAGGTACTTGCGCCTGCATTTTGGCACTTGATACCAGTGACCCCAGGGCCTACTTGAAGACCACGAACATAACTCTAATTGTGGAGCCTCAACTGGCTCATTTCCTTTAAGCAGTAATGGCTGTTCAGTGCCTACTGACTTCATAAACATCCATGTTTCTCTATGAGTAGGAGCAGCCCAGGAACAGGTGGGCCAGGGGGAGGAAGGAGCAGGTGCAGAGGTCCAGAGGTGACCCCACTCCCTGTGGCCAGAGCAGGTCTCCATAGAGAGGAGCACCCAGCCCACAGGTATGCGAGACAATCCACCGGAGGTCCAGAAGGAAATGGCCCTTCCACTAAGGTGTGTTTTCTGTTATCTAAAAAGCTATGCTTCATTGAGCCAAAAATAGAATGGAAAATTAGATATCCATATATGATTGACAAATACATGTTCCAAGTATATGACTGATAAAGCCTGCCAAAAAATCATAGTTGGCCATCCACATCCAAGGAGTCACCCAAAGGCAGCTTAGAAACCTCACACCTGCAATGGTCACGTCCGCAAGGGACACGTAGACTTTTTTCCTTGTGATTCTGTGAACAAAGCAGTCAATAACCTGTCTACTATTTTGATTGTGTTAGGGATTACAAACAATCTAGAGATGACTTAAAGTACACAGGAGGATGTGCATAGGCTATATGCAAATGCTGCACCATTGTTACATACAGGACCTGGACTGCTGAGTCTGGAAGTCCTAGAGCCAATCACCCATGGATTCTGGGGGCTGCATCCTGCTGATAAGAGTTCATGACCAAGAGAACCAGGGCAGGGGGAAAGTGTGCAGAGATGGAGAGAAAGAGCATCAGGTCAAAGATGGAGCGGACGATGATCAGGGAGCCTTAGCCTGTCGTGTTAAAGAAATCCGATTTCATCTTAGGTTAATGGGGTGTTATTGAAAGGTCTGCAGCCAGGAAAAGTCACTTCAGCAAAATCTTCATATTAGAAATATCTCTGGCTCTTGTGGGGCTGGAATTAACCTGAGTCAGGGGATGTCCAGGTACTATTTTGACTCTAGGACGGAGAAGATGGTGGCCCAGGGCCCTGTGAAGGGGAGCAGTGACTGGAGCTCAGAGTCTGGGGGTAGAGTGGACACACGGGTGTGGCCAAGCAGGGAAGGGAAGGGCCAGAAAGGAATCAGTTGGAGCTGCCTGCCCCTGCCTGGAGCCGAGGCAGGGTGTCATGAGGTGCCCAGGGGACAGAGCGGGGACTCCAACATGTGGGAGGCAGTCTGGGTGTGAGGACCAGCGAGCAGGGGACAGAGTGGTCAGCGCTGCAGCCACAGGTGAGCAGGGCAGGGAAAAGGCTGGCAGACTGCCGACATGTGAGGAAGAGAGCCCTGAAGCCGCCTGAGAGCCCGTCCCTGCAAGGTGGGCAATGCCGCCTCTCCTGCTGAGGCCCCCAGGAGGCTGGGGAGGCCCTCCTCCACTGGCTCCTCAGTCCTCTCCATGAAGACGCAGCACTCGGCGGGGCCCGAGAAGCTGGCAGAGGCCTTTCTGCTGCTTCTGCTCAGCATTTTCTTTCTCTCCTTGTCCTCCTTCCTTCAACCCCTAAAAGAACCCTCGGGATCATACACAATAAACCTGCCGCCACCCAGGAGTTCCCTGGCTCAGGTGCTCTGTGGGGACCCAAGGGGAGGGTCAGCTCTGGTGGAGTCGTGCTCACACTCCTCGGCAGGGAGCAGCACCCCACACCAGCGCATCACCCTGCAGTACCGCGTCACCTCCGACTCCTGAGGGCGGGCAGACAGCTCGAGAGGCATCTTGCTGTCATTCACCACAGCAGTAGAGCCATGAAATGAGGCGCCGCACTCTCCTCCCCAGCTTCAGTCACAGTCAGCAGAGATACAAAGTCACTGCGGGGAGAATTCCAGAAATAAACAGCTCACACACCTATCCATGGCACGCTGCTCTAGGAACCAGGAGCTCTCACACCTGCTCCCTGGGTTGGAGGTGGCCTTTCTCACGACACCTGCTCTGCTCATGGCAGCCTCGGCTACAGCACAGTGCCACGTAACAGTGTCACATCACAGTGTCACCACAGTGTCATATCTGTGTCATGTCACAGTATCACATCACAGTGCCATCACAGTGCCACATCAGTGTCATGTCACAGTGTCACATCACAGTGCCATCAGTGTCACAGCCCAGTGTCATCAGCGTCATGTCACAGAGTCATCACAGTGCCACATCACAGTGTTATGTCACAGTGTCATCACAGTGTCACTGCAATGTCACATCAGTGTCATCACACTGCCATGTCACAGTGTCATGTCAGTGTCACATCAGTGCCATCACAGTGTAACATCACAGTGTCTTATCAGTGTCATGTCAGACTGCCACATCACAGTGCCACACCACACTGCCACACATCACCACAGTGCCACGTCAGTGTCACATCACTGCTGCTGGTCACTTGGCCTGCATCATGTCACATGAGTGGGTACAGCATCAGGCACTCACATGGCTTCCATCACGTCACATTGTGTGACTTTCTACTTTATTTATGGTTTGCTGGTCTTTCGGGCGATGTGCCGCAGTTCAGCTCCTGTGCGTGTCGAGGGCGACACCCGCGCGGGAGTTCCCAGCCCCTCGGGGGCCGTCGCCGCCAGTGCCCTGGATCCCGCCATGGAGATCCCAGGGAAGGACTGGGTGCCGGAGGTGGTCCTCCCCAGCGGCCACACTGACCCCGGGCTTGCCCTGGTCCACCTGGCTGTCCCAAGCCAGGTGGGACCCGAGCCCTGGTGGGCGCCTGAACCGACTCTGGCCGCCGGAGGGCAGCGAAACGCCGCCACCTGTGCCATTACTTGTCCTGCGCGTGCTGGAGGCGCGGCTCTCCTGTCCAACAGTCTCCATTAGGGTCGTCAGATTTTTACCGTGAGAGGCCAAGGGGGGCGAGGCCGTTTGACAGCGTGGGAGCCGCCGGCAGGGCAGAAGCAGCAAAGCCCCGCTGGGCATCCGCCCCCGCTCAGCTCGGAGGCCCCCTGGTCCTGCGGTGCTGGGCTCAAGGTGGGGCTGCGCACAAGGCCGGCACCGGCAGGTCCTTCTGCTGCTACCCCGGAGGGAAGGGAGGCCTCGCCGGGCAGTGCCGCACCCAGAGGCAGGGATACACCTCCAGGACCGTACAGCCCTGCCCACTCCACCAAGCGGCCCCACAAGAGAGGCATGAAGCCCAGCGGCCAGGGCACCCCGGAGGGCGCAGCCGCTCCTCGCAGGAGAGATGTGCAGCCGAGCTCAGGGCAGCAGTGGAACGAAGGCACCCTGGATGACTGCCGGCCCGCCACCCTTCAGAGTCAACATCAGCGATGCTGTCCCCCAACCAGAGGTACACCTAGACAGGCTGCTTGGCTTTTTAGGGACCAAAACCCTAAACCAGACAAAGGTCTATTGCTCTTGGGGACAATACCCACAAGCCTTGCATCCGGCACCAGCTCAAGCCCACCGGATGATACACACAAACAGCACAGTGGTCCCTTGAGGGATCCTGCCAGCTTCATTGAGAACCTGTCTTGATTCCGACTTAAGAGTGAACTGGAAGACAGATTTCAGAAGCCATTAATTTCTATTGCATTCTTTTTGGTTAAAAATGACCTGACCTGAACTTTAAGTGTCCCATTAATGGTCTCACTAAATTCATGGAGGGAGTCTGAGAAAGCATCACCTCCTCCTCTCTTCACGAAAGCATCTGAGGTGAGGAAGCTCAATTTGAGGTCTAGAAGGAAACTTGGATAAACTCTCTAACTCCGTGTTTATACAGATGTAAAAGTAAGAAAATGCCTAAGTAATACAAATGTTTTTATGAATATCATGGAATCCAGCTAATGGATTGCTGGACTTAACAACTCCAGAGTGTCAGGGCACCTGAGCTTTCTTTGTTCGTGTTATCGACCTGCTTTCCCATCTCACAGTAGCAAATGACATTTACAAATAATATTGAGATGCATATCCAGGGGACCTGGGTTTCTCAGCAACGCCCCCTCTCCAGAACACTGGTGAGAATCCTAGCCAGGAGGGGTCTGGAGTTCCCTTGCTCTGGAGCCACCTCACCTTGGTGTCTGGACGGTGGTTCTGACTCAGCCTCACTTGGCACAATGGCTCTCAGACGGGCCACTCATCGCAGCTGGTACATTCTGCCCAGAGACTGTGCCCCTGTTGCAGCTGATCCAGGTAGAGTCTCAAACACAGAGGCCTCGACCTCAATTGATTGCTGATTCTCAATTCTTTATTTCCAGTCTTTCTTGTTAAATGACAATCTCATCACTAAAATGCTAATGATTTATTTTAAGGCAAGAAAAGTCTGCCAGATGCTCCTGCCAAGTGTCTTCCTTCTGTGAATAACTGAAAAATAACCAAATAATATTCTGTGGTTTTGTGGTCTCATACCAAGTACCCCAAAGGGAAAATACCATGGCACAGATAATTCAAAAGAGCAAATATCTCCGCTGGACTTTGGAATATGTCGTGAGGTTTTATTCCAACAATGACGCAGTTGCTGCCTTCACTAGTTCAGGCCTAAGGTTGGTGGTAAGATGGTTTTGCCCTTAGCATGACACTTTCATCTCTCTGCCCTGTGTGTGTGTGTGTGTGTGTGTGTGTGTGTATATATATATATATATATATATATATATATATATATATATATTTAGGCCCAGCTAGGTAACTCCCCTCTCTGGGTGCAACCAAATTGAAATTTTTTGTTTGTTTGCTACAAATGATATTTTCTTGGGACAAAAATGCAAAAGAGGTAGGATCAGATCTCTCTGATCATGGAACTTAATCTGGTATTGGTTTCTTTTTCTTTTTATATTAATTAAATATTCCAAACCTTCACAGTTTAGAGATCACAAAACTGATCATAGTATCACCCAGCTTTAACAACCTGCAACCCTTTCAGAAAACAGCAGGTGGACTCGGCCCCATGCTGCTCCTCCCTGCTCCCACAGGACTCCACTCCAGGAGCCCCATCTGTGGCTCAGATGGAGTGAAGCCAGGTGCATGGGCTCCTGAAGTTTTCCAAGCATGCAGACTTTCACTGCATTTGTATGCACATGAACAGACGTGAAATTGTTTTGCATTTTTTTTAAGTTTTACATTGACGGTGACATAGTGAACACATAGGTGCCCTTGAACAGATGAATGGATAAAGAAAACATGGTACATATACACGATGGAATATTACTCAGCCTTAAAGAAGAATGAAATTATGGCAATTGCAGGTAAGTGGATGCAGGTGGAGAATAGCATGCTAAGATAAATAAGCCAATACCAAAAACCTAAAGGCCAAATGTTTTCTCTGATAAGCAGATGCTGATCCATAATGGGGGGTGGGGAGAGCGCCTAAGAAAGAATGGAGGAACTTTGAAATGTACAGGGGGGAGTGAGGGGAAGGGAGGGTGTGTGTGGGTGGGAAGAACGGTGGAATGAGACAGACATTATTAACCTTTATACATGTATGATTGCACGACCAGTGTGACTGCATCACGTATAGGCAGAGGAAGGAGAAGTTGTGCTCCATTGGTGTACAGTGTGTCAGAATGCATTCTGCTATCACGTGTCACTAAGTAGAGCAAATTAAAAAAAAAAGAAATTCTTCAGAATATGTTCACCAGGTGAGCACCCTGCAATCACCTGAAGAACACAAAAGGCTTTTCCAATGGTTGTGGCAATTCACATTGCCACCACCACTGTGTGAGATTCCTGCTTACCGATGTCCTCACCCAGACTGTTGTCCATCTCACCAACCTCCAGTGCCCCTCCTTGACCTCCAGGGAGGCCAAGCAGGCATTCCCGTCTGCTGACCATTTGTGAAAGCCTGCTGCTGAGGTTTGCTCATTTCATTGCTTTATCTTTGGATTCTCTGAAATTTGGTTAGAAACTGAAAATAATTGCAAGTATAGCTCTTATTCTTTTTCTCCTCTTACTCTGCTGGCTAGGGTCTGTGGGACCAAGGGAAGAAGAAACTAATATTGAGGGATTCTTTATGTTTCCTTAATTTTAAATGGAAATACCTTTCCATTTAAAAAATCTCACCAATGTGCTTATTTTTTAAGTAACTTATCAAATTAAAAACATTCTTTTCCTACATAGTTTCCTAACAGTATTCTTTATCATAAATATTGCCAACTTTTTCAACATTGTCCTTGAAACCCTAGTGAGAGCAATCAGACCAAAGAAATTAAAGGGATACAAACAGGAAAAGAAGAACTCAAAGATCACTATTTGCCGATGACATGATTCTGTATTTAGAAGATCCGAAGAATTCCACCAGAAAACTTCTAGAACTTATAAATGAATTCAGCAAAGTAGCAGGACATAAAATCAATACCCATAAATCAAATGCATTTCTACACATAAGTGACGCATCCACTGCAAGAAAAATTAGGAAAACTACCCCATTCACAATAGCCTCAAAAAAATGAAATACTTGGCAATCAATCTAACAAAAGAAGTGAAAGACCTTTACAATGAAAACTACAGAACATTAAAGGAAGAAATTGAAGAAGAACTTAGAAGATGGAAATACCTCCCATGCTCCTGGAATTGATAGATAGGCAGAACTGATATTGTCAAAATGGCCATACTACCACAAGTGTTATACAGATTCAATGCAATTCCTATGAAAATCCCAAAGACATTCTTCATAGAACTAGAAAAAGCAGTCATGAAATTCATTTGGAAAAACAAGAGACCCAGAATAGCCAAAGCAATCCTTAGCAAGAAGAGTGAAGCAGGAGGCATCACAATACCAGACCTTAAACTATACTACAGAGCCATAGTAACAAAAATGGCATGGTATTGGCACCAAAACAGACACATAGACCAATGGTACAGAATAGAAGACACAGAGACAAACCCACATAAACACAGGTGTCTCATACTAGACAAAGGTGCCCAAAACGTTCACTGGAAAAAAGATAGTCTAGTCAACAAATGGTTCTGGGAAATCTGGAAATCCATATGTAATATAATGAAATTAAACCTCTATCTCTCACCCTGCACAAAAGTCAACTCAAAGTGGATCGAAGACTTAGGCACTAAAACAGAGACCCTGCACGTAACAGAAGAAAAAGTAGGTCCAAATCTTCATCATGTGGGCCTAGGACCTGACTTCCTTAACAAGACCCCTAAAGCACAAGAAGTAAAATTAAGAATCAATAAATGGGATGGATTCAAACTAAAAAACTTCTTCTCAAAAAAGGAGACAATCAATAATGTGAAGAGAGAGCCTACAGAATGGGAGAATATCTTTACCACACGCACCTCAGATAGAGCACTAATCTCCAGGATATATAAAGAACTCAAAAAACTTAACATCAAAAAAACAAAGAACCCAATCAATAAATGGGCTAAGGAACTGAAGAGATATTTCACAAAAGAAGAAATACAATCAATCAACAAACATGAAAAAATGTTCATCATCTCTTGCAATTAGAGAAATGCAAATCAAAACTGCTCTAACATTTCATCTCACTCTAGTCAGAATGGCAATTATCAAGAATACAAGCAATAATAAGTGTTGGCAAGGATGTGGGGGAAAAGGTACACTCATACATTGTTGGTGGGGCCGCAGATTGATGCAACCATTCTGGAAAGCAGTGTGGAAATTCCTAAGAAAACTTGGAATGGAACGGTGGTTCCATTCCAGCTATCCCACTCCTCAGTTTATACCCAACAGACTTAGAATCAGCACACTACAGTGATGCAGCCACATCAATGTTTATAGCAGCTCAATTCACAATAGCTAAACTATGGAACCAACCTAGATGAATGGATAAAGATGAATGGATAAAGAAAATGTGGAACATATACACAATGGAGTATTAGCCTTAAAGAATGAAATCATGGCATTTGCAGGTAAACGGATGGAACTGGAAAATATACTGCTAAGTGAAATAAGCCAAACCCCAAAATGGCCCCTGATCCATAGTCAGGGGTGGATAGGGAAGAATGAAGGAACTTTGGATTGTACAGAGGGGAGTGAGGGGAGGGGAGGGGTGGATTAGTGGGAGGACAGTAAGTTGAGATAAACATTTTACGCTATATACATGTATGAAAAGAATTTTTCAAAAATTTATCACTATCAAAAAAAGTTAATGAAAAAATAAAATTCAAAAAAATAATGTTGAATTTTATTCAATGCTTTTCCAGCATTTATTAACTTATCATTTTTTTCTTTTTTCTTCATTAATGTGTTATATTAATGAAATTTTTATGTTGAGTAACCTTTACCAACTACAAATAAAAAACTAATATGTATTATACCAACTGTGGCCATATTTTCAAAGCTAAAACAAGTTTTTTACAAGACTTATTCTGAATTATACTTTTACATATTCAAAATTGCTTATACTGATATAATTTAATATATATTTCATACATGACTTTTCACAAATTTGGAGAAAGAGAACAGTAGCAGAAAAATTTAAAGTCAAGATATGTGGTCCCCATGGGTATGCCTTTAAAATAGAGAAAAGAAAGGGAAAAGAACTCCTTTCCTACACTTAGGAGTAGGTTCTCCTCTGCTTGGAGCTGACCCACATCAGCTAGAGACTTCTAAGGAAGGTCCCACCTCCTGCTGATGGCACTGCTGATCATGAAGAGGTGCAAACCACCTTTTGCTAACAGGTGCTGATCGAACTATTTGCAAAACAATCCAGTTGTTCCATCTGCAAATCTACACCTGTGAGCCTTTATTCATATAAATAGCCTGTGTTATAACTGAATTTTTGACAGCTTTTTTACCAAGTCTTTGCGAGCCTTTAAATGCCAATATACATACCCTGTGTTTTGAATGAAACTCTGGACATGTCTCCATGGACTTTGCTTTCGGAACTGTCCCTGGCAGATCCAGCAGGGACAGAAGATTCTCAGCGGCATCAGCTTCGGGGTGCCCTTAGGTGGCCTCACATTCACAATGACGATGTGAATGTGTAAGAGTTTTCAGTGCCTGGAGATCCTGGGGAGACCACAGCATGCTCGGAGGGCACCCATAGAGGTGCAGGAGTTCAGAGGGGAGTCGGGAGTATGGCCCTAGCATGGTGTGAATGAATAGGGTGCAGGTCCCTTTAAGGTGGCTGTGGATGCCTGAGGATCCACCTGAAGGAAGACAGGATCCCAGCTGCCATGGAGAGAGGCCTCCAGTCCTTATCTCTGGCACCGGGCTCCAGCCACTCAGGTGTGATGATGCAGAACTGCAAACTGGGTCAAGGGCCACAGGAGAAACTAACTCTGAATTCCAAATTGGACACCCAGGGACAGGAAGTTAGGAAGCACCTCCCCTTTACGCCCCCCAATCTCCAACCACCGGCCAGCTTGCTGCTAGAACAGGCAGCAGCCTGCAGGGGGATTCTGCAAAGACCAGAGCTCCTTCCAGAACAGCAGTGTCTCTTCTTTGGTTTGGGATTTTCATAAATTTGCCTCGTTTAATTCTTCAAGGACTTTGATGGCAGCAGAAGCCACTCCACATCTTGAGCTCACAAATTCTAAGAGCTTATATATAACCTCTCAGATTTCTTTATTCCATCTGTCCCTGGAGGATCCCTTTCCATTTTCAAGAGTTTTCCGCAGAGGGTTTGCTGAATAACGTTGTGAGATTCCGTAGGCGTTAGCTGTGGCGTCTCCCAGACGTTTCCCTCTGCTTCCTGATACCAGCCTACCTCTGGGGTGATCTGCGTGCCAGGAGAGCTTGGAAACATGAAAAATTGTCCCAACACCATTAGGGTCAATATATCGACCAAATAATGATGAACTATGTCCAGAGAGAAGCAAGGAAAAAATAAGAAGAGTCTAAGTGTGAATAAAGCAAGATAACTTCCCTCTTCTCTAGACTTGTTTATGTTTGAACAAGATTTATAACACAGCCATGGTTCCAAATGCATGTAGAGGAAATATTTAAGACAATCGTAATATGAAGGAGGAAGTAAGCAAACGTAAACTTCAATGAGATTTCCACATTGTTGGCAGCAGTAGGCAGTGATAAGCTGTGTATGGATGATTTAATACCTAGAGCCACCACCAAAAAAGTTAGCAAAGAGACTGGGTCAAAAGGCTGTAGATAAGCCGGGCACGGTGGCGCACACCTGTAATCCAAGCGACTTGGGAGGCTGAGTCAGGAGGATCGCGAGTTCAAAGCCAGCCTCAGCAACTTAGCGAGGCCCTGAGCAACTCAGTGAGACCCTGTCTCTAAATAAAATACAAAATAGGGCTGGGGGTGTGGCTCAGTGGCCGGGTGTCCCTGAGTTCAATCCCTGGTTCCAAAAAAAAAAAAAGGCTGTAGATAAATCAAAATGAAATTTAAAAAAAAATGTTGAAGAAACTAGCAGGAAGGCAAGAAACAGGAACAGAAAAAACAAAATAACAAAATGTCAGGCGTAAGTCCTCATTTATCAATCATTACACTAAGTGTAAATGTAAACGACTGGAAAATAGTTAAAAACAATTTCGGTGCTAGCAATGTCCATTGTTCCTAGAGTTGTTTGCTATTAGGTACAGAACCCATGATCCCCCCCCCCCCTTTTTTGGCTCTTTTTTGTTTTTCATAAAATGAGCATTTTTTTTTTTTTTTTTGGTACCAGAGATTGAATCCAGGTGTGCTTTACCACTGAGCAACATCCCCAGCCCATTTTTATATTTTATTTAGAGACAGGGTCTCACAGAGTTGCTTAGGGTCTCACTGAGTTGCTTAAGGTCTCACTAATTCACTGAGGTTGGCTTTGAACTTGTCATCCTCCTGCCTCAGCCTCCTGAGCTACTGAGATTACAAGTGTGCTCCTCCGTGCCAGGCTAGGATTCACTTTGATGTTATCATAAGAGCATGAAATATAATTTGCTCTAATTTGTCCCTAACTTCCCCTTTTCTCCCTCCTCCCTCCCCCATTCCTTTCCCTCTACTCTACTGGTCTTTCTGCTACTCAGAGTCTCTTCGATCAGTGTCTGTGATGTGCATGTGAGCTTCACTGAGGTGTATTCGTACACGTACACAGGAATGTCAGGTCAGATCCACTGTTCTTTTCTTATCTCATCCCTCCTCCCTCCCCTTCAATCCTGCTCATCTGTTCCACTGATCTTTCTTCTATTTTTTTTTTTTAATCTCCTGTCCCTTGAATCAGCTTCCACATATCAGAGAGAATATTCAACCTTTAACTTCTGGGTCTGGCTTATTTCACTTAGCATTATAGTCTTCCAGTTCCTTCCAGTTACTTTCAGATGCCATAATGTCATTTTCTTTATGACTGGGTAATACTCCATTATGTATACATAGCACATTGTCTTTCTCCGCTCACCTGTTGAAGGGCATATAGTTTGGTTCCATAGCTTAGCTATTATGAATTGTCCTGGTGTAAATATTGATGTGGCTATGTCACTGTAGTATGCTGACTTCAGATCTTTTGGATCTATATCAAGGAGTGGGATAGCCAAATCACCTGGTATTTCCATTCTAGTTTTCTGAGGAATCTCCATACTGCTTTCCATACTGGTTGCACCAATCTGCAGTCCCACCAGCAATGTATGAACGTACTTTTTCCCCACATCTTGGCCAACATTTATTGTTACTTGTATTCTTGACAATTGCCATTCTGTCTGGAGTGAGATGAAATCTCAATGTAGTTTTAATTTGCATTTCTCTAATTGCTAGAGAGGTTGAACATTTTTTCCTATATTGGTGACTGTATTTCTTCTTTAGAGGAGAGTCCAGTTAGTTTTTTGCCCACTTATTGATTGGGTCATGGGGTAGTTTTTTGGTTTTTTGCATATTCCAGATATTAAGGCCCTGAGGTGCAGGTGGCAAAGCTCTTCTCCCATTCTTTAGGCTCTCATTTCCTCTGCTGTGCAGAAGCTTTTTAATTTGATGCCATCCCACTTGTTAATTTGGGGTTTTATCTCTTGCATTTTAGAAATCTTGTTAAAGAAGTCTGTTTCTGAGCCAACATGTCGGAGCGTTGGGCCTACTTATTCTCCCAGGAGTTGTGAGGTCTAATTCCTAGGTCTTTGATCCACTTTGAGCTGATTTTTGTGCAGAGTGAGAGAGATAAGGGTTAAATTTTTTCTTCTACATATGGATTCCAGTTTTCCCAGCACCATTTCTTGGAGAGGCCATCTTTTCTCCAACATATGTTTTTTGCACCTTTGTCTGGTGTCAGATGGCCATGTGGGCCTGTCTCTGTGTCTCCTCTTCTACGCATTGGTCTTCATGCCTGTTTTGGTGCCAGTACCATGCTGTTTGTGTTACTGTAGCTCTGTGGTATAGTTTGAGGTCCAGTATTACGATGCCTCCTGCTTTACTCTTCTTGCTAAGGAATGCTTCGGCCATTCTGGTTCTCTTATTTTTTGAAATGAATTTCATGACTGCCTTTTCCAGTTCTATGAAGAATGTCCTGGGTATTTTGATGGGGATTGCATTGAATCTGTATATTACTTTTGGTAGTATGGCCATTTTGACTTTATTAATTCTGCCTGTCCAAGAGCATGGGAGATCTTCCATCTTCGAAGGTCTTCTGTTTCTTTCTTTAGTTTTCTGTTGTTTTCACTGGAGAGCAGACCCCATGCTTCCTATCTGCTGCTTTGTGTTTCCTGTCTTCCACAGAGAACCCACATACGTGCTGGTGGTGAGCTTTCAGCACCAGGGAGAGTTACGTCTCTGCAACTCACTATCCACAGCCTGCAGGAACTGTCCCTCGCATGCACCCTGGGACTGAAGCAGAGCAAGCAAAGGGAGCCCGAGCCATTGTGCAGGGTGTAGAAATGCAGTCTGGACTGTGAAACCACTGCTTTGGGGTTTCCTCCTGCTGCAGCTGGTCGCCTGCTTCTGACCCACTGTTTGCTTCTGACTGTAGATCAGAGCAGGAGAAGTATGTTGGTGAGATGATCTGCTACTCGGGTGGCTTTTCCTTCTCCTGCTCTGACAACAGCTTTGGGGCTACATGTGCCTCTGTGTGATCCAGAAGGGGCAGCAGAAGAGGGTGACAGGGAGCAGAGCTCAGATCAGGGCCCTGAGCAAGGCCGTGGCTGCTGGGCCTTTGTCCCTGGGCTCTATGCCTGCGGTCTCACATGAGTTCAGGGGACATCAGTGGTACAGCTGTGCACATCCATGACTTTCTTAGTAAACTGTGTGCTGCAGAGTAGCAAGAGGGAAACCTGGGGTCAGAGCATGCTCAGTGACATAGTGCTTGCCTGCATGCTCACGGTCCTGGGTGTGATCCTTCACCCAGCAGAAGGAAGAAGGGAGGGAGGGAGGAAGGAAGGAGGGAGGGAAGGTGGGAGGGAGGGAGGGAAGGAAGGAACTCTGAATTTCATGCTTTTAATCAGGACTTGATTCTTTAAGTACATTAACATTGCAACTAAAAGTTTAATGAGTCCTCACATGTTTTTTCAAAGTTATCATTAAAAAGAATAGTCAAGACACAATTGGGAAGAAATGTTTTGGAAACCTATATATGACAAAAGAGTGTTATGAGAATAAGTAATTCCTACAAAAAAATTAATTCCTACAATTCAATAAGAAATAGGTGAACAACTCAAAATTAGGTAAAATATTGAAACAGATGGTTTACAAAGGAAAATAAATGAATATCCTATAAGCATAGCTCAACATCATTAATGTCATTAGAGAAGTGTGAATCAAAACGTCAGTGAGATACAGCCACCACAAGTTTAGCTAAAATTACAAAGACTGACAAAACCAAATGTCACCAAGAATTTGGAACGGTCTCATTTACTTTTGGTGAAAATGTAAAAAGTTAAAACCACTTTCTGAAAACTTCAGACAATATCTTTCAGAATTAAAAATACCTATACTATGACTTGGTATTTTTGTCTAGTCTGTTTTGTGTTGCTAAAACAAAATCCCTGAAGCTGGGGCTGTTATAAACAAATAAGGCCTACTTTGGCTCACGGTTCTATCCAACATCTGCTGCTGGTGAGGGCTTCAGGCTCTTCATCTCATGGCAGAGAAGCAGAAAGGGGAAGGAGCACACACACAGGAAGGCAAGTGAAGGGGGTGCCCACTTTGTATCAACCTACTGTCTTGGCAACTCATCCAGGCCCAAGAGATCACACCCCGCCTGCAAGGCCTGCTGAGACCTCTTGAGGATGGTGCTCCACGGCTGTCCCACTGGGCCCCAGGCCTTAACGTCCTGCCACCTCTTCATGCTGCACACGGGGATCAAGCTTCCCACGCCTGGACCCAAACCACTTCCACACTCTAGCAAGTCCCATTCCTCGTCACTTACCCAAGGGAACCGGAAATGTGTCCACCAAATCCTGGGGAAGGAACGACCATGACAATTTGTCACAGTCCACACATGGAAGCAGACCAGGTATCCGTGGAGGTGCAAGTGGAGACAAACCACGACACCTCCCTCCGTAGGAACAGCGGCCAGCCACTGCGCACCGAGCTCCGCATTACCTCCACACAGGAGCAAGAGAAGCCAGACAGAAAACCAGGGCGTTTTCTATTGTTCCACGTACCAGAAATTCTAAAATAGGCAAAATTGAACTTTAAAAAGTCACAATGCTGTTTGCCTCTTGAGGCTGAGGGAGAGGCTTTCTTGGAGGAACAGGAAGAACTCACCAGGGTGCACCCTGACATGAGCGTCACCTTGACACAAGCGTCAGCTGCGAGAACGGGCAGGAAAAGCTAAGCACAAATATTAGACTCCAGGTTGTGACACGTTGCTGATGTGTTTGGGGAGGTGTCTGGAATCTTCCCTTCGCTTTGAAGCACATAACCAAGAAAATGATGTCTTGGAAGAAAGAGAGATGGAAGGTGGACGTGCAGATGTGTGGTAAAGAGAGTGAAGAAGGTGGGAACGGCGGAGGTGTGGTGCCAGGTGCCGGGGGCGCGGGATGGTGCGCAGTGGAATGCTCCCACCTTCTCTGTAGTTTGGAAGCCGTTGTCCTGAAATGTGAGAGGCACCAGGGCCGCCCACAGGCGTCACATGCTGCACTGTCAGCTGTGCATCACTGTGACCACACGCCTGACAAGAGCCACCTAGAGGACAAAGACTTAGCTTGGTTCAGTTCCAGGGGCTCTGTCCATGGCTGTCCGGCTCCACTGCAAAGAGGACTTGATGGAAGGACATGGCGGACAGAAGGTGCCCAAGTCCTGGCATCCTGAAGTGGAGTGGTTGGCCAATGGGCCAGGAAGAAGGCCAGTCCTCCAGGGCACACTTCCTCCCAGTGACCACTTCCTCCAGCCAGGCTCCACCTCCCACTAGCCCATTCAGCTACTGAAGGGTGGGTCCAGCAGATGGATTAATCCACTGGTGAGGTCAGGTCCACATGATGCCTGAAAGTCCCACTCTGATCCTCGCCACATTGAGGACCGCACTTCCAACACATTAGCTTCTGAGGCGACCCTGCAGATCAAGGCCATAACACAGAATATCCTGTGTGTTTCTCATGACCAGAAAGCACACCCCTGGGCTACAGGACTCAGATGATAGCTTTCACTCTCCGTGGGATGAATATCTCTAAATACTGTAAAATGAAAATCCAATGTGTCCCCAATGTCTACATGCTTACTTCACTCAAAGGTGCCCCACGGTCCACCCTGAAATATAAAGAGGTGGAAGGCAGAGGACACCTTGGTAGCATGAACCTACGCCTGAAGACAAGCTGGGCCAGCTGGGAGGGATCATGAAGCAGCTGGCCTCCTGGAGGGCGGTGGCACTTGGCCACAGGTGCTTACCATGGCCTCAGAGCTGTGGCTGGGGACAGCAGGGTCTGGGCTTGCTCCACAACTTCCTGTGAGCCTGTCTCTGGATTCCTCACGTGCTCTTCCTCTCATGTCTGTTTGTGGTCCAATAAAATCAGAGTGTTCGCTCATCCACTGAGACCTCAGGGCACAAGGTGCTCTCATGCTACAGAAGACATTTCCCCAAGATGTCCTGATGCTAATCATTTGGATCTGTGCTGAGAGACGTATTTGGGACAGTCAGACAGAATGACTGCTGTATGATGGAGGTCTCGGGGGAAAGCCAGGAGTATTGTAAAATTGTCACTTCAAAGGATTGGCATTCTAAAGCCAAGGAATTTTTCCCCACAAAAAGAGCTGGAGAGTTTACACCTTCCATTTCATGACGTATTCTGAATGCCAGGTAAGGACTAGGCGGGCAGAAGGATAAATGGGACATCTGGCATTGGGGTCCTTCCCTCTTCCTCTGTAGTGTCTTCCTCTGCTTTCCAGGTGCCCAGAGGCTTTAATGCAATGACAAGGCTCTGGGTCCTCTTGCCACTTCTGTATCTTCTTCTACACTTCCTACTCACCCATTTCCTTCCCCAGTCATCCATCTCCCAAGAAAAACATGGTTAGTACCTCATGACCTTTGTCAGGGCCCCATCAGGTGACCCACCAATGAATCTGCCCATCTCACCCCTGTTGTACCCGAAGAAAATAAAATCATCCAGGCCAATCACATGAAGCCAAAAGAAGCCTTTATTTTAGCTGGCCAGCGACGACCACCCTTACACCTAAAAGCGGTGTGCTGGGAAATCGCGCATTAGTTTTGTTGCCAGCATTTATAGGGCACAGGAAGGGATTAGTGTTGGGCTATAGGGAGGGGGAGGGATTAGGGAGGGGCTGACTCTCTCTCTCTCCTGATGGCACTGGAGAATCTTTTTGGGAAGTATAACATTCCCCACTGCTCTTATCCACATTAACAAAGCCTTGTTGAGGAAACTAGTGGTTTTTCAGTTTCCAACTTCCCAGACTCTGATGGGTTCCATTCCTCAGTTTGACCAGATTTCTTATTCTACATTAATTGCCTGTCCCTAATTAGGAACTTTTTACTGCTGTAAGGAGGGGGTTGACGACCGCTCTGGCTGCTTCGAGCTGGAGGGGCGGAGTCTGGGGAAGCAGTTTGAAGTTCCTTTTAGAAATCTGGTCAATGAGGGGTAGAAGTCTGTTTGGGAAGAGCAGGTTGTAAAGTCATCTGGGGGTCGGTGCTTCTATGAGACAGAAACAAAAGGCCCTCCTCTGTAGCAGGTGCATTGATTTGCTTTCCATCCTCTGGTGGTCTCATCAATCTCCCTGATCAGGAGGTCATGTGACCCAGAGTCACAAAGCTTCTTAGAGAAGCCCTCTTGTTCCCTGGATTCAGGCTGACTCTGAGGGCAAGAGTCAAAACTGGTTTTCTTGGCCCTCCTGTGTTAATCTTGATCTCTAAGTTTGATCTTAAATATGCAGCAAGCCAGTCCCACCAATCACAAAGTAAGAGTACTGGGCTTTAACTTCAGTGTCTATAACTTTGCAATTATTTACTCCCTTTTATCTAACTGGGGTTTTTTATTATCTTATCTGCTCTATAGGTGATGGCTTAGTATCTCAAATTAATTTCCCGAAGCAGTACTTCTTCAAAACATTAATCAGGTATTAGCTACAGAGCTCACAAGGAAAAATACAAAACAGAATTAACAATCTAATTTGTGTAATAGGCATTCCAAATTCTGCCTGAGCTATACACCATATTCCCTGTTTGAGATAAAGCGTTCTAGTATTTTGACCACCTAGAGACTTGTGAGGTACCCAATTGAAATATATTTTAATTTCTTTGAGCGCTCTTTATGTCAATTCAATATCACACACGACAAGAAAACACAATACACACTTAACACAAAAAGGCCTTGTAGCTTTTTGTCTCCATTGCAATGTAACATATGTTCAAAAACTTGAGTTAAATAAAAATAGGACTGATCAAAAGTCATGAGCTCAAAAATTCAAAAACAAGAGTCCTGGAAAAATTACACGGCCGTTAATCACTTTTGCTGGTGTTCAAATAAAAGACTCTTTCATTTTTCTGACCCACACTGCTGAGCTTCAGGCACAGACCACTTAAACCTTGTAGTGTTTGCAGCTTCAAAAACCTAAAAAGGTATCTGACTGATACTGGGAATCATCAATTTCCGCATATTTTTCCACCTTGTTAGTGCCAAATACCCTTATAAAACTTAATGGACAAAAGTGCTCTGACCCAAAATGTGATACCAGCTTGACCTTTATGTACTTGATGAACATCTTTACATATTTTGCATACCTCTGTTCATCTAAAGGGAAACTCTGGACATTCCACTCATGTCTACCATGGAAAGTACCCAGCTTAATCCATTTATTTGTGGGCTATCTGTCACTGATAGAAACCAGAAAGTCTTTCATTAACAAACCAAATTTTAGTGCTGCAAGGATTCAACATATAACACAGTAAACCAAGCAGCAGCTGGAATCTAAGACAACAAAGTAGGAAAGGGCTTTGGCAGAGTTACCTAACAGAAGCTCCGTAGTCAGTGGCACGTTCTTGGAAGTCCTGAAAATGATCTAAAAAAACAAGTTAGAACAGTGGGGCACGTGGTTGACTGTCCCATAGTAGACTGTCCTGAAGAGATGCGACACAGAAAGCAAGGGAAAAAAAAAAACACAGAAAACACAAACGGCCCGGACACCCAGGAGGCCGGTGGCAGAGGCGACTCTGGATGTGAGTTGGGCCCTTCCCGTGGATTGCCCCATCCGGGGTGAGAGTTGCCGCGCCCCGCTGTGCCGCTGTGCCGTGAAGCAGGCAGACAGTGGCCACGGCAGCGGCAGTGGCAACAAAACCCCCAACTCCCGGCAGGCGAGTGACAGCTAGCGACATCGTGGTGTCCTGCGGTTTGCCTCAGGCACACATTCCTGGGGCGTGACCAACTCCTGCACCTTCCCACCGGGCAGGTGCGGGCGACGACAGCCATCCCGAGCGGACAGGCTCGGGGCCACGCGGTGTGAGGCAGCCCACCAGAGGGGGTCGCCGTGCCCAGAAAGAGACGTGGGGGGCGCAGCTAAGCGGAGCAGCTCGCCTCCCCAGCATCCTCTTCCCTCTCCCCACCAGGCACACAGGACCATGCAACGACCCCACGCAGCGCTCTCGCCCCCTCTCCTCCCTGGCCTCCACTCACAGGTGGTGGCGGGTGGGGGGGTTCTCGGGGGCACCAGCCCACAGTTTGCCTGCCTTCGGCCCCGGGGTGCGTGTGGTCCCTCCCCACCCTCTCCTGCCAGGTCCGCCCAAACCAGACTAACAAGACAAATACAGACAGACAGACAACAGCCCACATGCGGCCTACCAGACTGGGCCCACACGGAGGTGCTACCAGACTAGGCCCAAGCTACATGTGGCCCCTGAGCGGACCCGCTCCCAGGCGACAGCTACCCAGCAGCCACTCGGTGGGCAGAGTGGACCAGGCCCCAAGCAGCAGTTATGTGGCAGCCACATGGCAGCTACGCTGGCAGCCAGCCACGCTGGCCGAGCGGACCTGGCCCCAGGCCCCACCCAGAGGCCGAGAGGACCAGGCCCACCAGACTGGACCCCCCAGAGGAGGCCCACCAGACTAGACCCCATGCCAGGGGTCCACCAGACTAGGTCTCACGAGGAGGCCTACCAGGGGCCAGGAGTGATGTCTCATCCTGTCCTGGGACTGGTGTGAGTGACTGTGTCAAGTCTCACCAAGTCCCCAGATACAGATAGCCGACTCACTGAAACAGGATACCAGGTGGCATCCTCCAGAAGAGCGTCCTGAAGTTGGACTGGAGTCCCCAAGAGTGAGACTGAGGCACATCTCTCAGGAGCTCCCCTCTACTCAGGTTGGGGGCTCCCAGGCAACTATCACAGGAGGTCAATTTAGGCGTGAGGGCTTGGAGAAATTAAATCTCGGTGGGACCTCCAAATGTTATACCCAAAGAAAATAAAATCATCCAAGCTGATCATGTAAAGCCAAAGGAAGCCATTATTTTAGCTGGCCAGCGACGACCTCCCTTACACCTAAAAGCTGCGTGCAGGGGGATCGCGGGTTAGTTCTTTTGTTGCCAGCATTTATAGGGAGTGGGAAGGGATTAGGGTGGGGCTATGGGAGGGATTAGTGTGGGGCTGACTCTCTCCCTCCTGATGGCACTGGAGAATCTTTCCGGGAAGTATATCACCCCGACAAAATGAGAACTGTGGACCGGATGCTGGGCGACCCCAGGTTGACACCTGTGCATGCATTTGCTAAGCAGCTTTTGATGCCAGACCTCAAAGAACAAATAAAATGTACACGCTCAGGAGGCCGTCTGACAGTTTCAGAAACATGAGAGCAGGCAGAATATTCAGTACTCCATGCTCTGAGCCAGTCCAGACCTAACTCCCTACATTTAATCACATTGCTCTCTTAAAGACTGTTCCCAGCCCTCCCACGTTGCGATCTCATTATTTTCTTAATGTGAAATACAAGCCTCTCACACCTCCTCAGAGTCCTTGTATCACTATTTCCACGGGTTTAACTTGTGTCTTTAAGTCCTCTTCCTGCACCTGGAGAAGCGTGGCGGGGGAGGGATTCATGTTCAAGAAGTGATGCGGACTTGGAGGGGGTTCTGCACATTTTCCAGGGAAAGGTGGGACACTTGGGGTTCTGAAAGGGATCAGTGACTCCTGGGAGGCTGAGCGAGTCAGCCTCTGCCCCTTCCCTCTGAGGCCCAGCCGACCAGCTTCCCGGGAAAGCCCAGGCTCCATTCCTGTGCCCAGGGCTGAATGGCCCCCAGAGCTCATGAGCATTGTGAAGGAGCAAAACCAACAATGAAGGAACCAAAGGCCATTAGTTCAAGTCTTTATAAAAACACTGCAGCCCGACGGCAGCTCAGAGGAGTTGCCAGGCCAGCCAAGAAGCTTGAAGGTTCACGGGACCGACCGATGAAGGTTCATCCAAGTTGAGTTTTGTTCCAAGTACTGCTCACTGCTCGAGTTCTTGGAAGGTCTGGGGACTGAGGTGGCGTGGGTCAAGGGACAGCATGCAGACAGCAAGGCTGGAGCTGTGGTGAGGCAGGCCCCTTGGGTTGAGCAAGAAGGGTGGGGACATAGTTAGGGCTGAGGTCTTGCTGAAGTCCACGGAAACATCAGTGACTCACTGTCTCTCACCAGCGTGGTGTAAAGAGCTCCGCTGTTTCTGACAGCCTGTCCTACACCTCAATGTTGCAATTCAATTAAATACTAATGAGCAGCTCTGATCCTGAGCTGAATATTAAACACTGAGAACAGCACACTAATGGGTCATTACAGCAGCGCCCTTAACACCCACAGGCTCGCAAATCCTCGAGTGGGCAGGAAGGGTGACCAGCTTTGCTCCTCTTTCTCAAGATGTATAGGCTGCTCCAGGTGCTTTTGACTTTTTATGGAAGTTTGGAATTCATCTGTCAAGTTCTCTAATAAAAACTGTTACAGTTATATTTGGGTTGTATTGCATTTACATACCAGACTTATAAGACCTACAGATTTTTGACAAAGTTACCAAAGCAACTGGGAAAGAAAAATGTTTAATAAACTGAAAATATTTTTAACCTGTGGATGTCTATATGAAAAAGATAGGTCTCCCGACCCACACCTCAAACCATCCTCAAAATTAGTTCAAAATGAAGAATGATCTACATGTAAAAACTCAAAATAAAAAGAATCTAGGAGGAAACTATGTTTCCACCTTGAAGAAAGGCAAAAATCTCTTAGAAAACAAAAGCATATTTAAAAATGACAAATGATGTTTCATTAAAATTCAAAATTTCTTCTCAACCAAAAGCCCTACTAAGCAATGCACATGCAAGCCATGGCCAGAAGACGATATTCTGAAGAAATGCGTGCACTAACGAACTTGTGTCCAAGCTACACAAACATGCCTGTAAGTTAAAGATGAAAGGACAGGCAGGAGGTAGAGCTCTGGGGTGCAGGGGGCACTGAGCATGTGCAGGACCCTGGGGCTCCAGCCCCAGGACTGAGAAAACAAACAAATAAAAGCCCAATTTAAACAGGAGAAGTCTCGCACCAGGTGTGGGGGCGCATGCCTGTAGTCCCAGCAGCTCGAGAGGCTGAGGCAGGAGGATTGCAGGTTCACAGCCAGCCTCAGCAACTTAGCAAGGTTCTAAGGAACTTAGTGAAACTCTGTCTCAAATTTTAAAAATAAATACAAGGACTGGGGACATTGCTCAGTGGTTAGGCACCTCTGAGTTCAATCCCTGGTACAAAAAAAGGCAGAAAATGCCGAAGCCACTTGGGGAAGCAGGGTACTCCCACCCTCAGCCCAAGGTCCGCAGATGGCTGGGCAATAGAAACCAAAGTCACCTGTTGGTAGAGGAAGGGGCAGGAGTGCTCCTCAGAGCGGGATCCTACGTGGTGGCAAGGAGAGCCTGCACCTCCTGAGGAAGGGGAAGGAAAGGCAGGAGCAGGAAGGAAGGAAGCCCCACCAGAGCTCAGGCTCAGAGGCCCTGGGGCTGAGCCCCGGCCAGAACCTTCCTCGACCCACCACACCTGGCCCTGAGGACTAGGCCTCCACCGAGGAGGAGACCAGACATCGCAGGACACACGCCGGCATCCAGACGACCGAGGGCTGAGCACAGAAGACTGAGCAAAGACCCCAGCACCACGTCCAACAGGGCGCAGAGTGATCGCCCATCAGTGTGCTGGAGGACTTGGGGTCCGCGGCACACTGAGGGTGACCATCAAACAGCTCCGTCACCCCAGAGGTTGATAAGGGGCCTGTGGAAGGGGTTGCAGTCCCGTTTCTGGACATTAATACCACTGACCTCAGCCTTTAACCGTGCCTCTCTCTGTCATCCATCACTCACACCTAAAGGTAGACAAACGAAACAACTAGTGTCACTGTGAAGCCACCAGCCACTTGGGAGGCTGACCCAGGAGGATCACAAGTTGGAGGCCAGCCTTGGTGACTTAGCAAAACCCTGTCTCAAAATTCTAAAAATAAACAAATAAAAAGGACTGGGGATGTAGCTCCATGGTAGGGCTGAGTTCAACCTCTCCTAACAAAAAGAGAGGGAGAAAGAGAGAAAGAAAGAAATGAAGCTATGTACAGATAGACCAAATGACAATCGTGTGAAAGCCTTAACTTACTGAAAGAAAACATAGTTGACCAAGAACTCTGCAACAGGTGAAAAATACCACCCCAAAGTGAAGGCGAAATGAAGACATTTTCAGCAAACAGGACTTGCAAGCATCCACCAACAGCTAACAGGTACTACAAATAAATGAATAAATATTTCCCCAGCAAGGCGCACTCGCATGCGCACACAAAGTCCAAAGAAGACCTTTGAGAAATCAGCAAGATCCCAGATAGAAAGTTAGGTCCACCCGAAGGAAACAAGGGCTGTGGGCAGTGGAACTGGGGTGGATACAGCACGTGCGTTTCCTGACTTTAACTGCCTTGCAACGGAGGCCCAAAGGGATGCTCGGCAGCCTCGTCCTCCGTGAAGCGCGTGCAGGTTATGGGACGCTCCGCGAATAATGAACTCAGCAACCCTGGAAGGCAGGCGCCCAGCAGGACCGGGCCTCGGCCTCTCCCGCTCTGCGCGGGGGGTGTCAAGCGCGAGCTCACTCCGCAGAATAATCGGCAGCTGCTCCTACAGTCAGGGCCCCTGCCGAGGAGGCCACCGGGCACTTGCTGGAGACCAAGTCCGGGCACAACCGCGGCGCCAGCAAGCTCGGCGGCTGTATTAGTAACAGCCCCACTTGGAATGGGCGCAGATGCCCTTGGGTGGGTAAGTGGACTCTGGAATCGGACACATCTGTATACAGCAGTACAACCCAGCCAACCGTGGACACAGGCAATAATGCGGATAGGTCTCAGGAGCTGGTGCCAAATGGCAGAACAGAAAATCGAGAGGGTTACAAGCCACATGCCTGTGTAGACACCAGAATGTCCAGATCACAGAGGTAGAGAAGAGATGGGAGGTTGCCAGGGGTGAGGGAGGGCTTGGGCAGGGGTGAGAGCAGGAGCTCTGGGGGTGGAGCAACCGTGTTCTGATTACACTTGGGATTACACAAATATGCGCATGTGATAAAAATTCATAGAACTGTACCAAAAAAAACAGTAAAATCTGAATAAGGTTATACCTGAGTTACTGCTATCATGCCAAGGTCAACTTCCTGGTTTTGATAACACGGTTATATAAGATGTTCTCACTGCTGTGAGCTGGGTGAAGGGTACATGGAAGCCCTTAGTAGTTCTTTCACAATTTTTTTTTTAATTTTTAGAATGCGTTTTGGTTCATTGTACACAAATGGGGTACAACTTCTCATTTCTGTGGTTGTGCATGATGTAGATTCACACCATCTGTGTAGTCATACATGTACATAGGGTAATGATGTCTGTCTCAGTCCACTGTCTTTCCCCTACCCACTCCCTTCCTATTTCCCTCTATACAATCCAATGTTCCTCCATTCTTCTCTTGCCCCCACTCCCCCCCAATTATGTATCATTATCCACTCATCAGAGAAAACATTGGCCTTTGGTTTTGGGGGATTGACTTATTTCACTTAGTATGATATTCTCCAACTCCATCCATTTACCAGCAAATGCCATAACTTTATTCTTCTTTATGGCTGAGTGATATTCCATTGTGTATATATACCACAGTTTCTTTATCCATTCAATTGAAGGGCATCTAGTTTGATTCTACAATCTAGCCATTGTGAATTGAGCAGCTATAAACATTGATGTGGCTGCATCACTGTAGTATGCTGATTTTAAGTCCTTTGGGTATAAACCAAGGAGTGGGTTAGGTGGGTCAAATGGTGGGTCCATTCCAAGTTTTCTGAGGAATTTTCATACTACTTTCCAGAGTGGCTGCACCAATTTCTTTCGCAATTTCTTACGCGTCATATCTTTCAAGATAAAAAGTTATAATGAAAAGCCAAGTAAAAAGATAACTGCTTAAAACAAAAAAAATTAATAATGAGTATCACTCACTAATAACTAATGATACTATTCCTCAGAAAGTTTATAGTGTGTTGGACTTTCAATGGGATATGGGATAGGAAATGAGTGCTGTCCTGTTCAATAACAGAAAGATGCTCCCTCGAAGTGGAGAAATACAGAACACAGTTTATAAGAACCTAAATCTTATGGGAAACCATTCTTTTGGAAAAGTCTTTGAAACTTAATATAATAACAATGGCAAAACAAAGTTTTTTAAAAAAATATAACTACCATTTTAGTCACGGGAACCACCCAAGTTTTCATTTCATATCATCTATGAGGAAAGAGCTATGAAGATAGATGATATTTTATATCATTTATGAGGAAAAGAAAATTGTAAGTCTATTGAATTTGGGGGAGGGGCAGTAACCAGGGATTGAACTCAGGGACACTCGGCCACTGAGCCACATCCCCAGCCCTATTTATATTTTATTTAGAGACAGGGTGTCACTGAGTTGCTTAGTGCCTCACCTTTGCTGAAGCTGGCTTTGAACTCACCATCCTCCTGTCTCAGCCTCCCATGCTGAATTTTTTGAAGCAAGTAGTACTTGCTTCTGAACCCTAACCCCAGGATGTGAATAGCTCTGCCCAGAAGCACCTCGAGTTCTCCGTGGTTCTCAAACCCACTCATTCCAGCCTCTAACCCAGCTACTCCCCAACACATCATCTCTACCTCTCAGCGACACTTCGGGAAGAAATACTCTCAGGGAAAAAAATCTAACCATAATTGCTAAAGGTTTTTAAGTCTAAATTTCTTACAGTGATATGAAAGGAAGAATGCACAAGGAAACATTCTTAGTGAACAAGAATTTTCTGGAGAGACTCACATTCCCTGGTTTGACTCACACATCTGATGTAATGAACTCAGAATCCCAGGGCCACGGGCACCTGTTAGCGACCTGGGTCAGGAATTCTCAGATGACCTTGGGCTCTTATCAGTTTTCCTCAGATCCAGCACTTTTCCCACGAACTCGCAGGAGTGCTCGCCTGCAGGAGCACACCCAACCCCTTCCTCACGGTGGAGGCACCACAAGGCACAGAATCCCGCACATGGTAGTCACTCAAAAATGAGGACAGTCCATCGCTCCTGACGTTGGTCCGTCCCTTGGCTCCACCACAGAAGTCACCGTCCATTCCGCCTTCCCACTGCCTTTCCTGCTTAATGCTTCCTACACACTTGCGTCCAGGTGACATGGCCCAAGGGGGATCACCAGAGAGACCCCCTTCCAGGGAGACTGGGACAGGCCTTCAGTCATAGTCCACTCAGGAGGAACAGCAGTGCTTGGTTCTTGGAAAAGGCCAAGAACCGGCTCTTGGTAACTTTGGTAATCACCAGAGTGGATTCCTTCCTGCTAAGAAAAGGCTCCAAGGCTCAGCGCTTAGGCAATTTCTCTTAATTGCAGCTCTAGACACTTGTCATCAACAAAACGATTTTGAGCAGTTAACAAAAATGCCTTTGAGAATTCACTTCAGGGAAAGGGAAAGGAAAATAGATGTTTCTAACAGTTATGCAATGACTCAATAGCAGAAATCAGCCCATCTCAAAAACTGACAATGCAGAATGCTTTCGGAAGCTGCAGGATACAGATGTATAACCACAGCTGCGTCCATCCCAGGCACTTTTGTGTACATATTCATCAACAAGCTAGCTGGCAAGGGGGTCCATAGTTTTTGTGCTTCTAGAGTACTCAAAATTTTATGCCCTTTAAGAAATAAATCTGCATAGAGAAATCAGCAAAACTCTGTCATTTGGAGAAAGAAATTAAGTCTTTTGCAATTAATGTTTTCTTGGAGGTGATCTCCAAGACCTGCCTACCTCCACAGAGAATGTTCCTTCCGTGTGAAGGGGCTCGCTCAGCCCTACAGAACGTGGAGGAAGTGAGGCTCCCTCTCCTCTGAGCCAAGTCCTCGCCTGTTTCTTGCCGCACACAATCCCCTGGAGTGAGGAGATCATCAAGTCTTTTGTTTCCGGTCCCCTAGATGCCCAGTCACAGATCTCCAACGCAGTCCTTCCTGCTGAATTTGTTCTCAAATGTACCAGCCCCAGGGTGCTTCCTATAAAGTCCCCTACACTGAGTCAGCCTCGAGAGGACCCTGCACACTTCTCTAAGTTGGTCATCCTCCTCTGTGACTCTCAGCATGAACACTTTCCTGACCACCTTGCCCATGATCCAGGCCTCCTCCTCCTCTGCCACCCCACCCACACAACCCACAGGCCCCAATCCCTGTCCCTCCACGTCCTCCACATCACCCTGTGCCCACCCTCCTCTCCTGCCCTCCTCTCCAGACATTGCCATCTCTCAACTACACACAACAGCCTCCTGCTTGGCAGTCCAGCCTCCTCTCACCTCTGCCTCCCCAGATTAGCGGGGCAACTCAGACCACGCAGACCTGATCAGATCCTCCCTCTGTTTTAACCCTTCGAATTCCCTGTGCCTAAGGACTGAACACGCAGGGGCCTCAGCACGACACTGGTGGCCTCCAGGACCTGCCACCTCTGCAGCTCAGCTCCCAGCGTCCCTCACTGCCACTCATGCCCAGGCCACCAGGCCATGTGGCCTCCACTGCTCACCTTTGCCCTCCTTCCCCACCCATCTGCTCTCATGTCACCTCTGCCTGGATGGGGACAGGCCCTGCTCCACTCACACCACCTACTTTTTCTTGAAGATGGCATTCAGGCGCCTGCTCTAGGGAGCCCTCCTGGGCCTCAGGGCCTCCCCTTCTGTGCCCGCCGAGCCTGGGTGGAGCTCTGTCCCCCACTGCAGGCTCCTGAGGACCAGGACTTTCCCTTCCGTCAGCCTCCCCCGCGCTCCAGGCAGTGCTGGGGGTTTGATGACTGCGTGCTGATGATGAAGGCCTGTGGGGAAGCCACGGAAGCCTCCTGGGACCCAGGAGGACACACAGGGTGGCCTCCCACCTGCCCCCTCACAGAGGCACGTCACAATCCATAAACAACTGCCAGCAGTCAGAGTCAGCGAGAAGCCATGATGCTTCCATGTATTGCCACGTGCAGTGGCTTTCTAATGGGACTCCTTTTTGTCACTGGTCACTAGAAATCATTTGGAAATCTATTCCAGATGCCTACAAATAACAGAAAGAAATTGCTTGTTCACAGATCCTTAAATCAATACTTCTTCTGTTCACCTGTTGCCACCGGGTGGGGCCGTGAGCTAGGCACTGGGCTACGTGATAGGCCCCCGCCCCTTTTCTTTGGCACTGGAATTGAACCTGGGGTGCTCTACCCCTGAGCTACACCCCCTCCCGTTTCCCTTTTATTTTGCAACAGGGTCTCACTGAGTTGCCCATACAGGTCTTTGAACTTGAAATTCTCCTGCCTGGCTCAGCTCCCGAGTTGCTGGGATCACAGGTGTGCACCACCACACTCTTCCCCATTATGTCGTCGAGCTCTCACAGGTGATGCATGTTGACCCACTCAGAGAAGAGGATTGGAGGCGGAGAGAAGTGATACTCCACACCAAAGATCATGGGAACTGAGAAGCTACAGAGTCTGACCATGAGTGCAGGTCTGTCTGACTGCTCAGAGAAAGGCCACTGAAATCTTGAATCTCCTGAAAACATCAAGACCTCAATGGCATGTAAGACTGCAATTTTAAGCTGGCACTGTAGCCCGTGCCTGTAATCCCAGCAACTCAGGAGGCTGAGGCAGGAGGACTATAAATTAGAGACTAGCCTCAGCCACTTACCAGCCCTGCCCCAAACAAAACAATTAAAAAGAGCTGGGAGTGAATCTCGGCGGTAAAGCACCTCTGGTTTCAATCCCCAAGACCAAAAAATAAAATATAAAATAAAATTACAATTTTATCCAGAATTGCATGTACAATATGTTTACAGCACATCTTCAAAAAACATTTTTACACTTATGTAATTTGTGTAACATATGAAAGTATCAAAAATACCAAAACCAAAACAAAAATTAAAATCATCAAATGAAATTATTGAATAATGTTAAGAAGTCATGATCCTGAACTCTCTGGTGAACACGAACAGCATCATCACCACTGACCCGTCTCAACTCTGAGAATCCCCTGCACCGCGCAGGGGGCAGATGATGGCCGCTCTTGCCCTCCTGTGCGCAGGGTCCCCTGCATGCCTGGCACCAGCAGCAGGCACGCACTTCCGTGAGCACCCAGGCCTGGGGTCCAGGAGCTCTGGTGGCCTGCAGGAGAGGTTTCCTCACTGTGAATTTTGAAGATTCTCTTAAATAATCTCTAGTATCCCCCAAGGATCCCATGATTCTATAAACCTAAATGCTTTCACTTGAACCCTAGCATGCTTCGCTCACTCACGGCCAAGAGATTGAATCTGACCACATGTTAATCTTGAAAACCGGAGGACACTGGACACTGGCCTCACTTCCACACTTTCAGTACAACACTTACTCACCAATCGTTTTTTGGTTTTGTTTTGGCGGTGGTGGTGCTGCTGGGGATGGAGCCCAGCTCCTCATGTTCCTCGTTCAGCTTTAAAGAAACACTCAGGAATAGCTTGGACAACGGGACAGCCATTGAGGATTGAAGTTCAACCCAGAACCCTTCAAACTTGCATGTATGTACAGATTAATTTACAAAATATGTTCTTTTTAGAAACAGAAACAATTGAATCTTCTAGATTATGTTTTTCCCTGCCTGTTTTTGTTGCTCGTTTGTTTCGTTTTGGTTTTGTTGCCTTTTCCTACAACAGATGAGCCAGAAATGACACCTCTCTTTAGGAAAGAGGAAGGGACCGACCTTAGGGACCAAGTTAGCCTCCAGCTTTCATTACGGAATGTCAGGTAGGGGGACGAGCAAACGCGGAGTCCACTCCCTGCCAGCCTGGCCCACCGCAGTCTCCAGTGCTGCCATGAACTGAATGACACCGTGCCGCCCCTGAAACCTTCATTTTAAATATACTTCCAAGGAGGATGGATTCCCTCCTGTAGCAGTGGAATGGCCAGCTGTCGCTTCTGAAGCTAAAGGCATCCTGGTAGACCAAGATTTGTATGTCGGTTCACATAAATAATGGAGTTTTAGATAACAGTGTAGAATAAATAGTTGAGATTGATTTTCCATAAAAGGATCCTGGGAGTGGGGACGGTTAGAGAATGCCCATAGGATCTCTTCACACGTGTATGAATATAGAGAAACAAGGAATACTCAACCCCAAGGCCATTGTACCCAAGACTGTCAACACAACAACTCAATGTTTTCCCTGGGGAGATTTTTATCCTCCTTGAGAACAACTAGCTCATACTAGTGAGTGACAGGATAACCCATGTGCACAAACTTGGATCACAGTATAAGATCAAAGGACGTACAGAAAGTCACCTGCTTCCCGTCAGGAGCTGGACCCTAGAGATGATGCTTCCTGCCCCACCCGTTGCAGAAGAATGAGAGGCTCAGTGGAGACGAGTCAGAAGCAGCACAGGGCTAGATTGCTTGGTGTTTTCTTCTCCTGATGCAGGGGATCTGCCCAGGAAATTACCCATCCACCCCGCAGAGTAGAGGGCTGGGCCTTGGCAAAGACCTAATCGACCACACTATTGGAAATTCAGTGTGAGCTGGGAGGGGTGGGGTGAACCTGCGATTCCAAGGACTCAGGAGTCCCAGGCAGGAGGATCACAAGTTTCAGGCCAGCCTGGAAAACTTAGGGAGACCTGTCCCAAAATAAAAAATAAACTAAAAAAGGGCTGGAGGTGTAGCTCTGTGGTAGAGTACCCCTGGGTTCAATCCCTAATACCAAAGAAGAAGAGGAAAAGGAAGGGGGAAGGGAAAGAAGGAGAGGAGGAAGAGGAGGAGGAGGAGGAGATAGAGGAGGAGGAGGAGAAGGAGGAGGAGGAGGGGGAGGAGAAAAGTTGATGTGGACCAAAACATCCATCATAGCCAAGTGGGGACAGCTTCACGTATGAGGGACACAGCAGCAGCTTGGTTGGCTGGACCAACCAAGGTCCAGGTAAGCACCAAGCAGGAGCTGCCTTGGAAACAGTGCCAGGGGATGCGTAGAAAGAAAAGCACCTTGGCCTGGGTCGTGTGGGGCGAGCAGCTGGCAACACCTGGTGGTTCCCAAATAACTGCCTTATTCAGGAAGGGACTTCGGCATCAGGCACTTGGCCAGGAACCATCATGCCAGGTACAGTTGTCCCTTGACACCCCCTGTGGTTCCAAGACACCTGCTCGACCCTCCACTGGCACCATCTGCAGGAGCTCCAGTCCTTAAGTGAAATGGCATAACATCTGCATGCAACCTACGCACGTCCCCTGTATTTTGACATCCCTGGTCTACAGATAATACCTAATACAATGTGAACATCTATAATAACAGCTGCTATACAGCATTGTTTAGGAAATGATGACCAAAAAATCTGTGCATGTCCAGTATACACACAATTTAAAAAAAAAATTTCAATCCGTGGTTAATTGAATTCGTGGATGTGGAACCAGTGGATACAGAGGGCCAACCATATAACAAACAACTGCTTACAGCAAGACGAAATTGTCTATACTATGTCATGTGCCTTTAAGAACACATAACCAAGTCCACTATTTGTACAAGTATAATGCACCAGGTTTTTAAAAAGGCAGTTTAGGAAACAGATCACTGATAGTCGATCTGTATTTCCTTCTGCCTAGAAGAAATATTTGATCTTAAAACCACTAGCCAACGATGAACCATAAACTGTGAGCCGAGCACTTTGGCTTTGTGATTGTACTTGGTTTAGTCTGATCCCTGAACAGCCCCCTGAGATCATTATCACCATCCTCCGCTTTTAGATGGGAAGCAGACAATTAAAGGAGTCCCCTGAGGCCACTCATGGTTGTCTCAGAGACTAATCTGCAGTTCCATCTGAGCCTCAACTTGCCCTCCTCTCCCACCCACCATGCAGGGCTGCTCCGGAGCCCCCATCTCCCTCTAAATGTCCCCCAAAGCCCTCTCACCTCTATGATATTGCCTGGAAAACAGGTGGGAGAGAAACATGGGGTTGAGCCAAGCTTAGATTTGAACATTCCTCAAGGAAGAAGGTAGAGGCCAGAACCTGGACGAATTTTCTTTTTGCATATATATGTATGTATATGTGTGTGTGTGTGTGTGTGTGTATTTTTGTTTGTTTGCGGTGATGGGGTTGCACCCAGGACTGTGTGCTTGCTAGATAAGCTCTACCAGGCCACATCCCCAGCCCTCGAACCTGTACAGACTACGTCAGGACAGACACTAAGACAGCTCTGTTCCACGGTAAGGAGCTCCCAATGATCCACTTCCCAGGGTTTCACCATTAATCACCTCCCAACCAAAGCTCCCCGCCCTGCCCAGGTCTTGTTTGGTCGCTGTTACGCTAGGGATAATGTGCAAATTCATTCTTCCCCTCCCAGGTCAGCTCACCCCACACCTCACCTTTTGGGGCTTTCGAGGTAATTCCTTCACTTTGTTGAACCCCACAGTTCACAGGCTGTTTAATGGATCTCCTATTTCACAGAAGTGATCTTTCAGCCCACTCAGATGCATACAATTGTGATGTCGTTTCTTCCAACTTAGCTCCCTTTCCAGCTGCTTGCTTCTTGTGTCAAATGCAAGAATTCCATGTGGTCTTTGCAGACAGGCTTGGCCACCCGCTAATGCCACCATTGTTTGCAGCTTCACACTCAGCATCACCACATCCGCCCAGAGTGGCATCTAAGAGCTACCGAGGAGTCAGTTAAGAGGAGGCATCTCCACAGCCACCAGCTGATGCCAGCTGACATCCAGGTCCCTTGGTCCCTGTCACCCTCCCCACAAGCCTCCAGTGCCAGGACCAGGCAGAAGGCCTCTGTCTGATTCTGTCCCTGCTCAGCTGCTTGCTCTCACTGGGAATCCTACCTATTTTCTATTCTGTCCTTGCAGAGCAACCCTGGATGGCATAAGCTCCTGCACACAGTGCTGGCTCCCCTCCCCAGCGAGCACAGGAGCAGCAGGGCAGAAGCTGAGCTTCCCACCCACCGGAAAACAGTCTCTCTGGGTCTCAAGGTCTCTGGTGACAAGGGTGGCTATCAGCTAATAGCAAGCCGCATCTGGTGAGGGAATCTCTCCACATTCCTTCCCAACGCTGCTGTCACCACCACTATTGATCTGACACAATGTGCCGCTGACATTCGCAGCACAGTTTCTGGGGACACTGGCTGTGCTCAGTGCCTTTTGTCCAGCTCAGTGGCTTTGCCACTCCAGTGACTCACCAGGATGAACGCTGGACTCATGCCCAGCCTCAGTGGGAGTCCGGGGCAGGTGTGCTGGCAAGCCTACACTCCCGCCCTGCACTGTGGGGAAGGTCACCCAAGCCCTCACCCCTACTGGGATCTGTGGGGACAAATGTCCCTCCAGATGGATTCCCACCAGAGCTTTTCCAACCTAGAAGCTCAGCCTGCTGGCTTTCACTGGAACACACGTTTGCTGTCTCTTCTTTGTGGTCCTGATACAAAAATCTGAAATGATCAAACCTGAACAAATTGTTGGCCACTGAACAGCCATGTCTGAAATTTTTGTTGTCATTTCTATCAGTTGAAAATTGTAACTAATTTGTGTCAAATCCTTGCGTATATTATTTTATCCAACACCTGCGATGACAAATGAGGGATTATTTTACAATATAAGAAACTATTTACTTTACACATGGAAAACTGAAGCTCAAGAATGGTTGGCATGTGTGTGAGGTCCACAGGCCAGGAGGCAGCGGGCAGGATCTGAACTCAGGACTGAGCCCTCCTGTCACAGACTGCAGAGGAACCAGGGTTCCCTGGTCACTTTTTTGCTTGTTTACTTTCCCCTTATATATTCAAGGAAGCAGTCTCAATTTCCAATGTTCTGTGGTGCGTTTTAAAATCTGTGTTCTGCTCAGCCCTGGGATTTTGAAAGGAAGGAGCCCCAGAGCCAGACAGTCCCATTTCAACCAGAGTACTTCTCTTTAACCTGATTTATTCACCGAATTTCCACATATTGCAAATGAGAAAAGTGTTCAACACTTGGAAGAAAAGTCAGGAATCATAGAAATTAAAGAAATCCATGGGTGATTAAAAATCTTAATTTCCTTCAATGTTGTCTACTTTATCTCAAAGCCTAAGATTGAACCAATAATTTTAAAATGTCTAAAAACTGTTTTATAATACCTCTATCTCTAGTCTCAACTCTAGCAGAGATTCTATAAACAAAAAGAAAAAGAGAGCAGAGGAAAAGCAAAAGGCTTGCATAACTAGCTCATGAGTCACAGCACATTGACTAACAATTTAATTCAACCACAGAAATAGGAAATTCCCTGTGGTTTATCTGCCAACTGTTGGAAACTGAGAATGATCAAACATACAAACTGTGTTTTCCACATCACAGAAATCCAAACATTTTTAATTCACCTTAATAACCAGTGTAATTCACTGGTTTTCTGCCGGGTACTCAGAACCAGGCAAGAAAGCACAGTCACTGAGCTCAGCCCCCCGCCTCCCTAGGGCAGCTGGGCTCCTGCAGACACACTTGACTCCAACAACAGGTTAATTTTGGTCTCCCAGAGTTGGGGATAATGCAAATGTAAGGATGAGACACTGAGTTTCCCCTGAACTTTAGTGAAATCTTTAAGAACAAACACAATTAAATGAGGAAAAGAGATTTTAGTTAAAAATTAAACAATTTTAATAACAAAATAATGGGTGGTTTTTCTTACTAGAAAAACTAGCACTAATTTATTGTGCATTTAAAAATATGTTAAACTACAAGAGCAGTAGAAGAATCATTCATAACCTACATTCTAGACAAATAGTATTTTATAGTGTCCCTATTTATTATTTAATGGTTAGGATAGTCTATCTAACATAATGAATTGCCCCTGGACCTTGGTGACATCAGAGTGAAGCTCTATTTCTGTTCCACACCCCTGTCCAGTGCTGAGGGATAGAGAGAGCAGGAGGGGCGCTCCAGGAACCCAGCCAGCCTCAAGTGGCTCCCCAGTCTCCTGGGCTGGGGTCCTACCCTGGCTCCCTCGCACCTGGTGTCCAAGAAGTGAGCAAGAGCTTTTGAGAGCTCAGTCGCAGGGATCTGCCCACATTCCATTGGCCACAAGGGATTGGGCGGCATCTTTCCAGTCCCTCAAAGGGACTGGAAAATACATTGTGCCCAAGAAGACAGAGGAGGCTTGGTGAAGACCAAGCCAATATCTGCTACATAAACAGATGCAGATATGGTGTGGATGTGGAAGTCTAGATGTGGGTGTGAACAATGGCTATGGAAATGAGCGTAAGTAGATGTGGGCATGGATGTGGCCATGGGTATGAATACGGATACTGGGCATGGATGTGTGTACAGAAATTTTCTTTCTTTCTTTCTTTCTTTCTTCTTTCTTTTTCTTTCTTTATCATATTACTTTTTTAAAAATACATGAAACAGTGGGCTGGGGATGTAACTTGGTGGCAGAGCACTTGCCTTGCACATACAAGGCTCTGGATTCAACTCCAGATCTGCAAAACAAAACAAAGAAAAGAAAAAAAAAAGTACCTGAATGCATAAACCTGCATCTTAAGTGAGTGTGGTGGCATGCATCTGTAGTCCCAGGTACCAGGGAGGGCAAGTGAGTGTGGGGACTGCTTGAGCCCAGGCCAGCCTTGGCAGTAAGGCAAGACATGTCTTGGAAGGAAGGAAGGAAGAAAGGAAGGGGGGAGAGAGAGGAGGGAGGGAAGGAGGGAAGGAGGGAAAGGAAAGGAAAGCCTGCTTTTTCTTTACTTTTCATACTTTAATTTCAGAACAAAACAAACAAAAATATATGATGCGCAAGATCCAACCCTATTGTCAAATTAGGGAGGGAAAGGATGTCCAGCCTTAGACACAAGAAAGGAGAGAAAGAAACCACCAGGCATCAGCAGAGGGCTAGTGGGCAAAGGGGAGCAGGTCACTGGAGGCTGCTGTGGAGCCCTGGGGACACTATGTGAGGGTACAAGGTTCCCGGGGGGATCTCCTGCCCCACCTTTTCCACATGAGATGCACCCCTCATCACCCTCGAGCTGGGGGGTGGGAACTCTTTGGTCACAGCAGCACCAGAATCCTCGGGCATAACATCATCAGTGTCTGGCCTTGCCTTAATCATGGGGCAGATGCAGCTGGAGTGGACCTGGCCTCCTGCAGGGAGCAGCCAGAGGAGAGCAGCGCAGTTTCAAAGAGCAGCACCGTTGGGTCCTGACACCTTGCCATTTCTGTCCTCCTGGGCCTTCTGGGCAGCATCTCCAAAACAGGATAGCCCATTGCAGATTTGTCTCAAAGTACCTGGGCTTCGGGACTCCCTCCATGTGGGCTCAGCCATGGGTGCTGGTCACGATGCAGCAGGGTGAAGACACAAGCCTAGTGGAAATTATCCCCTTCTCAACCTTCTTAGCCAAGATCCCTCTCATAAGCTTGCGGAGTTTCTCAAACCCCCACCACACCTCCTCCACCTTCTTCTTCTCACCCTCAGGTAGTCCCAGGACCTCCATGGTAACAGACCAGGCTCTTCCCATCAGTCTCCTTGAACTTCTGCAGGAAGCACCAGCAGGCTCAGCTATACACCACCTCAGAAGCCACTTGCTCCACAGAAGTGGAATTGGCCACCTGCTCTTTGCTCTTGCCAGTGATGCACAGATGGACTTCCTTGTCTCCTCCACGTGAGTCTCCTGAGTCCTCTGGGTTTCCAGTTCTTCTCCTGACTGCCATGCTCTTCCTCATCTGAGCTGGCACTTCCATCTTTGGCTCATCCTCATCATCCTTATCTCCCCCTTCTTTCTCAACCTCGTTTCCCCTTATCTCTTCCTCTGCTTTCTGTCCACTGATTTCTTTCTCTTGTTCCTCCTCCAGGTGAAGGGCCATGAAAGAGCCCAGCAACTATGAGTGCTTCTCCACCATTTCTTTGACCTGCTTCTCCTCTACCTGCTCTGTCTGGACTTCTTTAGGGCAGGAGGACCATGTTGGCACCCCAGCCAAGGGGCTTAGCATGGTTAGCACGTATAGAAAAGGAAACTCCAGCAGAAGACCCTAGGTATTCTGGTCCTTGTCATTGTGCCTTGTGGCCACAACCACTTTCTCTGCCACCAAGGAGACAGAATAAAAGTCAATGCCAAATTGCCAAATCATGGAGATGTCCGCACTAGCCTGCAGGTCCTTTGTAAATGCTTTATCTCAGGACTTGGTCACAGCTCCCAAATTATTTTTGAAATCAGCCTTGGTCATGCCAATACCAGTGTCCACCAAAGTCAAGGTGTGTCCCTGAAGGCTGGGGATGAGGTCAACCTTCAGCTCTTCACCAACACTCAACTTGGAAGAGACGGTCAAAGTCTCAGAGAATCTTGCCCAAACTATGAGAAGCAACAGATATCAACTCCCAAAGATAAATCTCCTTGTTAGAAAAGAAAGTGTTTTCAACAATCATCCCCACCTCTTACTTATGAGAGATTGACCAAAAATTAGGCTAGGCACCTGTCCTTGTCCCCATCACAGTTGGGAGCTCATTGAGACACAACATCATTGAGGAAAGATGTCTTTTGTTGTTCTACTCATTTTTGTTGCTGTCATTGTGGTGAGACCATCTGGTGTATCAGGGATGGTTGCATTTAAGACCCCTGTCAGAAAGCAGAACACCAAAGGGATTATGCTGGAGAATCTTAGGAGGATGATATCAAGAGACTGAGGGGTGCATCTCAGTCAAGTCCCCAAAAATCAAACCAGATAAAATCAAATAAATCAAAGGATGAAGCAGAAGGAGAGGTTCCTTCTGTGTTGTTGGCATAAGATCAGTCAACAGGAAGTCTTCGCTCAGGATCGTCTAAGGAAGCATCCTGTGCATCAGGGTGAGGGTCATGCTTACAGTCGGTGCTCACCCTTGTCAGGCAGGGGTGACAAAGCTGCAGAGTCAGGTAGATTTTGACATCTGAGGTAGAGATTAGAAGGTGACAGGAAGAGGATTTCATAAGATGTTGGTCCCCCCACTGAAAAATTGGACCTGGTCAGAATTCAACAAACTTTGAACAGCATTTGGACCCTGTGAGTACAGCTCGTTTCCTAACCCTGAGCAGATGAGATTACTACCCATTTGGCTGCTACTTAGACAATCTGATGTGTTCTAGCCCCTGGCTCCAATCACAGGCTAAAATAAGGAATGGGCTTACACTTAGGAGTTCTTGAGTAACAACTTGTAAACCCTGGTTGTCACATTCATGAATGAACAAGGTGAAAGGTTGGTGTACTTTGCGAGGCTGGGGGCTGAGGCTTGTTGCACAGCCAGTTTTAGATGGCTGAAGGCCTTTTGTGATTGTTCTTCTAGAGAAAAGACTTTGGGACAGAGTTTTTTTTTTTTTTAATTCATTCAAGGAAGATACCAGCAAGGAAGAATTTGGGACCCAAGACCTACAAGATCCTGCAAGTCCAAAAGTCCAAGGAGACCTCTTAATTGTATTTTAGTACCAGCTCTGGAGAAATTTGAAATGTTTTTTATTCTTTCCAATGAGAGACAAATTCCTTCTGCAGTCAGATTTATTATGTTCCAAATAATGAAATCTTTTCTCTGAAAAATTGGAGATTTTTCATTGCAGGCTTTACGGCCTCTGCAAGCTAATTTTGTCAGAAGTAAGTCAAATTGGTTTCTCAATATTCCTTAGAAGTACACAGCAGGCCATCATCTGCATATTGAATAAGAACAGAATTCCTTGGGCGTTGTACGTTTTCCAAATCTTGATGCAACATTTGAGAAAAATAAGACAGGGCCTTGGGAAACCCCTGCAGCATTCTAGACCAAGTACCTCCTGGATTTTTCCTACTAAAAACAAGTCAATATTGACTCTCTTGATCCATTGGAATACTTAAGAAAGCTGAGCAAAGATCCACTCCTGTGAGTCATTTTGAATTTGTGTGTACGTTAGAAAGTGAGTCATTAGCGTTGGGAACTACTCGAAGCCTGGTATTACCAATGTATCCACTGAACAAAGGGCTCGAACTCATCTCCAGGCTCACCCGTTGGGCTTTCTGAAAGGTGGGATTGGTGTGTTAGAAGAGCCGAAGCAGGAATTATAAGTCCACTGCAGTTGGTAAGAGACCCTGGATGGCCACTGGCTTTACTGGGTATAGAGGTAACTCAGGTAACCACTTAGAACAGTCCGCTTGGATTTTGACAAGTTCAGCACATTCATTTTCCCTCCTAGTTGAGGAGAAAGCTCACAAATACTCAGACACTTCAGCAAGTGTGGGGGCTTCATAGATTTGAGCTCTCAACATCAATTTAGGTGAGTCAGGAAATTCTAAGATTATCTTCCTTCTAAGGAGAGCTTTATGTGAACTCTTCGTTTAGAGAGCAAGTCTGGGTCCAGAAGATTCACTTGGGGCAGGATCACCTAGTAAGACATATTTTTCTGAAAATGGTCCAAGTGTCCATTGGACAGTTTGGGACATGGTGGCCTTTGGACTTGATTTGCATCCCCCACAACAGAAACATTCCTTTGATGGATGTGTGAGGGTCAGATTTAAGCAGAAAAGATGGCTCCAGTATCCACCATCTGTACAAGATTCCCCACGAATCTCTATCTTAGTTCCCCTTGTTATTTAAAGGTGTTGTGGGAAGCAGTTCACAAGAGCCCCATGCAGACTATCCTGGGGACTATCTCAGGAACTTCCTCCAGTGGAGAAATAGTCTGGGCTAAAGGAAGTGGGCCCAACTGATGGCAGACGACTTCTTTTCCAATACCTGGCTATTCACAGTGAGGGTAGACCTCTCAAGGCACAGGGTTTTCAGTCTGGGCCTCTTGGTGACGGTTTAAAATCTAAATAAGGAGGTCCCCTTGGTCCTTGTAGCAACCATAGGCATAAGAACATGCACTCTCTTGCCTTTGATTTGTCTCTTGTTCTAAGGCCCCTTCAGAATGTTCAGTTAAGCCTATTAAAGCACCAGTTCAGTAGTTTCCAAGCCTAGTTCATGATTTTGAACTAGAACGTTTCTAGGAAAACCTGTTAATTAATAAACAGACCAGGCTTTGTTTGGGGCATGGGTTGAACCCAGGGGAGCTTTACCACTAAGCTAAATTCCCAGCCATTTTTATTTGTATTTTGAAATGGGTCTCACTCAGTTGCTGAGAGTCTTGCTAAGTTGGTGAGACTGGTCTTCAACTTGTAGGCTTGTGCCTCGGCCTCCCAAGTCACTGGGATTACAGGAATGTGTCACCATGCCCAGCAGACAGGACATTTTCTACACCTGATTTTTCCATGGGAAATCCAGACTGGGAACAAGACTTCCAATTTAGTTGAATGTCTAGAGACTCATCAGTCCTTTTATCTACAAGGTAATATAACAGACCAGTCCAGGTCCAGTTTGGAGGGAAATACCTTAGGGATAGATTTCAAAGGGTGCATAGATGCCCAAGACAGAGGATCCTTCCTACGGCTTCCAGACACTCACTATTCAGCTGCAACCACTCTTTTTTGAGGGCCTCACCAGGTCGAAACATCATATTGATAAGGATCATTGATAGAGATCAGGAATTCTGGGCTGGGGTGCCACTCATTGGTTCAGCACCTGCCTACCACACGCCAAGACCCTGGGTTCAGCCTCTAGCACCCCAAAAATAGAAAATGACCGAGAAGCCCTTGATCGTATGCTCAGGAAGTATTCCAAATTCAGCAATTGCTGATAAGAGGGTTCAGCTTTCTAAGGCATTTGCCTAACTTCATTTTCACTGTTAGAGCAGAAGGATAACTGAGAAGAAGGGTCTGGCGATTCAGAATAACCAGGGAGAAGAGGACGGCTGGGAGGAGTGGCAGATTAAGCCGTGGATGTGCGGTGTGACTCACCCACCAGGGCCTGAGCCTCCCGGTTGTCTTTTACAGAAGTCATGGAGTCCAATGGTGCTGCCCATCTCCTCCAGGGCATTCAGAGTCCAACTCTCCTGGGAAAACAGGTACCCACAGTGGCCACTGACACTAAATCAGCTTTGGTAAACTTCACCCCTTTCTCTAGAGAAACACAAGTTCTGGGTCAATAACTCGTATCCATAAAATCTGCCAGAGCCCCACTTGGAGTTTCCTTGACTCCCTGGCCTTAGATTCACCCACGGTTCCCTGTCCTTCTAAATCTCACCTGCCTGAGGCCTCTCACTGGGCCTGTCCATCTCTACCAGACCCAACCCAATGACAAAGCCAGTCCTGACTTCCAGACCTAGTTTGGATTAAAAATGCTCAAATAAAACTCTTCCCGTGGAAAAGTTAGGTGCAGAGAGGGCTGGGGATGCAGCTCCATGGTAGAACACTCGCCTGGCGTGCACAAGGCCCCAGGCTCAACTCCCAGGACCACCAAATAAACAAATAGACTCAGAGAGCCCAAGAGTAAATGCAAGCCATGGAAGGGGATCAGACTCACCTTGACCCCCAGTTACAAATGAGAGAACAGCCACAAGATGGGTCACTCAGGCCACTTAGGTCTCCTGTGGACCCTCGCTTCTGACCCAGAACTCTTCAAGGATCAGCTAAGGCACATTAAAATTTCAAAGGGTTTATTTGAGCAGACGATGGTTTGTGGATTGTGCAGTAGCTGGTTTAAAGGGTCCTGCACACCTGGGGTGGGAGCAGGCCTTTCCTGGGATGATCACAGAGGAAGGCAAAGGAAACGGTTGGGGGTCGGGGGGCAGTCCCTCGTTGGTTAGTGGGGGTTCCGGTCTGTGAAGTCTCGGCCTCCCTTGGCTTTTCCTTGGGCTCAATTTGTTTATCCAGGAACCCAAATGCTGGTGTCATCTCAGTCTGAGGACCTGCAATTAAAGGTTTTTAATAGAGGCGACTGTCAATGCCGGTTGGGTCCAGCTGCACGAGAGAATTGACGGGCTTTCTGACTCAGTGTTTCTCCAAGTCAACAAGATCGGGTTAGAAGAAAATAACCCTCCAGAACAGAGAGAACCCTGCAGAGAGGACCCTGCAGAGCCCATTAGCCATGTTGACATGGAGCCATGACGAATCCATGATAAGAACGTGGGTTCCGCAGGTGGACCGCCTGGGTCCAACCCCAGCTCTGCCATGGGGCCACTGAGTGCTGAGCTCCTCTCTGCTGCCACGCGCTCATGTCGGTAGTGGAGGCCAGGCTGGTGCCCGTGCGGCTGGCTGCTTAGAATGACCACATGCATCTGTGCTGGGGGGCTCTAGAGGAGGGCCCCCGACATGCTCTGCCGAGTCTCCTCTACAGAACCAGCAGCGGCGAGAGCAACTCTGCATGTAGAATGAGCATTGGCACACGCACAGGTCACAAATCACCAGGGGACATAACTAGGGTGCGGTTCCAGTGTTAACCACGCATCCTCCTCCCTAGGGATGACGCACGGCCAGAATTGCTCAGGAGGGACAGGGTCTCCACTGTGCTCTGACGTCTGCTCTCCATTACGATGCTCATGCACTGTTCCGGGACGCTTCCACCTGGGATGTCCCGCACCCGCTCAGGCCGTCCCCTGTCAGGTCGGTGTTCTGCTTAGAAGCGCAGGCGTTTGTGCACAGGGCTCCACGGGCTGACTTTGTTCTCAACAGCGGCTGCCCGGGCAGCAGCAAGAGAGGCACTGCTTTCCTGGTGCCCTCTCCTGCCTTGCTTCAGCATGCCCACACGCTCTGTGTGGGCTGCCTTGCCAGGACCCTCACACTGGGGGCAGTTGTGCCTGACTGGACTCTGTAGCCTCAGGAAGGCAGCAGACCACAGGGGAGAAAAAGTCTCAAAGCCACTCACCTCCAGGGCTGGGTTGTGGCTCAGTGGTAGGGCGCTGGCCTGGGACGTGTGAGGCATGGGGTTCCATCCTCAGCACCACATAAAAATAAATAAAATAAAGGTTAAAAAAAAAACCACTCACAGGGCTGGGGATGTAGCTCAGTTGGTAGAGTGCCTGCCTGGCGAGCACAAGGCCCTGGGTTCAATCCCCAGCTCCGCAAAAAAAAAAAAAAAAAACCCACTCACCACCAGACACTTTGCCCGCTTGGCTTCCCACTGCCCCACACGAGGTGGTGGTGGTTGTTATTTAGTTATTATTATTTTCTAGTTACTGCTGTAGCTGGTGCCTATTGGGGATCCACTGGGAGATGGGTTGCTCACAGTGCTAACCTGTGCTCTCAGTTTTGGGGGAATGCAGTCCCACCTTGTGTCCAACTTAGAAAGACACCATCTTTTAGGCATCGACAACGACCACCAAGTTGAATTGAAACTATCAACTCTGGTATTCGTGTGGATAATCAAGTGAGGTTACAGAAAAGAGCCTTGTTGCTATGGAAACAAAAAAGTTGCAGCTCCCTGAGGAAAGGGGAGGTGGGAAGTAAAACAAATGAGATCAGGATGCACCCTCGACCTGACTGCAGGCCGGGCCGGCTTCCACGCTTCTTTCCACCAAGCCCCTGAGAATGGTTTGTGCTCTCTCACGATTCCTGTGCCTGTCCCTGGAGCCCGGGATGCGAGGTTCCTGCAGAGGAGCCCTATGCCTGCCTGCAGAGGCCCTTCACTCCTCAGGAGCCTGTGCCATGGTGAGAGCCGCACTCGGGTCACGGGTTAAGGTACATTCCATGGCAATCCCAACACTGGGTCTTGTTGATGGGCACACTGGACACTGTGAAGTGGGAAAAGGATTGTGAGTCTTGGTTTTCACTGGCAATTCATGAATCGAACCATAAATATGGAACCATCTTCTATATTCTGAAGCCTCTCAACACAGCTCTTTTAGCCTGGCTGGGAAATCTACCTATTCAATCACAGCTATGCGTTACGTGCATGCTATCCAGACCAGCGTGGAGAAAGGAAGGCAGATCTTTGAAGACAGATGAGTTTGTGGCTGTGGACTCAGCACCTAGCACCCTACCCAGGCCTCAGTCATCACTCACAGTCCGCTGAGTGAGTAAACAGAGGAGGACACCTCTGCTCCCCTGAGAAGTGCTAACACCGAGTCACAAGGGCCTAGACACAGGAAGCAGGGTGCTGGGGACCCAGGGAAGGGCCGTCTAGGCTTGAGGGTGAGACTCTGCCTCCCAAAGGGCACAGGGTCAGTCATGTGCAGGAGTGGCCCAGAGGAGGAGGGAAGGGAACACAGGCTTCTAGACAGAGGCAAGGCCGGAGGCTGAAGACCCAGAACACAGTTCCAGCTCTGACGGGAGCAGCACAGGAGCTGAGGGGCAAGGTATGGGGGCTCAGAGATAAGGAGACTAGATCGGAGGAGCCGCCTGAGTCCTTTACAGGGATCGACTGAAATCTGCTGGGATGGGCTGGAATCAGCCACGGGAGTGGTCGGCTACCAAGGAGCGAAGGTTGCTGGAGATGAGGTCGGCATCCAGGGAGGCCCTGTGGGAAGTGGAGGGCGCACAGCAGCACCCCAGGTCTTTGCACAGGTGTTAAAAGCTCCAGGTGCTTTTCTCTCCCAGGCCTGATCATGCACAGCCTCCAGGATCCTCTCCCTGGCTCCTCGGTGACTCAGGCACAGGGAAGTCTAGTGATCCCAGAAAGCAAACTCAAGTCAGAGAAAGAGCAGGCACACCAAACTGTCGGGGGTAGCTCCATACCAAGGACCAGGAAGGGGCTACGGGGGCAGCACAGCCCTCGTAGAGCCAGCACAGCCAGGGGCCTCCCCGGCACATGCTCACACCAGAGCCCCTGAGCCCGATTTTCAGAAGTGGAAGATAAAGTAGAGACAAAACGCCCAGGCATGGGATGTGACATTCCTCAGGCAGGACTGTAAGCTCTCTTGTCTCCCTTGGCCCGATCCACCAGGCACCGCCCTCCCCGGTTGGGGCTCATGGCACCCAGGCCCATGGCGGATGTGACCCAGGCACTGGCACTGGCCCTCTGCCTTTGACCCTTCCAGTCCACCCCTTGCTCCACTTCAGTGCAAGGAAGGACGCTTCAGGGAAGGACAAACAGCCGCTAACCCACTGCGCGTTCCCAACATCAGCACTCAGGATTCCCTCCGCAAGTAAAGGAGTGACTGCGCAGCCTGGCCTTACCGGCAAGAGGGACATTAGTGAGGAGACTCCCCGTTAGGAGGATATTGGTGGTGCCCCACTGTCTGTAAGGGGTGTTACACCCAGGTCCAAAAAGGACTTGGAAGGAGCTGCCCATCCCGGCCACAGGACACCCTGAGGCAGCCCCTGTCAAGGCCAATTTCCACTAGACCCTCTTCCTGTCATTCATGCCTGCTGGAGCCGGGCCTGGGGAGGCTGCCCTGCTGCTCCCCAGGAGAAGGAGCAGGAGCAAGTCCAGCGAGCAGGGGAAAGCCGCTTCCTCCAGGCCTGTCGCAGCCTAAGTGGCCCTGGACAGTTAGCCTCTAGGGCCCCTGTGAGGCAGCCCTGAGCTGCCTGAGCCAGCACCGCCTCTGAGCAGCCCCAGGCTCTGCCCGACTTTGCACAGAAACCTCCAACTCCTGTTCTCACCAGTCACACCGACCGGGAACCTCAGCCTCCTGCTGCCCCATCCCATCGCTGCCTGCCACACCCGCACATGCACCCGCACCGGAGGAGGCTCGGGTGTGGTCAGACTCTTGAAGCAGACTGGGCCACGCAGAGCGCGGCAGAAAGCCAGAGGAAGCAGGTATCCAAGGAGTCAAGGCAGCAAAGAAGTGTGGCAACTGCTTGAAGTCCCCAAGCTCCAACTAAGGGACAACTGTGTTTAGAGTGTGACCTTGACAAGTTACTTCATCTCTCTAGCTCCTGTCTCCTGGGGGTACGGTAGGGTAGGAAAGTTTATCTGTTTTTTAACATAAACAGAGTGTTGAATACACAGTACATTGTAATGTGCACGCACGATTTTTTTTTTTTTTTTTACATTTTAAAAAGTTTTCATTGGTGTGCACTAATTCTACAAAATAGTGGGGGTTTTTGCAGCATAATTGTACAGGCATTACTGGACCGATCTCACTCCCCAGTACCTCCCTACCTTCCCTCCTCCCTCCACTTGGTCACCTTCCTCGACCCTGAAGGTCTTTCTGTTTTCTTAAGATCCTCCCCCGTCCCCTTTTTCTCTCTAGCTTGCACTGGCTTATTCCCTTACCCTAACCCTCTCCAGACCCGTCTATTGCAAAGGACACAATTTCATTCTTCTTTATGGCTGAGTAAAGCTCCATTATGTGTACATACCACATTTTCTTTGCCCAGCCATCTTTTTGTGGACACCTAGGCTGCTTCCATAACCTGGCTGTTGTGAATCTGCTGCCATAAACAAGGGGTGCATGTACCTCTAAAGGCTGCCATCTTTAATTCTTCTGGATACCCACTGAGGAGTGGTAGTTGCATTGTTAGTCTGTTGAGGAACCTCCAGCCCAGTTGCCAAGTGGCTGTACAAATTTACCTTCCCACTAACCGTGCAGAAGGGTACCTTTTCCCCCACATCCTTGCAGCATCTATCACTATTTGTATTCTTTATGATTTTTTGAGCAATTTCCAAGTAATGAGGTCTTGGGAAGAATTCTCACCTGGGCTACTTTTAACTTACTGACCAGTCAGAGGTGATAGGTGGAAGACAGAACAGAAACTGAGATAAGTTCACTGCCACCTACTGGCAAGGAGAAGAGTTTGGCCCTTTATTAAGCAGATGAAAGGAGGTCTCTCACCTGAGATGGGAAATGTCACCCTCAGTCAGCTAGCTGTCTCCTCTGGCCTGGGTGATGGTCTTTGCTTGAATTAACTGATTGCTCTGCTCTCTCTCTTCAGGAGCCAAGACAGGAAGGAAGACTGGACCCAGTGCCAGGATGAGGCAAGACCCCTCCACCTACTTGGCGTTAACAACGGCTCCTGTCCTGGCCGAGGCCCCGGCTGGAAATGGAGCCAAGGTGAGAAGAGGGCCTGGAATTCAGCACCTCCTGCCCTCTGCTTTGCCCAGAAGGGAAATCCTGCCACCCCCAAGCCATCTCCTCAAAATGTGCTTGAAGTATGAGTCCTTATTCAACGTTCAGGTTATACAAGTACCTGTCTGCCCTTCTTCCGGAAAACCCACAGAAGTGACAACTTAAAACATAAAAGGGAATGAATCATAAAACAGCAGAGGACAGGATGGGGACAGCCACAGACTAGAACATGGGTAAATTTCAGAAGCTGGAAGGTGAACTGGGATTGACAGACAAATGAACTCCAGAGAAACCTGCAAGGAATTCCCCCAGCGTGGGCTGAATTGGAAGTGCGATTGGAAGAAAGAGAAAATGAGATGATTGACACAGGAACTAACTGCAGAGAGCAGCCTGCTCTGCTCCTCTGCTCCCCACAAGTGCCTCACAGTGCATGAAGGTTGGGCGCCAGAGCACCCAGGAGGGCGGCAGTGGGAGCTGGGTTCCCAGAGTGGGGAACAGACCTCCAAGCAATTCCCACTCACTGTCACCCACCCATCAGCTGTTCCCAACTAAACACCCTTGGGCAAAGTCTGGTGATTGATGTGCCCACCCAGAGAGAGCCACCCAGCCGGCCATCTTCATTCCAGAGAGCTGGAAGGAAACTCGCGCAGTGACAGGAAGGGACAGAAGATCCAGGCTCACTTAGCATTTGAGGGAAATGGGCCACACAAACTGGAAGGAGTCTGTCTGAAAAAGAACAATGGACTTTGGAGAAAGCAAGCAATTCAAAAGGACAAAATTGTTTAAAAACTAGAGAAAATTGGGCAAGATATGGATCCATGCATTTGAAAACAGCTTGCTATGAAAAGATAAATAAAATTCACAGAAATTAAACATATAATCCCAAGTTAAAGATTCAGTAGAAGAGTTGGAAAGGAAGAGACATCGAAGAAGCTTTTCAGCAATGGCAGAGGGAGAAAATAAATATCAAGAGAGAAGAAAAGATGTGCAGGATCTGTCCAAATGGGCCGGCGTCAGACTCACGGGTGTTTAGAAGAGAGACACAGAGAAATGAGGGGAGAAAATAACATCAATCAAAGAGATAAGAGGAGAACACTCCCCAGAGTTGAAGGATGATATTTGTGGTGGAAAGCTCTCCTCCCGCGGTCTCGCCTGCTGTGGGCCAGGCCTTGGCCACCGACAGACCTCGGCTCACTGAACGCCTCAATGACAGCAGCCAGGATTCTCTTTTTTAATCTCGTATTTGCTTTTTAAAATCTTATTCAAAATATTAAATAATACAATTTCAGACGGGAAAGGTCAGTGTACACAGATATCCTTTATGTATATACACAACATCACTGGGGTATAATTTTGATTTAAAAGACCTAGATACAGTTTTATTTAAGTGATCCTGGCCCCTAAAATTTACTCAGACTTACTATACAATAAGAACCAAAATGAACAGATCCTATAATTTTCAACTTTGCCCATTGCTTGAAACCTCGGAGGGATCTGTGGTACGATCAACTGCTAACTAAAACTAGCTCCTCATCCGTTTAACATTTTATCAGATTCTACCTATAATTTAATTCAGTAATTCAAACCAAAACATGATATTTATATAACGTTTTATCTATGTTCACTGCAAATTTCAGAGTCTCTTTTGCCAGAATTTCTAGGCACATTTGATATATTACTTAAAACTGTAGTCAGAATGAGCAGTCTCATTATCTTAAACTGTTTTAATTGCCTAAAATATACAAAGCAGCTTTCTGGAGAGAAAAAAGCAGTTACTTAAATGCAAAGCATTATTACCCTTGCACATTTCAGTTCGGGACCACAAAGTAATGTGTAATTTCTTAAAAAAATAGTATCTGGATGACAGAGAGTGAATCTATGTCGGTAGTGCTAAGAATGCTAGAATTTAGTTACAAGTCTGGGATCTTTTAAAAGTAACATTACTTCCAGGAGAAGAACAATAAATAGAAAATAATAAAATTACCAGTATAAATGTAAGGTAATGCTTAACTCACATTTCAGACATCTGATTGAATTCATCTCTAAAAATGTAAATTAAAAAATCATGTACTCCCTGTTTGTGACATTCAATTTCCAAAGCACCAAGGCAAAAGAGAGATCAGATTCTCATTTAAGTACCAACTGCCTATGGCAAACATCTGCACGGTATCATATAAAAAGTCAAGCAAATAAAATTACATGATGAGCAAACTCAAATCACAGAGCTTTAAAGAATGTAACCACTGGTAGTCTTCAGAGAAGTCATAGCCTCATTAACATTCTGCCTGAGACGATAATATTCCTGCCTTGGAACAAGGGCCATCACACCACTCCCTGCTTTGAACCAGGAGGAGACTCTCCCTTTTGTTGTGATATGTAATATAAACAACAGCAACACAAAAAGCAAAACTGAGAAGATGAAAAAAGAAATGGCTGTCTTCCTCTTCTACACTGGAGCATAAGGCCTTCAAAGATTTCACTGTTCAATTTCCAGGTAACCCTGTTTTCTTCCCAAGTGTCATGGGACTCATCATCCTGGGTGGGGTTGGTGGTCCAGGCATAGTCTGGTTCTCCTTCATCTTCGTTAGAGTGTCGTTGGCAGTGGACATGGTGGACGGGCCCAAGCACGGGGCCAGTGGCCGCACAGCAGCCCTCCAGGGGCCTGGACGCCAGGCCGGGGACACAGAGCCTCTTGCAGCCCCCTCATCCTCCCAATGGGATTCAGCCAGGAGCTTGTGCTGTTCAACCAGGCTTATTTATGGCACCAGAACCCCGTCCCAGCCTTAAACTGCTACCTCCAGACTTCTGGGGAAACAATGCACCTCCGTCCTGGGGTGTCACTGTTTCTTGCAAATTTTTTCTTCTATATAATCAACCAAATTCTAACTCTGTGTGGTTCAATACTGCAATTATTAGCCACATGTGATTATTTAAAAATATCAATATGAATTGAATTAAACATTCAGGTCCTCAGCCACACTGCCCACATTTATAACGCTCAGTGGTCGTAGGCGGCTAGTGACTACTATGGTGGATGAAGCACAAATATATAAATACAGGATACTTCTGTCGTTTCCAAAAACCCTGATGGACAGTACTGCCCCTCATTCAAGTCGCTTCCCACAGGATTCTTATGCTCTTGTAAGGGACATATAAACTGTCTGCTCTCTGTAATACCTGGCAGGATTATGACTGTGGGCGTTATAAAGGATTCAAGGAAGACAAGGCCCCTGGCCTCCCTTTAGGGGTCACATGATGTGCACAGGGGCTCCTGCGGGTCTGCAAGCTGAAAAGGGTCAGTCAGGTTCAGAGGAGCCTGATTTCATTGATATGTAAGACTGCCGGAAGGTGAGCTGACATTCTGGAAATGCTTGAAGGAAGAGAAGATTTGGTACCTCCTGGGGAGGCTCTGAGCCGGGGAAGGTTTTTGGGGGATGACACTGGCAGAACAGCCCTAGGGTGGACTCACAGAGGACAAAACCAGAAGCAGTCTGGATATTAATAGCAAAATCTGGACTTAAATGTAAGAAAACAGAACCCATTTGTGACTGAGGGAATTAAGGACTAGGCCTCTCAGCTGCAGAGCCAACCAGATTTTCCAGGTCTAGAGATGGCCAGGGAGAGAGAGGAGTCCACAATACTCTGGGGTCTCTGGACCTAGAGCTCAGGGAGATGATTTCGCCCACACAGGGGAGACAGGGAGAGAACTCTGGGGGGCTGAGTTTGAGACTCTTGGAGAACATCTCCCTGAAACACCAGGCAGATGTTGAGAAGATAAGCTAAGCTTGAAAATAATGGGTTCAGGAATTCTTTTTCTAGAATTAAAAGAAGAAATGCAGATGGCCAAAAAGAAATGTGAAAAAAAAATGCTTATAATTACTGACTGTCAAGGAAATGTAAGTCAAAACTACGATGAGACACCTCACACCATTCAAAATGGTTGTTACCAAAAAAATAGCAAATGCTGGTGAGGAAGTAGAGAAGAAGGAACTGGTGTGCACTGCTGGTGGGAATATAAACCAGTCAGCCATCATGGAGAGCAGTGTGGGGGGGCCTCTAAAAATTGAAGCTAGATCTACCTTAGGTCCTGCCATGCTGCTGCTGGGAATATATCCAAAGGAGTTGAAATCAGCTCATTGAAGAGCTACCTGCATGCCCATGTTTATTGTGACTCTATTCACAATAGCAAAGATATGGAATCAGCCTAGGTGTCCACTGAGGATGAATAGATAAAGAAAATGTGTCTTATCTACACAATGGAGTATTATTCAGCCATAAAGGGAAATGAAATTCTTATCAATCACAGCAAAATGGATGGAACTGGAGGACGCTGTGTTATGTGAAGTAGGCCAGACACAGAGGCCAGTACCTCAAGCTCTCCATCCCACATGGAAGCTAAACCAGAAGCCAACCTGCACGCACAGTAGTGATCACTAAGGTTGGAAGGGAAGGGAGGATGGTTGGAGGGGGTCTGGAGTGGACGAGCAGGCGCTGGGTGCAAGCACTGGAAAAGCCACTCCCAACCCCATCGACATGCACAATTCCCAGGGTTAATAAAAATTGTATTTTAAGGCAAATCCATGGACGCTGATGAGATCACTGAGAGAAAAGTTATAAACTAAAAGTAAAGAACTTAAAATGCAGTCTCCAGGCAAGTCTAAATGAGGGAATGGATGGAGGACAGAGACGGGGGCGGCTGAGAGGTGGTGAGTGGCGTGCAGCTGGCACAGGGTGGAAGCCAGATGCCGTGGTCCATGGGGAAGAGAAGAGCAGGCACCAGTTGGTGGTACACAGAAGGGGAAGCCAGGCACCTGGAGGAGGAAGCTGCAGGGGTTGTGTTGGGAGGACCCTAAAGAGCGGCCTTGGTCACTCATTCATTGGTAGTCACCTGCAGCCGAGCTAGCCCTTGCTAATGGGGTCCTGCCAGGTCAGGCCTCCCATGGGCTCACAGACAGCCTTACCAGGCTGACTCCAAGCACAGATCCCTGCTAGGAAGGCCGAGAACGGGTGCAGGGCAGGCGGCCGAGGTCTTTTCTTTAGAACCAACACTGAACGACTTAACAAGACAACCAAAGGAAAAGAGAAAAGGGAGGGTGTCGGGAAGGGTGGGAGAGACAAGCAGCAGGTGTGATCTGAAAGATATCAGAGGCCACCGAGTTTGCACTGCAAGTCGGGCCCACACTCTGTGAACACCATCGTAACTGAACGCTGAAAGAAGAACCGGCACCATGTTGGGAGAAGGTGGCAAGAACTGGCCCAGAGGGTCTGAGTTCCTTTCTGTTATGCCTGGGAGTTAAGTGGGCATCCAAAAGAGGCATCCTCTCTTTAGAATGACTTCCTGTTCCCTCGTCCCTGGCCCACGACCCACCCCCAGCCCTGGCCCTCCCAATCCCTTTCAGTCTCCCTTGCATCTTTCCCAGCACAAATGCAAATTTTCTATAAAACTAATTTATAAGCACATGATTTAACAGATCATGCCACGTATTTAAAAAAAGGAAGAAAAGAAAGACAAGTTCATAATTGCTCCCTGTTCCTATGAAACAAGCATTGCGATGTACCTGGATTTTACTGGTTCTAATACTTTCTCTCTCAGTTTGCATGCAGTGGGGATTCCAAAGTGGAATGGCAGGAAGAGCCAAGGATACCCTGACCACCTTGAGGGCTTTCCCAAACCCTTCCCCTCATTCCAGAGCTCTGATCTTGGCCCCACGCCTCCTGTGAGCCAGTGCTGCTGATGTGGGAATGCATTATGTGGATCATTCCTGTGCTCAGGCCAGGCCACACGAGTTCACTCTTGCCATATTGTACCCTTTCCACACATTTGACTGTATTTAAAAATAAACAAATCAAACAATTGTAATGTCTTGGCCTGTAAGCTCCACGCAGTGATGCTGCATGGCCACACTCCTAGAAGGTGCTGTTCACCTATGATGGCCAAAAGCACATAGTTGGTTGGATTTCCCCAGTCCCCTGGGGTGACTTGTTCAGATGAGTGACGTGGGTGGGAAAGGAGCTTGCAAGCCAGAGTGTGTCAAGATAGGGCTTCCATCAGCCAGGTCCCTGAGAAATCCCTCCTAATTTGTGCTGAGCATATGACATGATTGAAAAGCAAATTCTTGGTATGTGAAGTCACTGGGATTTAGAAGCTATTTGTTTCTACAGGACTTTAGTTTTTAGAATAGGGCCCTTAGATCACAGTATCTGGGAGTTCATTAAAAATGCAAAATATTACAGACCTCATTACCCTATGTACATGTATGATTACACAAATGGTATGAATCTACATCGTGCACAATCACAGAAATGAAAAGTTGTACCCCATTTGTACGATGAATCAAAATGCAGTCTGTAAAGAAATAAAATAAAATAAATGCAAAATATTAGTTCCTGCCCCAGGTCCCTCGAGCAAGCTCTTCTCATGCCCCATCTGGCTACCAGAGCTTGAGAAGCTTCCACCATCCTGGCAAGTATAGAAATTGTTACAAAAAAATGGCCAAATCAACACTAAAACCAGTATGTAGATGGGAAGGATGACAATTCAGGGTATGTGGTGCCAAAAAAGATGCTTGAATGACACACCATGGGCTAACTGGTGCAGGGGAAGGTCGGAAAGCAGAACATGTGCAGTGAGCACTGGCTGTGGTCCACTGCATCTAAGGAGATGCTACCAGGGGGAGATGCTTTGCGGAGAGGACTGCCTGGGAGGAGGAACTGCAGGGAGTCAGCATGGTGACCCAGAATCCTGGATGCCCTCAATGGTACCAAACAGAACACTAAATTATTAAGATGGGAAATTCCATGCTATGTATGTCACATCATGTGTCTTAACATAAATAAAACAATGGAATAGAATTCTTTAGTGATGAAGCCATTGTGGGGTGGGGGAAAGACTCAGGAAAATCCAGAATCAGGGACTTCAAAGTGGGAAGAGACCACTCTTCTCAACCCAACAAGCAGAAGATAAAACCAAGAAAGTTGAATAGCACAGACCAATTAAAACTCCAGTCGGGCACCAGGATAGAATCACACCATGCTCTTGCCGTTGCTCCTAACTCCTCCCAGTGGATTATGGAAGTGGCTCAGAGTCAAGTCCAAGGAGGAAATGTTAGAAGGGTCCAGTGGACCCTCTGTTGGATAAAATGGCTCAGAGAAAATAAAAGCACGATTCTTCTCAAAGCCCGATAGACTCGGTGTATACTTAGTTGAGAGACAGGGAACGTCCTGGGGACAATAAGAAGAGACAAACAGTATGCCAAGGACTGTCCAGTATGACTGCCATGGGCCACATGATGCTGGTGAGCACCTGAACATGGCGCCGTGGGTCCCCATTCTTCCCTTTCTTGAATCGGAGTGCCTGCATGGCCCCCTGTTCCACCACTACTTATCGCCTTGGGGCAATGGATCAGGTAAGTTGTCCTTTTAGTTTATTGGTCTCCAGACACAGAGACTATCTTTTTCAAAGTTAGTCTGCCTTACCTCAAAACTCAGGTACACACCTCTGCATCCCGCAGTGAGACTCGCCATCACAGGTGTGAGAGAGCATCACTTTACAACATGTAGTGTTAAGCCCTCACTGCGGAACATACACAGTCTGTGGCCTGCTGGTGTACATGGAATCCCGGGAGGCATCTTGGATAGTGGATAGTGTTTCCACGTGTCCTCTGACAGTCATATCCTGCGTAATTCATGTTCCATAAGTCCCAGGATGGCAGAGGTTTTCTTATGGGCACCATTTCTATTCCATACTAAGCACATGAAAGATGATAAGCTCCAAATACTTGTTTACTGAGACACATACTTTTGGACAGTATGTAAAGTCAAACGTGAAGTTTTATTTTGTCTGTTAAACCATTTCAAATGGAGAAATGGGCATCCTACAGACCGTAAATATTTTCAAGTAAGCGTCATCAGAATTTGCCCTGGATGTACCTTCCTATTTTGCAGGAGCTGCTAAGGAATTGACAGAGAGACCAAAAGCCCTCTGAATACCACACATCCAAATGACCAGTTCCAGCAGGCACTCGGGTCCTTCCATCTTATTTTTTAATGTATATTTTGTTAGCATCTTTTTTTACTTGATACATCCTTCTATTTCTTTGAACATATATTTTTACACCAAATAAATTTCCTACAGAAAATGAAAGTTAACATACAGTACCATACATTATTTGACGGGTTACATGTATTTATATTTTTATTCTTTTTTTTTTCTTTTTCTTTTTGTTGGGGGGGTGCGTTGTGTTGGGTGCTAGGAGTTGATTCATTTACAAATGTTTATCCAGTTACTAGATATATGTATTCCTTTCACCTGGAAACACATCTAAACACATGAGCTATTACTGAATTATTCGTATGCAAATTAAAAGACACTGGAGCATTTCCTTAAAGACCTTTATGTAAAAAGTAGGACCTTGTTGGGAGTCATGAAGCACCAGAGCCGAGACTTAGCCAAATGAGAACTGAGTTCACAGATGGAGCCAATGTGAACCACAAGAGTCAAAGTTTCATTCCGCCCTTAGAATTGGAACTCTAGTGATGTCACTTACCACTCAGGGCTATTAGAAAATTCAACACATTTATTCAGCCACAAGGACAAACATTAATTGAGTGCCTGCTCTGTACCAGATGAGAGGCAGCTTGCACAGAACCCAGATTCCTGCAGAACGTCCACGGAAACAGCAGACTGTGGTCTCCCACAGTAATCACATTGTGATCACTTGCTTCCTGTTCATGGAAGGAATTTTCAGGAAAAAAGGAACAGAAAATGTCTGAAGAGCTAGATGCCCCTTCAAAGTTCAATTGTCAACCACCTACTAATTTGCCAGTGTCCACAGATCTGGATGTCGTGTGCACTTTCCTGTTGAGGGCAGCACCCCTTCTATCACGTCTCTGCACTCCCAAGGTGATGGTCATGTCCACAGGTTTTTTCTGTGACTACACCCAGGAAGTTCCTCTGCCTCAGGCTTCAGCAGGAAGGGCCCTCTTCATGCTAGTAGCTCATTGTTGTATGAACCTAATGATCTACTGCTTTATGTACATTTGTCCTTCATTGGGAGCAGTCTAGATGTGAATGTTCAAACCAAAGAGAAATTACTACTACCAAGAAGCCTTTAAGAGACTGGAACACACACCCTTCACTTCAGATGAGGACACTGGGACCCAGAAGTCACACAGCAGATCCGCTAGTGTCCAGGCCACTGCTCTGACTACTGACCCCTGCATCCTCCCTTAGTTTTGTCCCATCTGGATCATTTCTTTAAAATAAAAATAAATTCCTTGTAGTGCTTTACCATTTACAGGAAGTTCTTATTTTCCTCAAGACCATCCTGGGAGGTCAGCAGAGATGCGGAGACTGAGATGAGATTTCAGGGAGGGTCACACGACCATTGATAGCCGAGCTGGGGCCTGCACTGGGGTATTCTCACCACTCTTGGTTGGAGAAGATGGGGCTCCTTGGGTACCAGATTGGGCCCCTGACCTTCAACAGCTGCGAGGGTCAGGTTGAGATAGTGCAAAGTACACACAGACAAGGTTTCAGACACCAAGACAGACAGACCCTGAATGAGAAGGTTCAAAACAGGTCAGCTCAGGGCATGTGCCTCATGCCACAGGGAAGGGGAGGGGCCCCTAACATACCCCAAGTACTTGGGAACCCTGGACTGAGTCAGAATAAGACAGTAAGGAGTCGTCACAGAGACTTTCACAGCACGAGAGGCAAGGTTTGTAGCATCCAGTTTTATGTGTGGTAAGTGCAAAACCATGACTGACAGAAGGATAATTAAGGAAATTCCATCTTCAGACAATTATAAATACAAACCACAAAGCCAAAAGCTCAGGAAAGGAGAGTCACAGAAACATCCGTCACAAATGAACAGGACATTTCAAATGGAAAGAATTTTACCATCTTTTCTTTCCTGGAAAGCATGCATTACTCTACAGTGGCCCAAGCAAAGTATGGACCTGCTTCTAGGGCAAAAAAAAAAAAAAAAAAAGGAATCATACTTAATGCAGATATTCATACTTCTTCTTTCAGCAGCAGCCTGGTCTGCAGGCTGAGACTCACACTCTTTATGTTGTGCATTCCCTGAGGACACACAGATGGACGATGAAGGATGAAAAGGGACAATGAGAAATTGTCACAGACCATTTCTGAAATGGATAAGCAACACGCACTTGTTTGACATGACAATAACCATAGGAGAAAAGGAGTGCACGCCCGAACCAGAGAAGAGATCAGGGAATGCAGTGTGGATTCCCAGTGATCTCCTTCCTCCCGGACGGAACCTCATCGGCTGGGCCCAGGGAGAAATGAGAGCCCGAGAGAGGAGGGTCTTGTGTTTAATACCTGCTTGGGAACCTGCAGGTCACCCTGAAGCCATGGCAACAAATGATCTCTTTAAAGGTCTTGCGCATCTCTTGGCTGCGAAAGGCGTATATGAGCGGGTCTATCACAGAGTTACACATGATGAGAATGAGGTACATGTTGAAGTGGGACATGAAGCAGGAGCAGTAGATGTTCTGCGGGCACGAGATCATGAGGATGAGATGGAGGAAGAAGGGGGCCCAGCACACGATGAACACTCCCAGCAGCATGGTGAGCGTGATGGCACCCTTCATGCTGGTCCTCTGCCGCACCGCGCTGTACCCAGGTGCGGCAGCAATGCGCTTGACGTGTGTCCGTGCCAGGAGGAACATGTGTATGTACAGGGACACCATGAGGAACAGCATGGTGAAGAACATGGAGATGAGGCAAACGATGACATATGTGGATTCGTAGTAAAGGATGAAGACGATGCCGCAGCCGGTACAGAAGGTCCAGATGCAGGCGATAATCGCCCCCGAGCGCCTGGCCGTCATGATGTGATGGTAGCGCAGCGCATAGAAGATGGTGACGTACCTGTCCACCGCGATAGCCAGCAAACTGCACATCGAGGCCACCACAGAAATACAGATCATGGAGTCAAACACATTGTCAATGTGACGCACAAAGGTGTCTGCCATCACCAGGTGCTTGTTATTTATCAGGTAGATGGTGATGGTCTCCCAGGCATTGGACATGCTCACCAGCATGTCGGCAACCGCCAAGCTGCACACGAAGAAGTACATGGGCGAGTGCAAGTTCTTGTTCTTCACAATGGCACCAATGACCAAGATATTCTCCAAGAGGCTGATGAGTCCCAGCGTCAGAAACACCTCCACGGCAATGCCCATGTCCTCACAGGGCGAAGACTTGTTCTTGACATTGAGTCCTGAAAGGTTGCCCTCAGTGACATTCAGGCTGAGGTCCAAGAAGTGCAGGTGAAATGAGGAGTTCATCATTGGAGGAAAACACCCCCTCTTCCTGCCAGCAAGGTACTGCAAGACAGGATTTTTCATAATCAAAAAGGTTAAGGATACCCAGAAAGAAGGAAAGAAGGGAAGGAAGGAAGGAAGGAAGGAAGGAAGGAAGGAAGGAAGGAAGGAAGGGAGGGAGGGAGGGAGGGAGGGAGGGAGGGAGGAAGGGAAGGAAGGAAGGGAAGGAAGGAAGGAAGGAAGGAAGGATCCAAAAGCCATCCCAACCCATGACAGGAGACGAATGAACATTCTGGCTTACATTCCTGATCCCTGGGATACTGGCCATCCTACACTCAGACCTAGAATTTTCACCAGCATTTTCTGATCTCCGTCCTGTAAACTCACATTCTTTCACCTATCTCTAAATAGAGTGCCTTTCATCTCTGTGCATCCAGGGTGGTTTCACATTTTTTTGCCTGTTGTCCCAGCCCCAAGTTTATTCTCAAAACTGAAGTCCCCTATAGCCTACAAAAATCCCATGAAACCCCAGCCTGTCTCCAGTTTTCACATTCCTAAAGCTACTGCACCACATGCTCCTCCAGTGAGCACGGATTTCTTAAGACCCATATCTGCATTCTTCACATGGTCCTGTCTGTCCTCAAACCCCCTGTGACTCAGACTGCACAGGGCAGACCTCAGTAACTGCCATTGTAACAATGGTTCTGTTACCTGGAGCAGGATCTGAGGTAGAAGTTACTGCCTTCAGCTCCTAAGCTTCCCCTGCACAAACAGGCTAAAGATGAGAAAAATTGGGCCTTTTTTCCCTCAATCAATATTTCCCCCTGAATTCTGCATGATTTGAAATCCACAAAAGTCTGATTAATAGCTTTGTATTAATAGCTTTGAGCACAGCATGAAGAATCCAGCCATTTACATTTATCAAGGACTAGAGCCAGACACCTGTTCCTTTCTTATTCAAGTTCCCCTTCCTGATGCATATTCAAAAATCCCTTTGCCCTCCAAACTCAGAGCCCATCTGGGGAGAGAGAATTTCTGTCCTCGCCCTCGTTCATACTGATAAACATAAGCATTCATGGGACGGTAATATACACAGTTGTTATATATTTATGTCCAGCTCTATCCCGGAGATATCGACCAAGTATACTCTGATAGTAAACATCACACCCAGCTGTTTTAAAAATTCACGGCGCCCAGCTAGCCGCCGCCACCCCGCTCTCTGCCACCTGTGGGGTAGGCACGATAGTGCATTCCTTTCCGGGCGATTCCAAGGAAATAGAAAGTTGTGGCTATTTACCGGCGCTCTTCCTGGGCTCGGGTCTTGCACCGCGCTCAGCCTGGGCACCCGGCATCCACGCGCTGGGACCGCCTCCGCCAGCTCAGGGCCATCGCAGGGACGCTTCCTCCTCCGCGGAGCGCCAGCAGCTGCCGCCGCGCCGCCTGGCCTTTATGCAGCTGGTCCGCCCCCTGTCGCCGCCCCTCGGACCCGCGCGTCCCTCCTCTCCGCAATCGTTCTCAGCCGGGCACAGCCAGGAGTCTGGGTTTTCGGTACCACCTAGCGGTCCAGCGCTGTAGAGCAGCACCTGACCCCGCAGCCCCGGGCGCCGGGCCGCCTTGGACCCACACCTGCCAGGTAAGCGGGTGCTGCTCCGGGAGCGCCGCTCCTGCCCCAAGTGCGTCCGCCCACGTGCTTTTTCCCAATCCTTCTTGCCTTTACCCTTCTCCCTCCTCCTCTAATGCTCTGGCTAAAACGCAGTCCAGCTCAAAGATCGTTCTGTCTTGTGTTTCCCCGGAACAGCGGGCACTGCTGTACCCTGACTCTCATTCCCTGGGGAAAGCAGGAAGCCCTCGGCGTGACTCTGCTTCACACACCCCTGGCACTGTAAGGACAAGACACCACGATCCAGGAGTCCCTGGGAGTTCTACGCCAAGGGAGAGCCACAGAGGGAATCTGCAGCTTTCCTCTACGGAGCGCGATGCGGTGGGTGCGCAGAGGAAGAGCTGAATTGCAACATTGGAAGACTAGGGTTCCCCTATTTACTTCTCTTTTTCAAGATCAGAAAGGGGTCTGGAAGATCCTGATTACTCAGTAAAATGCAAGAAGAAGAGACTTCTGTGAAGCAGGTTGTCCAAATTATGCGCACAGGGCCTTGTGTTCTGGCAGGTGGCACACACCTTTGAGCCCAAGCGCAGATGTGGTAACGGTGCTGTGCATCAAAGTCCCAGGAAGTGGGCACTATTGTCATTCCATCGCACCAAGGAGGGAACCTACACCTACATAGGTCACACAGCAAACCCACCTTCCAGCCTTGGAACGAAGCGCAGATGGGACTTGGCAGCCTGGCAGCCTGGCCGGGAGCCCAGGCATATTAACTGGCATGACATGGCCTCCCAAAGGAACCCTGGTGGCTGCCAGGCATTGCTTCTTCATAATCTTGCTGGATTTATTTGCAGTGTTCTTGTCTTCATACTGTCTTTATCAGATGGTATTTAGGTTGCCCTGACTTTGCTAAATAGACTGGGCAGAGATTTCAATTACTTTTCTATTCTGAAATAGTTTAAGTGGAGTAGGAATGACCAGTTTCTTGCAGAAAAATAATCAGGTCAATAAAGCTAAAAAGATATAGGCTAAGCTCTTCAGTTGTCCCTGTCATTGGAAACTTTCTATTTCCCAAATAGTACCCTAATAACCACACGCAGCACACACAGGAGTATGGGTGCTGTAGGAGCCCCCCAAACTCCATCCAAGGCACCACTTTGCCCATGGAGGCCAGAGCAACCATGCAGCAAATCCAGTGTTCATTTTGTTTTATTTCTTAGTTAGCTTTTCATCTCTGTGACCAGAAAAACTGGACACAGACAACTCAGAAGAGGGAAAGTTTCTTTGGGGCTCACGGTTTCAGAGGTCTCAGTCCATAGACGCCCAATCCATCGCTCTGCAAGGAAAAGCCAATCAGAGGGTAGCTGTCACCTCATGACAGCAAGGAAGCTGGAGTGGTGGTGGGAGAAGCGCAGGGAGGGTACCCCTTCTGGTCACGCCCCTCATGACCCACCTCCTCCAGCCACGCCCCACCTGCTGAAGGTTATCACTCAGTCCATAAACAAAACGGACTGATTAGGCTGCAGCTCTCCTAATCTAATCATATCACCTCTGACTAGTCCTGCATTCACAGGAGCTTTGGGGGGGCATTGCACATTCAAACCGTGATGACTTCTCAAACAGTGACAATAGGGATGCTTCTCATTCAAATGCACATAGAACACCCATGGTGTCATATCTGTAGAGGTTTATAAGGGCACAGTCCATTGGGGCACCAGGTTAGGATCACTGAGAGGCAGACTGCGAGAGTTCATGGTGCGGATGCTGTGGGGAAGCCCCTCCGAGGGAACATAGGTCAGAAGTCCCAGTGCACAGCACTGGGTCTGCATGGCTGTCATTCTCCCTGCAACCCTATACCATCAATATTCTTCACACCATCTTTTGCATGAGGAAGTTGAGGCTTAGAACAGTCACACGATTTCACAGCTGCTGAGGAGAACAGGATCCAGATCAGAATTCAAGCTTCTAAGGAACACCTCTGCTTAATCCACAGTCCAAGGAGTTCAATCTTGTGCCTTGAACACCTGCCATGGAGGAGGAGACAGCTGATCCAGGTTCCCAACGAGGGCTGGGGAGGAGTAGAGAGGATGGGAAGCAAAGGGGAGCTGAGCTGGCAGAGAGGCAAGTCAGGGAACATGTGACTGAGAACCTTAGGAGAGACGTGGCTGAAGGGACAAAGGTAACCAGGCAGGAGGAGGCGTGGGAGCATGTCCAGCCAGGGGCGCCCAGATCAGAGGGAGTCCTTAGCTTCTTGCAAGAATGGAAAGAGTGCCAGGTGAGGGAGGCAGGGCAGGACCACACAGCCTCTTCAACACACCTGCTGTCAAGACTGGCAGTAAGAACTGTCCTGAGCATACAGAGCACACTGTGTTTGGCCAGGAAGATGCTCATCATTCCAGCTGGTGTAGGTCCCTTCCTCGAGTAAGAGAGAGAGGACCTGCAGTTCAGGGACCTGCCATGGGGCTTGGGGAGCTTTTCAAAGGTTCTTCATGCTTTTGTGTTTGTGTTAGTACTTTGTTGTGACCACCAGAAAGACATGGCCTTTGTAAGGTCATGTCACACCAGACAGGGAAGCCAAAATGCTCGACGTCCTAGGGGAGGACTACTTGCCTAATCCCATCTGTGCACCTCTCTGAACAGGACTCAGCAAGCATCCTTTGCACTCAGTGTAAAGCTAAGAGTGCACAGAGAAAGCTGACGAGAGAGTCCTTCCCTTCTAGAAGCACATGAATCCTAATCTGCAAACTAAGCCCACCATGTTCCTTCTGCAGGGTCTTGTGAACCTCATCAGAGGGGCCCTGAGCTTTCTTAGCCGGGTATGCAGATGGTCTTTGGAAAGTTCACCGCCACATCTGGAGAGAAGGTCTCCTTGCCAGTACCTCATTTATTTTTATTTAAGACGGTTCTTTTAGACTAGTTGCTACTTCAAGCTCACCAATAAAAATGCTTTTTAAATATGATGTTCTCTCCTTCTCCTTTGATCATTAAACTCCTGTCCATTCTTCAGATCCAGATCCTTTCCTCTTGCTGGGACTGTTCCTGAATATCTCTGCACCTGCAAGTGTCCCTCCCACAGGGCCACCCAGCTCCCACCTCACTTAGCATAACCATCTGCCTGTCAGGAAGAACTCCTATGGAGGCCCCCCTTGGCGCCCCCAGTAGCCAGCATTGAGCTGACACCCCCCACGCAGGTGGATCCACATGGACTTCAAAGTCCTTTAGCCCCAAGGGTGAGTTTGAGGGTGGCCACGTGACCCCATCCCAAGAGATGAAAGTGGACATGTTTTAGGACACTCTAGGTGGGGAAATCTTACCTTTTTTCATTGATAGCTACTACAAAGCTTTGCTCTGTCCCTGCCACTAAGCATGACTAAAACCCTGAAATAGCCATGATGCCACATAACTGCCACCTTTTACCCCTGGGACAGCCAGCCTTAGGTTGTTTCAACATCCTGATAGATTGAGCAAATCAGGCCTTGACTGGGTCGTTGACCTACTATTCCTTTTATCATCTAAACAAGTTTGACTTTGGTTTTCTTGTACTTGCAACTAAGAAGATCAAATCCTGCAGTCCCACAATTCTACTGCAAGATCTTTTTTCTCTTGATTATTCTGTTGTATCAGTCTCGGACAATGTTCACATCCTCAGACACCAACACATGGAGCTCATTGTCTTAACAGTTCATCAAAACACGACACTTTCACTGAGGGGTTCACCAGCACAGCCACGTATGCTATCGTATGCAAATGAAAACCTTTTTCTCACATAGAGAAGATTCTGTGATTTCCTTTAGCTCTCAGCTAACCCAACACCATAGAGTCAATGCTGATTCTCTTCCGTGTTCCAGAAAGTTCATTTCTGCCTCAGAATTGGGAACACGCGATGCATGTTTGACAATATTCTTTGAGCTTTTAACAACCTGAATCGTTTTCAAGTTGAACAACTTTTGCCTGGTTCACCTTTCACAGTGTGGCTTTGGAGGGAGAGTGCCAATTTGAATTTATCAGTCTGTCACTACACAGCCTTTCCATAAACTCATCAACACAATTTACTCAAGGTATCAGTCTTCCTTATTTTAAAATTCCAGTCTGCAAAAAAGTAATGTCGGAAGACATTAGAAAAAAAAATATGCCACAGATTTGACAAAAGAACCAGTTCCCTCTTTCTAGACCATTTAAAAATCAGTCCCCAAAAAACAAGGAACACACACACACCCTCGTGGAGAGATGGCAAGAGATCACCACAATTCTAGGTACCTGTGCACTAGCTTGGAAGGGCCCAGGATGGCTAACCCCAAGTAAACGCAGATGAACTTCTCTTTCCAAGTACTGGAGTCAAATTATTACTAGTGTATGAGTCAGCAAAGGCCTTGACAATACTACATAACAAAGCACCCTAAAACAAGAGTGCTTTGAGAACAAAAGTAACATATTCTCATGCTCAACCCAGCTGTAGCCCAGAGAGGCCACCTGGACTCTATGCTCAAGATTCCAGACAGAAGGTTGTTTCAGGTCAGCTCCAGTGGCTATGAGGGGCAACTCCCCACTCTGCTGAGAGTTCAGTATGAGAGAACAGTAGCAAACCAGAGCACAAGAGCCAATTTAAACCACAAAAACCATTGTGAGCCTGTGACTGGGACTCACCTGCTGCTGTTCCATCTGAGTAAGCCAAGTCACAGGACAGAGCCCACATGGGGGCAGTGGTGTGCTCTGCCCACAGGCAGGAAAGGGAGATGGACACGTGGGAATCCACAATCCCTGATCACAGTCAGATTCTCAGCACATCTTCTAACTGGCCCAGCCCGAGAGCCATGATCCAGGTTTAAGCCAATCACCGGTGGCCACATAGGGTTCCCCTGGTTCAAGGTTGCCCTGCTTCTTTCTTTAGGGCCAGAGGGACTCAGAAAAGAGGACATGCACCGGGCAGGGTCCAGCTGGGAAGAAGGGGACATTTTGACCTTTAGAAACCTCACATTGAAAGTTGAGTGCATTAGATAAATGTTACTTTATTTCAAGAAGAGATTTAAGAGAACAGTCAGAAAAAATCATGTTTAAAAATGTCTTATTTCCAAGAAACCAATGATTTGAGAGTCAATTTTTTTTCTTTTTTTTTTTTTTTCTTGCAGTGCTGGGGATTGAACCCAGGGCCATGTGCTTGCAAGGCAAGCACTCTACCAACCGAGCTATATCCTCAGCCCTTAAATGGCATTTCACATCCAGGTCTCCTCCTGCCCAGGGCAACTTCCTCACATGTGGGGAGGAGGCAGGAGACATAGAACTCAGTCCTTCAGGATCCAGTTCTTAAAAACATCCACCATGGGCAGCGGAAGACTTCATGCAATGATAACCACACTGTCGGCTAGTAGAAGTGAGGGAGGCTTGGGGCAGTGACAGAGGATACATTCTTCAGTTTCCAGAGCCAGTCATTGTTAATGTGAAGGTGTGGCCTGTTGCTATTTGCTTTTATTGATTCTAGTTTTACAAATGCTATATATTTATTAATTTGGAAAGGTTTGGCCATGAGCTCTTTTGCAATCGCTCCTGTGAGAGGGACTGTGACTAAGGCCATAGCCCTCAGGCACACCCCATCTGCTCTGAGGATCACATCTGTTTCTATTTTACCAGGAAAAAAACAAAAATCCCGTTACTATCTTAGCTTTCAGACTGCTGCCGTAAGGCCCCATTGCTCAGAACTGTACAGAAATCTCAACTCAATTAAACAGATATGAAGGAAACCAAGGAAGGAGGGCCACAGTCTTGTCACTCACTTCTTTTTTTATTTACCTATTTATTTTTTTAATTGCCATGCCCTTCTGATGTGCCTGTCACCATTGGCATACTCAGACTTATTTATTTATTTACTTATGGTCTCCTTTTCCTCACGTAGGACCTAATACCCACATAAAATTGGTACTGGTCTTCAAAAACTGACACAGCCACGGAAATTCACTCATGTGAAGAGGCTCTGCTGATAAGTTCTTTAGGAATGCTTCTTGGTCCTCTAAGTTCCCGTAGTTGCATATGTATGTGATATGGAAGAAAAGGAGCATTTATACAAAAATACCTGTACAAAAATGAAGCACTGTCTCATTTAAAACCTGCTCTTTGTTTGTCTAAACTTTGTTACTATTCAATTCGATGTGTTCTAGTGATAAGAATGAAATTTAACTAAAATTTATTCAATAACAGAATCACTGCAAATCCTTCCTCAAAGACCAAAGCAAGCTACTAATTTTTATACCATGTTACAGGTTAAGCCGCCTCTATCACCCCCTGTGAGACTTTAAGAAAATAGTCACTGTGACCAAAATACCCCAAAAGAACAAATTAAGAGGAGGAATAGTGTAATTTGAGGCTCCTGGCTTCAGAGGCCTTAGTCCATGGTAGGCCAACTCCTTGCTCTGCACCCAAGGTGAACAGATCATGGGGGAAGTGCACAGAAGAGGGAAGCTGCTCAGCTCACAGCAGCCAGGGAGGAGAAGGAGAGAGAGAGAGAGAGGGAGAGAGAGAGAGAGAGAGAGAGAGAGAGAGAGAGAGAGAGAGAGGAAGAGGCCAGGAGAAGATAAACCCTTCAGAGAACAGCCCCAGTGACTGACCTCCTCCAACCACACCCACCTACCTATAATTACCACTCAGTAGAACACGTACATTATTAATCCATCAAGTGGATTAATTCACAGATAAGGTTACAACTCTCGTAATCTGATGATTTTACCTCTGAACATCCCTGCATTAACTCAGGAGCTTTACAGGGGTCATCTCACATCCAAATCATAACACCCAGTCACTGAAAATTATGACAATCATTAATCAGCTTTAAAATGATTATGCTACAATATGCAAATGCACATCGTTATTGTGATTACGATTATGTTAGACTATTTATGCACTTGGATGAAAACTAGCAGGAAATAAAAATGAAAATGGATTAAAAGTATTCTGGGCTCAGAAATTATTTGATTTTTCCTATTTTCCAAAACTTTGAATTTATTAATTTTATAATATCTGATCTGGAGCACAATGATTTCTGGCATTAGTGAGTACAAAGTTCTGGAAGACTCCCTGTCCCTTGAAGACGATGGCGTGTGTTATACTTCCCAGAAAGATTCTCCAGTGCCACCAGGAGAAAGTCAGCCCCACCCTAATCCCCCCCTCCCTATAACCCAACCCTAAACCCTCCCGCGCCCTATAGCCCTGCCCTAATCCCATCCTGAGCCCTATAAAAGTTGGCAATGACACAATTAACGCGCAATCCCCCGGAACCCGGCTTTTAGGAGTAAGGGAGTTCACCGGTGGCCAATTAAAATAAAGGCTTCTTTTGGCTTTACGTGATCGGCTTGGATGATTTTATTTTCTTTGGGTACAACATTTGGAGGCCCCAGTGAGATTTAATTTCTCCAAGCCCTCACGCCTAAATTGGCCTCCTGTGATGGTTGCCTGGGAGCCTCCACCCTGAGTAGAGGGGAGCTCCTGAGAGACGTGCCTCAGCCTCACTCTTGGGGGGACCCCAGCCCATCTTCAGGATGCTCTTCTGGACAAAGCCACCTGGTATCCTCTCTGTTTCTGGAGCCAGCTATTTGGGGAACGTGGTCAGACTGGACGCAGTCGCTTACACTATTTCCAGGCCAGGGCAAGACATCACTCCTGTCCACTGGTAGGCCTCCTCGTGAGGCCTAGTCTGTCTGCTAGGCCCCTGGTATCCTGTATTGGTGAGTTGACTTTCTGAATCTGGGGGACTTTGGTCAGGTTGGACGCAGCCGCTTACACCAGTCCCAGGTCAGGCCAAGACGTCGCTCCTGGCCCCTGGTGGGCCCACCTGTGGGGACCAGTCTGGTGAACCTCCTCGTGGATTCAATCTGGTGGTCCCCCTGTGGGGTCCAGTCTGGTGGGCCCCTCGTGGGCCCAATCTGGTAGGCCGAATGGGGCCTAATCTGGTCGGCCGATGTCTGCCTGTCTGTATTTGCTTTGTTTGTCTGGTCTGGGCCGCGTGGGTGGCTGCCGCATAGCCACTGTCAGGGGCTGGGTCCGCTCATCCTCGGAGTGGGTGGCTAAGGCGTAGCCGCCGTTAGGGCCAGTCTGCTCACCTGCCGAGTGGCTAGCTGGCTGGTAGCCACTGTCCGGGGCCGGTCTGCTCAGCTGCCATGTGGCTGGCTGCCGGCATGATGGGTAGCCGCTGTCTGGGGCTAATATAAATCAAAGTGTAATCAATATGTTAAAATGGCAAGGATTTCTTTAAGTTTTATTCTTTATTATGGTTAAATAACTGGTAGGGTATTGTGCTATGACGCAGAGCCGAGGGTTTTTTCTTGAAAAACTAGGTTTGGTTGCTCTTTGTATATTCATGTGTCCATGTCCTCTGGGTACGCAGGTCTGTAGAGCAGGGAATTTGTCGGGCTGCTGTTCTCCAGGTTAGATTTGTCTGTGTTGGTAGTTTCAGGCTTGTGGGAATGGCAAATTTTATTGGGGATCATTTAATAACCTGCTATCAATAGGGTATATGTAAATTTGTTACTTTTTAAATACAAATGTATTTAAAGTCAGTGAGAGCCTGATTTGTTTAAAGGTTAATATCGCGAAAAAATATTTGGTCACTTTGCCACACAAAAGGAAAGTTAAAAGCTCTCAGCCTTTCCTTGATTTGTTTTAAATGCAATATATTATGTTAACAAGTATTCACATAGATTCAGGAAACAATACATATAAACTGTGTAAAATGATGTCCTAAGAGGAGGCAAAAATAACTTCAAACCTGGAGCACTCTGCCTAAGACTGTAAAAGGCCTTCCCTGAAATAAGGGTCTGCCTCCCACCCTGCTACAGGTCAGAACGTTTCCAAAATAAGTCAGTTTTCAGCTCATTTAAAGTTATATTCAAAAGATTGTTTTTTGTTGTAGAATTACTGTGATATCAAATAGGAAATATAATATATAACTCAGGCAGGATTTAGGATGACTATTACACAAATTAGATTGTTAATTCTATTTTGCATTTTTCCTTGTGAGCTCTGTAGCTGATACCTAATTAATGTTTTGAAGAAGAATACTAGGCCATCACCTAAGAAATAGACGAGATAGTAACTGGTGAAACTAACTTGCTGGATGTTTAAGATCAAACTTAAAGATTGAGATTAAAATAAAGGGGCCAAGAAAACCAGTTTTGGTTCTTACCCTCAGAGTCAGCCTGCGTCCAGGGAATAAGAGTTCCCCAAGAAAAGTTCTCTATGGAACTTTGCAAGTCTGGGTCAACACCACTGCCTTTGCTGCTGCCAGAACTGAGAGTTTTCATCCGTGCAGACAGTGGGCAAAAGATACCGACTAGTTTCTGTGTTGCACAGAAGGCATCGCTGTGTCCAGAGCCAAGGAAACATCGGCTGCCATCGGCCTCCAGGTTGCGGGAACTGCCACAGCCAGAGCAAAAAGCTACTGGGGCCCAGATGCCACAGCCACCAGAGCTCGGAGCCATCAAGGACAGAACCCAATCTGAGTGGATCCTTCTCAATAACCCATGCATTCCAGGCTTGTCCCCCAGAGTTGAAGATGCAGCAAAGATTGCTGAGAACAAGGAGGTGCAACAGTGGGCCAGACAGGCTTGGCTCCTGCCCTCCTGGGGCTTATGGGAGTGAGCAGGGACCAGCTTCCCTTTGCCATGAATGGAAGCAAAGAGCTGTCAGCTGTCCACAAGGCAGAAGCCACTGCCTTGGAGCTGCTGGAATCCAGGAGGAGCGCTGCTGCCCACCCCAGAATGCAGAGGCTGCTGATGAAGGAGCTGCTGAAATGCAGGAACAGCCACCACCCAAGCACAGGACTCTCAAATTCCCCACGAGTGATCCTGTGGGAACTCAGCTGACTCTTAAGAGACAGGAACAGGTCAACTTGACCAACTTGATCTTAAACACCTAGCAAAACAGTTAAAACCAAACCAAACCATGGACATTCTTGGGCATTTAAAAGAAACAATAGTTTAATGTAACTTAAGATGTACTTGTGTTAGCCCTAGAATAGGACTGGAGGCTACAAAAGAGAGATTCTTAGGCAAATGTACCTGATAACTCAAGTTCCCAAATAAAGGCCTCAACCTCTCCAGCCTTTGATAGGCCTTGTTATGGGAACAACTTCTCAGTTCTTCCACCTGGTGACAGATTGACTTCTACTATGTCATGATATTCTGTATTAATCTCATTTTGGTACTTATGTTGTTTTGTTTCTCTCTCATAGAATCACCCACCCCAGATGACTTTACAACCTGCTCTTCCCAAGCAGACTTCTGCTCCTCATTGACCAGATTTCTAAAAGGAACTTCAAACAGCTTCCCCAGACTCCGCCCCCTTCCAGCTTGAAGCAGCAAGAGCGGTCGGCGTCCCCTCCCCTTAAAAAGTTCCTAATTAAGGACAGGCAGTTAGTGTAAAATAAGAAATCTGGTCAAACTGAGGAATGGAACCCATCAGAGTCTGGGGAGTTGGAAACTGAAAAACCACTAGTTTCCTAAACAAGGATTTGTTAATGTGGATAAGAGCAGTGGGGAATGTTATACTTCCCAGAAAGATTCTCCAGTGCCATCCAGAGAGAGTCAGCCCCACCCTAATCCCCCCCTCCCTATAACCCAACCCTAAACCCTCCCGCGCCCTATAGCCCTGCCCTAATCCCGTCCTGAGCCCTATAAAAGTTGGCAATGACACAATTAATGCGCAATCCCCCGGAACCCCGCTTTTAGGAGTAAGGGAGTTCATCGCTGGCCAGCTAAAATAAAGGCTTCTTTTGGCTTTACGTGATCAGCTTGGATGATTTTATTTTCTTTGGGTACAACATGCGCACATAACAGAACACCATTCAGATAGGGGTTCCCTTTTACCAAAGTGTTTATCTATATTAAGCCCCTAAGGATTTTAATTGACATTTGGAACATTTAAAATTACTATTAAACACAACAAGCAAAACTATCACATGAGATTGTTCCTAATTTTGTCTTTACCACATCTGAAGAACTCATATTCTTCTATTAACAACTAATTTCAGTATCTCCACTTGAGTAATAGCTTTCCCACCCCTCTACCCAGCAAGAGAATCCTTTGTAACAATCCTCCGTAATTCCCTTTTTCTACCTGCCAAGAAATACCCTAGATGCTTTTTAAATTTTAGTTTTAGTGCATTGTAGTTATCCATAATAGGGGGGCTCATGCTAGCTATTTTTAGTGATTTAGAAAAATATAATAACTGGAAAAATGCATTGGTGGCATCTGCCCTGGGAGTCTGACCTGACTCATTCCAGTCTGCTGGCTCTTGTTTTGCTCATCCTTCTTCTCTTCTGGAAATACAAGCTGCTGCTGATGCAACTCCCTCCCTCCCCTGGGTTCCAGCCCCACCATCCCGGACTTTTTGCAACACCGACCTGCCTGTGGCTCTCTGCCTCAAGGCATTTTCCTCTGCTGTTACCTCCTTGCTGAATGACTGAGCACTCAGCCCACAGAGCCCTGACTCAGGGAACTCTTTGCTGCCCTCTCCTGGTAATAGAGGGCACTACCTCGGCTGCCCCATAGAAAATCTGCCAATTTCAGACAAAAATCTTAAAACATTAGGTAATTAAGGAGGATGGCTCTAGAACTCACATGCAAAAACCCTTATTCTATATGAAAAAATCAGAGGGAGTCAAACAAAAGCATGCTGTTTTTCTGGAATTGTGGGGATCTAATTAGCCAAAACAAAATTATTGTTCATCACAACATCATCTAAGACTAGCATTTTTGCAACTTTGGGGATTATTGAAGATGCAATTTATAGTAACTCACAACTTCTCCTTGTGTTCAGTTTCACCAGTGAAATCGAATACTGTAATGTCTGCCTTTATATGATAATTTGGGACTTTTGAGAGCTCCACAAACAAATTGCCAAAGCCCGTGTTGATGCTCTCAAATAAAGCTCCTGGCAAAACAGGTTTAGCCATTCTGCAGATCAGAGGAGACATCCTATTGGAGATGATGCTTTGTCCGATGTCTCAGAAATTAAAGGACAATGCCTACGACAAATGGTGAGAACATCAAAGCAAAAATCCTTGAAAGGGCAAGGGCATACCTCTCAAGGGTATCCTCCAATGACATAAAGACCTCCCACAAGGCCCCACCTCTCAATAGGACCACCATGAGGACCAAGCCTTTAACACTGTAGAGGACACTTTAAGATCCAAACCACAGCATGGTTGCTCTGAAAAACATCACAGACCCCTGTGAGTTAAGTCACCAGGCCAATCTTTGCCCCTGTGCATGAATGTCATGATGGGACTACTCTCTGGCTCCTCCTGCTGCCCAACTTAGGGTGGGTTGCATGAGCAGCCAGATGTAGGAAACATTCTGGCCTCAGCGAGCGTCATGGTTTGGATGTGAGCTGCCCCCAAAAGCTCAGGTGTGAGACAATGCAAGAGGGTTTGGAGGAGGAATGATTGGGTTGGGAAAGCCTTAACCCAATTAGTGAGTTGATTCCCTGCTAGGGATTAACTGAGTGAAGATTGAAGGCAGGTAGTTTGTGGCTGGAGGAGGTGGGTCATTGGGGGTGTGCCTTTGGGGCATACATTTTGTGCATGTTGAGGGGAGGCCTGCTGGAAAATTCCACATGATGTGTGTGGCTCACACTCTGTTGCCCTGAGCAGCTCCGGGCTAGCAGAACACCAGTGCACCCTGACAACAGGGTGACGGGGCGCAGGCCTAGAGGACGCCGAAACAGCAGGCAGAGGCAAGGCCTGCCAGCTGCCCTCGGTCAGCCTACTGAGACAGCCTGGAAAGGGAGGCTGCGGCAGGTGACTGGCTGAGGGACACTGTTGAAATCAAGTCCCAGGCTGTGCATGCATGATGGGACCCTGCAAGAGCTACTTGGGCGTAGAGCAGGGGGCCAGGGCCAGCATGTGGCGGGTCCTTGCATATGCTGTGCATGGAGGAGATGGGAGAGAGAGTGGAGGAGAGTGAGGACAAGGTGGCCTTCCAGGTCAAGGGAGGAGGACAAACACACTTCCCCAGAAAACTGAAGCAAGACACAGCAGAGAAGTCACAGGCGGCCTTGGCCAGAGCAGCTTCTGCAGCCCCACCACGGCTGAGGAGAGGGTGTGGTGTGGCTGCTCCTGCGACCAGAGTCCCCACCTGCCCTTGCTCTTTCTGATTCACAGAAGCCCGGAGTCATTGGAGCAGCAGGGCTCCTTCCAGAACCGTCAGCACCACCTGGTAAAACCCACCTGAAGGGACTGCGGGCTCTGGTGACACTCCACCCACCCACCTTTCCCTTATCTGAGAGTCAGAGGAAGCATGCTGCCACCAAGAGCCACCCTTGGATGCAGTGCCCCTGATGACTGGGGATCAAGGAATGTGTATTTTTTGTGCTCTCTTACCCCTTGCTGCTCCATCCAGTTCTGGGCTCTGTGGTGAGAGGCCTGGCTCCTGTCACACCACTCTCCACGGCTTCATTAGCCCAGACGGACCCTCAGCATCCAGCCCCGCCCACAAGACAGCTGCACAGGCTGTGTCTTCCATGGTGACAGTGTTATGCTCCCCCAAAAGAAGATTCTCCAGTGCCATCAGGAGAGAGAGTCAGCCCCAGCCTAATCCCTCCCTATAGCCCCGCCTTAATCCCTTGCCGCTTCCTATAAATGCTGGCAACAAAAGAACTAACCCACGATTCCCAATTCCCAGCACACCGCTTTAGGTGTAAGGGCGGCTGTCGCTGGCCAGCTAAAACAAAGGCGTCTTTTGGCTTCACGTGATGGACTTGGATGATCTTATTTTCGTCTAGTACAGCATCAGGACAACAGGCACACCTCAGGCCACACCTCCATTGCCCAATGGAAAGCCCTCTTTTCCATGTGGGAAAAATCTCTTTCTTGTCCCTTCTTGGCCCTTAAAAAGAATCATTGCAAAAAAAAAAAAAAAAAAAGGCTAAGACCCTCCCATCTGAAGCTCTGGTGCGTCGGCTTGTCTCTGTTTTAAAGACCACTTGCACCGCTGCAGGGAGCACAGCTCCAAGATGCACAGTCTCCGCTAATGCACAGACTGCAGCCAAGTAACTGACGCCCTTCAGGCAATGCAATGAGCATCTCCTGCCTCTGAAGACTCAAGAAGCTGCATGTGGAAGCAGCATTTCCTGGGGCTCCGGGGGAACTTCAGCATGAGAGAGATCCATGCGTAGGTAATATTGATTTTTCATTAGACTGGGCACATAAGGTATTTCTATCTCCTCTGGTAGCAGGTATGCCATCCCCAAAGTCCTGTAAAGGCTCACATCGCTGCAGCTTCTCTGTTCAAACATGTCAAACATCAATGGATTCAAAATAACCAGGGACTGCATTGTACTGCACAAGGTGCCTTAGAATTGGTAGAAAGTTTGACTTAGAAAAACACTCCTCTCCCGAGTCTGTGCTCCAGCCTGAGCCGTGGCGGCTACTTGTTCAGGCCTGTGTGTGGTGAAGGCCTGTGTCCAGGGCGGGGCTGTGTCCAGGGGCCGCTTGCTGCACAGGTCTTACCAGATTACAGTCACAGCCCTGGCCCCTGTGTCCTGGGATCTGAGCTCAGCCATGGAAGCAAAGCGACCGCCAAAAGGCAACCTGTGCGTGCTCTTCAGGGAATAACCCTCGGGCTCACTGAGCTGCAGAGGGGGTGCTCCGGCCCCCCACCAGTGGGAGACGGAGCCACGCCACCCACTGAAGAATCTGGAAGAGCTGCAGCTGAAGCAGGATGTGGGGTGGAGAGCCAGGCAGGGTTCCTGTCACAGGACTTTGTCTCAGGGAAACCATTACCTGCGCCTCAGGGGAGAAAGCAGGAAGAAACAGAAGGGCTTCATTAATGCCACTCCGCTAAAGAGGTCGTGAAAATCCAGACTTGAATCCAGAACTTCAGCTCAAATCCAGTGCTCTCTCTGCAGTTCCAAGTAAGTCCCATGATCGAATCCGCGACGGAGCCCAGAGAGTTTTCTTTCCACTGGCATTAGTGTCACTTTCATAGCAAGAAAAGAGTAAAAAACAAAACAAACAAACAAAAAAAAAAACATTTTCTGTAGCAAAAACAGTTTCCTGGAAAGGCTTCTTCATCAAAAATAAAAGAACAGAGGTTTCCAGGCAAAATTTTGTTTTAGAAGCAAAGGTCAACCGAGCTCCAACACAGGAGAAAGGCAGCTCTGAGGACACTGCGGTCTCCTCTGAGTCAGCCTCATTCTGCTGGCTAACCCTGGGTCTCGGCAAAGAGCAAAGCCCTTCGAAAGGTCTAATATGCAGAGTTTATCAAAAAGAGGAATCAGAGAGAAGATTAATCTATTTAAATTTTATTTTAAAGTTGATGAGAAGCAAGGTCTAGTGGTGCAGGCCTGCAATCCCAGTGACTTGGGGCGCTGAGCAGGAGGATCTCAGGTTCAAGATCAGTCTCAGCAACTTAGAGAGACCCTGTATCAAAAGAAAAAAAAGAGAAAGGGCTGGGGTGTGGTTCACTGGTAGACTACCTGCCTGGCACCCACAGAAACCCCGGCTCCAGTCCCCAGCGCCGCACACCTGACAACTAGAAGCACACCCACCCCACACCCCCGGAGGTGAAGCGAATCTGCTCATTCCACTCTTTCTTAGAAAACTTCGAAGCCAGAGTCATAAACTCACCCCCCTTCTGCACAGCACAGGGTAGGGGACAACGTACTTTGGCTTTGGAAGCAGAGAGGGCACAGGGGCCACAGTATCACAGTCCTCAAGAACACTGCTCCCTTCTCACCGCATGGTCAGCTGTTTCTTGACGGCCGACAGACAGTGACCACAACTTGCCCTTCCTCCCGTTCTTCCCCAGGGTCTCTGGTGGATGTGTCTGCTGGCAGGACTGACTCAGAATTATCTCTCTACGTGGAAGAATTAAGGCTCTTCGGAGAAAGTCAGAAGTGTAATTAGGTATAAAATTTTTAGACCTGAGGCACAGAGGCCGGTCTGGGCTCAAATCCCAACACTGGAATGACTAGCGATAAGATTTTAATCAGTGACTTAACCTTCTTTGGCCTCAATTTCACCTGACTGTTGAAAGAGAACAATATGTCCCTTTAAAAGTTCTTGTTAATAACCGACCACAGCATGTGAAAAGGGGTTCCCCATTAAGGATCAGGAAATGCAATTGAAACCCACACTGGGACGGGCCTCACACCCACGTAGCCTCTCAAACACAAAACAACAGGTGATGGCAGGTATTGGCAAGATGTGGAGAAACGCACTGCAGGTGGGGATGTGAGATAGTGCAGCTGCTATGAGAAGCTCCCGAATCGATTAAAAACTGTCCTATGACTCAGCGATTCCACTTGCAGGTATGTCCCCAGAAGAACAGAACACAGAGAATAGAACAGATACTTGTCCACCCATGCTCATGGCCGCCTTATTCAACAATAAAGCTTGATGGACACTTGGAAACACCCCAAGTGTTCATTAAGGGGTGAAGCCATACACAAAAGGCAGTGCGAGCAGACCTCGAAATAGCATTCAGTCTTAGGAGGGAATGAAATCCAGGCCTTCCCTAGAAGGATGACTGCCACAGACGCTGCGCTTAGTGAACTAAGCCCTTCGCAGTAGGATTCCACCTATGTGAGGTGCAAAGAGCAGCCAAAGGCACGGAGACGAAGTAAACTGGTGTCACCAGGCGCAGAGGGAGCAGGAGGAAGAGCTCACTTTATCATCATGCTTCAGTTTTGCGAGATGGACAGTCCACAGGGCTGGCTGGCACCACATCATGAGTGTATTTAGCACCACTGAGCCAGACACTTAAAAGTGGATAAGACAATAAGTTTTGTCACGTGTATCTCACCACAATTCAAACAAATTAAAACTAAAAAAAAAGCCGGGTGCGGTGGCGCACGCCTGTAATCCCAGCACTTGGGAGGCTGAGGCAGGAGGATCATGAGTTCAAAGCCAGCCTCAGCAACTTAGGGAGGCCCTAAGCAACTCAGTGAGACCCTGTCTCTAAATAAAATACAAAATAGGGCTGGGGATGTGGCTCAGTGGTCAAGTGCCCCTGGGTTTAATCCCCAGTACAAAAAAAAAAAAAACTAAAAAGGAAGTTGTTACATACCTAAAATGAAACTGATTCTTGAATATGCTTCTTACAGTGCCTGGCACATAGTAGCTGCTCAATAAATGTTAGTGTCCCTCTAAATCCCATCCCCTGGCCCCTGAGGGTTCCTGCTTTCCCCACTATAAAGGGTATTTGGGAAACACATGGTGTGTCATTAGCTGAAAACATTAGTCCGCACAGAAATTGAAATTATCACTGATGTCCCAGAGAGGGGACACTGCTGGCAGAATGAAAGTCAGTACAGCAAAATATATTTGGGAAAGAAGGAAAAGGAAGAAGGATCCAAAGGTTGGTGGCTGCCCAAGTGCCTGGGCCCAGGTGTGGGGCTTTGGGCTTCTGGAAGCAACAGGAGGCCCAGTCTGGGGGCCTGCAAAGGAGTCAAGTGAGTTAAGGAGCCAGAACCAAAGAAGGAAGGAGACTTGGAGGCTGACTCTGACCCCAAACAGCCTCAGTGTGGCTTAAGCAATGGCTCAGCCCTGCAGGGAGCAGTGTGCCCTTCGCATGCAGCTGGGAAGCCATCAGTGTGACAGGGCAGCCAAGGACCACAGGGCTTTCCTCTGCTGCTGCTTCAAATAAAATCAGCCCTTGATTTGAGCCATGTCATTTTGAATCAGCGGCTATTGCCAATCTGGTAAGCATTCTAGAGTCTTGAGCAATCTGAGGGCTTCCTGACCCAAGAGGACCCCTAACTCATGTGGCCCCAAACTGCTCACGGCAAGTGACTCCACTCCCAAAGAGCACCTCTCCAGGTCTATGGTGGCTCAGGCTGCCAACTGGGTGCCACCAATCATTGCCCAGAGTGTGCAGACACTGTCCTTGGTTTCCATCCCCCGAGGAGCCTGATAGACAAGTTGCTGCCTAAGTGGGTTGACAAGCTAGCTGCTCAAATAGGCAGGACATGGGGAAACTCTGGGGAACAAGGTGACCTTCATCAGAAAGACCTTACCAGTAAGTGTGAGGTGAGACTCCAGAGAAACACAGGAGAGTGTGGAGAGAAGGGAGCAAAGGTCCAGAGGAAAGGGGATGTGAAATGTGGCATCTCCAGCATGGAGGTCACTGAGGGGAAGCCTGCAATGCAAAACTGATGGAAATGAGGAGAGAAATAGTTGACTCAACAATCATGGTAGGAGACTGCCACATCCCAAATTCAATTATGAGCAGAACAGTTTGGCAGGTTAACAAGGGTGTAGAAGACCCAGCACACGCATGCAGAAGCCCTCACACAGTGTCAGCGAGCAGCACCCAGAACGTCCAGCACAGACCACACCTAATGCCACAGAACAAGCCTCATGCCTTTAAAAGGGTTCCAATCATTCAAGGTGTGCGACCCAACTGCAAAGGAATCAAATCTGAAATGAACAGCAGAAGGAAATTTGGAGAACTCAGAGATGTGCAGAAACTAAGCAACACATTTTCAATTGCCAGTGGGTAAAATAATAAGTCAAAGGAATATTATAGCAACAAAATAGGAAATCAGAACAGACCCAGAATGACTAATGAGACTTAAGAAGTAGATCAAAAACTTCCCACTCCAACTTAGATGGTTGCCTTGGTGAATTTACCAAATGGTTAAAGAATAATTAATACCAGTCCTTCACAAACTCTTCCAAAAAACAGAAGGTGAGGGAACACTTCTCAGCTCATTCTGTGAAGACATTTCCCTGATAGACAGACATCACCCCCAAAATGTATGAATATTGGCATAGAAATTGTCAACAAAATACTAGGAAATCAATCCAGCAGCATATTCAAAGAATTGCATACCACAATCAAGTGGTATCCATCCCAAGAATGCAAGTGTCTTCAAAGTATGAAGATCAGCCACTTTTCACTATATTCACAGCTACAGTAAAATGTTCCATGTTAATAGAACAAAGGGAAAAACCAAAGACCATCTCAACAGACACAGAAAGACCATTCAACAAAATCCAACACCTTAAAAATAATTCAACACCTTTCCATGAGAAAAACACTCAAAAACTAGGACTAGAGGGCAGCAGGTGTGGCTCCATTGTAGAGCTCCAGCCTGGCACATCTGAGGCCCTAGGTTCAATCCCAGAACCAAAACAAAAGCAAAACTCGGAGCAGAATGACACCCTGACCTCACTACAGACCTCTAGGAAGAACGCACAGCAAAGCATCACAAGCGTGGGTGAGGGGATGCTGTTCTCCAGAGAACAGGCACAAGGCAGAGTGTCCACTCACCATGTCCGTGCAAAACTGCACAAAGGGTTTTAACCAGGACAACTAGGCAAGGAAAGGAAGTAAAAGGCATCAAGATTGGAGAAGAAAAATTACACCGTCTCTGTTTATAGATAGCATGGCGCGTTGCACACAGAAAACCTGAAGGAGCTGAATCTACAACAACATTACTAGAACTAAAAAATATATCCAGCAAATTTTCAGAATACAAGCCAACATCCAAACTTAAATTGTTACAATGATATGCTCTGCAATATCAAATGTTTTGTCTTTTATTTCTTTATTATCATTGTTTGATTCATTGTACACAAATGGGGTACAGCTTTTCATTTCTCTGGCTGTACACAAAGTAGAGTCACACCGTTTGTGTGATCATTACATGAACCTGTTAATATAAAATATGCAAAGATGATGAATCAAGAATAAATTATTGGAAACTGTTGAGCCATCTATGTGACACATGGAAAAAAATCAACTGTTGAAAAAAATTAAATCGTTTATTTCTTTACACTAGCAATCAGTATTTGAAAATTGAGTTAAGAAAGCAGTTCCAGAGTTGGGGATGTAGCTCACTTGGTAGAGTGCCTGCCTCAAAAGCACAAGGCCCTGGGTTCAATACCCAGAACCACAAAAAAAAAAAAGAAAGCAATTCCATTATAATAACATCAAACAGAATGAAATACTTGAGAATAGATTTAACAAAAAAATGCAAGATATACACTGACAACTACAAAATATAGTTGAAGGAAATTAAAGATGTAAATAAATGGAAAGACACCCACCCACATGTAAGCATTAGACCACACAATAGTGTTAAAAGGGCAATCTCTAGTGGTTAGAGAAATGCAAATCAAAACTACTCTAAGATTTCATTTCACTCCAGTCAGAATGACAATTATCAAGAATAAAAGCAACGATAAGTGTTGGGGAGAATGTGGGGGAAAAGCACACTCATACATTGCTGGTGAGACTGCAAATTGGTGCAGCCACTCTGGAAAGCAGTATGCAGATTCCTCAGAAAACTTGGAATGGAACCACCAATTGACCCAGTTATCCCATTCCTTGGTTTATACCCAAAGGACTTAAAATCAGCATACTACAGTGACACAACCACATCGATGTTCACAGCTGCACAATTCAAAATAGCTAAACTATGGAACCAACCTAGATGCCCTTCAACAGATGAATGGATAAAGAAAATATGGTACACATACGCAATGAAATATTAGCCATAAAGAAGAATGAAATCATGGCATTTGCAGGTAAATGGATGGAGCACGAAAATATGCTGAGCAAAATAAGCCAAACCCCCAAAACCAAAGGCTGAATATTTTCTCTGATAAGCAGATGTTAATTCATAATGGGGTGGGGGAAATAAAGGAACTTTGGATTGTGTAGAGGGGAGTGAGGGGAGGAGAAAGGGTGGGGGATGGGAAGTACGGTGGCATGAGATGGACATTATTATCCTACATACATATGATTACATGACCAGGGTGACTCTGTACCAGGTTCAGTCAGAGGAAGGATAAGTTATGCTCCATTTGTGTACAATTTGTCAAAATGCATTTCACTGTCATTTATAACTAATTAGAACAAATAAAAAAATTTTAAAGGAGAGGAAAATACTAAAAAAAAAAAAAAAAAGGAGGGCAATCTCTCCAGATTTATCCATGGACTCGGCACAAGTCTTGTGAAATCCCAGCCAGTCCCAAAAGGTCACATACTCTATGGTTCCAATTACATGAACTGTCCAGAGTAGGCAAATCCCTGGGGATAGAAAGTAGATTATTTGTGGGTACTGGTGGCGGGTGGAGAAAAGTCACTGCTTATGAGTACAAGGTTCCTATTTTGGGGTGATGAAAATGTTCTAAAATTAGATAGTCTTTATGATTGCACACTCTGTGGACATATGAAAAAATCACTACACTTAAAAATTCAGAAGGGTAAATATTGTGGTGTATCAATTGTTTGTTAGAAAATCTGTTATAAAAATAATGAAGATTTAGAAATTTTTTCAGTTTGATATTAGCTGCCAACTATCAAAGAAGAGCAAACTAAACATTCTTGGGCATTTCCTATAAGTTGCTGCCTTGATCTACACAGAAGGATGATGATGATGAAGATAGATTAGATTGATGACTGATAGATGGACAATAGGATGGATGGATAGATGGATGGATAGATAGGCGAATAACCATTTACTCCTGACAACAGTCTTATTACATAGGCATTATGATCTCTACTCTCAAAGAAAAAATTAAATTTCAAAGAAATAAATTTGACAAAGATCACTGATCTAGTAAAAGGCAAGGCCAGAATTCTTAATCATGTCTCTAAGATTCTAATGCATATGCTTTTTATCCTCCCACTCATTTTTATTTTGCATGTTAACAAATTACTTCTGTTGATCTAGTGTGTCTTGAGTCTCAGATTCCTCTCTCCCCCATATCACATGTGCTCCAAAAATGTTTCCTAATCCCAGTTTGTTAAACAAAAGAAGCAGAGGAAAGTATCAACTCTGTGTGGGTCACACAAGGGCAAATGGTTTCCAGTATTTGCCACACTCTGGAATGTTTGAAACCTTGGCATAGATCAGTGATAGTGCAGACAATTTTATTTTGCAAGACAATAAAGCCAAAATATTTTTCCATATTTTATTGGTGCATTGTAGTTATACATACTGGTGGAATCTGTTGTTACTTATTTATATATGCACAATATAATAATGTAATTTAAAGCCAAAGTATTTGAATGGCTATATTCTTCCTAGTTTTTAATGCACTTTTATTCATCTTTTTATTTTATACAATCTCATGAAATTGAGATATTGTCATTATCTGACAAAAATGGAAAAATGGAATTAAGAAATTGCCATTATTAAATGACTTGCCAAAGGCCACACAGGTTGTATTTGAAAAATTCAAGAGTCAGTTCCAAGCACCTGAGCCAAGCCTGTTTCACTCCCGCAAGCCAGAGGCGCTGTCTGCCTGAGCGCCTCTCCCCATGTGCAGTAAGATGCACCCTGTTCTGGTCCAATTCATGGAGCACACAAACTCTCCCAGTCCCTCCACTTCATCAGGACAATGCATGAGAGTGACATTGCTCTGGTCTAGGGGTAACCTTGAAGCTCATCTAATGTTTAACCAATGAATTACAAGTAGGCTTCTGAACTTCAGTCACTATTAGTTACTTTCAAGAACACTGAGGTTGGCTGACTCCAAGGCAGAAACATCATGGTGGAAGGGCATGGGAGAGGAAAGGTTCTCAGCTCCTGGAGCCAGAAGGCAGAGAGAGAGGGAGACAGGCAGGGGCTGGGGACCCCAGTGACCTCCTCCAGCCACACCCCACCTGCCTAGTGATCTCACCACCTACCTGAAAGTCCATTCAAATCAGTACTCCATCAGATGGATTAACCCACTGATGAAGCCAGAGCCTTCATGATCCAGCCACCTCACCTCTGAACACTGATGCACTGCCTGACGCATGAGCTCAGGGACACTCCAGACACAGACATAACAGAGTAAGCCTTGGAGCAGCTGATTCTCCAGGCGGTGGACCAGAGAGGGGGCTGCACAGAGGTGCCTGATACCTGCAGAGCTCCCCTCATGTCCATGGTGAGATCTATACATGGGTGAGACGAAATGACTCAAAGCCAGGTCAAAAACCCAAAGCAAGACCTCAAAGATCAAATTCTTCCCAGGTAATTTAACCAAGTCCAATTGCAAATCTTAAAATACGGAAAATACATACAGAAATACAAAAATATCTAGCACCCAGCGAGGTAAGAAAAGCACAATTTCTGGCACATCCCAATTAAAGAATGATAAGGTAGATGAAGAAGAAGGGAAAAAATCAACAGAAACTGATCCAGAAATGACACAGATGATAGAATAGTAGCCAAAGATATTAAAGCAGCTGTTTCAACTGTCAACCAATAAGAAGGTAGAAGCCAAAGCAGACCTGTGGCTTAGAGACGTTCTAGAGAGGAAAACTAGAGTGATGCAGGTGAGAACTATTTGGGATGGAATTAGGAGAAGATGATACCCTGCAGAGAAAGACATCAGAAAGCACAAAGGACATCCCAAGCACACACGGGGAGGAGACTGCAGAGCAGGTGGCAGCCAGTGAGCCCGAACAAACACCCACCATCCAACCTGTGGGCAATGGGAGTCCTGGAAGAACAGAGAGGGAGAAGACCAGGACCTCGGACAAACTCCGGACTTCATGGCAACACCATGGTGTACCAAGAAGCTTGATGGAGTTGAAGCTCAAAAAATATGAAGAGAACTTTATAATCAAACTGGCTAAAACTGACGACAAAGAGCACTCAGGCACACACAAACATGCACCCACATGCAGACTCATAACCACACATGAATACACACAAACACACACAAGTACACAAAACACACACACACACAGACATGCACACACATAGACAAACAAGCACACACAGAGACACAGGCACATAGGCACACACATGTACACAGACATAAATACACACATGTAGACATAAGCAGGCACACCCACGTAGACACAATATGTGCCCACATAGACAGACATAAACACACGTGTAGACACATAAGCATGTACACATATAAACACACACAAACATGCACACACATGTAGACACACAAGCGTGCACTTGAACAGCACCACATGATGAAGGCTGTGCCACAGGAGCCAGAGATCTCCCATGACAATCTGTTGTGCTGAAACATCCAAGAATGTAAGGACTGAACCAAAATCCAGCCATCTCCAAACTGCTGATTCAGCAAGTCCCATCTCCCACGGGTCAGGCAGCCCCTGTCTGAGGGAGGGAAATGCCTGGAGGAGAACACACTCCTGTATTCGCAGGGACCTAACAAGCAGAATGATATTTTCCGACTCCCTGTGTTTGAGGATCTACTCCAGCGCATTTTGAAGCAGCAGGTCTAGAAGGCGGCATGGGGACAGGCATTGTTCAAGCACTGGGTGACTTTCTGGAGCAGCAGCCAAGGCTTGCTCTGAAAGGCCCCCGTGCTAGCAGCTGGCCCCAGCCTGTGGTGCTGAGCAGGGTGGTGGAGAACAGGCAGAGGGGCCTGCTGGGGACAGGCCCACGAAGGAGATGAGGACCCTGGCCCCTCTGCCACCTTTCATTTCCTGGCCATGAAGCCAGCAGTCTTGCTCCTCCACACACTCCTGCCAGATGGCGCCCCCATCAGGAGGCTTTTTAGGGTCTCCTTGACCATGAACTGGAACCTCCAAAACCATGAACACAAATGTGAACTAACCTTTTCTCTTTATGCGTTATCTCAGGTACTCGTTACAGTGAGGGACAGCTGACCTCCACAGCATTTATTGACCAAAATCAGACAGCTCTCTCATGGAAGAGTATCTATGAGCAGAAATCCAACAGCAGCCACACAGTACATAAAGTATTCCAGGTGCCACAATAGTGAGAACTCAAATGCTGCAGGCCTAGCGTGGTGCCCGAGCCAGCATATGCAGGAACATATGAACGAATGCAATAAGAAGAAACTCAACTGTTTCCATCTGTACTGAGATACATCCCCAAGTTTCCAGTGCATGAGACCATGCAGGTAAACTCACCTGGCCAGGGCAAGTGTCAGCAAGGAAAAACTACAATTCTGGAAGACAGATTCTCCTACCCCCGTACTCCAGAGATCCTTAACAAGCTTGGGACTAGGAGAACTGCCTCTACCCTCCTTCCACAGCTAAGGTAAAACTGGAGGTAGGAAAGGAACCAGGCTGAGCTGGGTGTAGCTCAGGGGTAAAGCACTGGCCTGGCACACACAGGCCCGGGGCTCCATCCCCAGCCCCGGAAAAACAAAAACCAACACCCAGGGGTGGACAACGGTTGCTGACATGGAAGTTTCTGGACAACCCTCCATGTGGACTCCTGCTCCTGTCTTCCTGTTAGGGCTTGTTGTCTCTCTCCTTTTTCTGTATTTCCTAAACCCTTAGCATATTTCACTGGCACTTGGAAGCTGAATTCTGTTCCTTTAATATGTATTTCCTATCTCTCCCCATTTTTCCCTAGCCCGCCAAGAAGGAATTCACCTCTCACCCTCTGAGGCTGTCCTGTTCTAAAGAAAGATCCAACTACCCAATAAGAAAGAATCCCCAGAGAGTCACAGTTCTTGTGAACAGTCATCTCTTGGCTCATCACAGAGGCCACTGGTTTTTCCTCAAGCCACCCTGACATATGCTGCACAAATCATACCAAGCCTCTGGCATTGAAAGGAGTTCTTCCATACTCTGGAAAAATACCCCAGTGGAAATCCAAAACCAGTCTAGTGGTTAGGAAACTGTGAGAGAAAAAAATGCACCCATTAAGGGGCTGAATTTACTCATTTCCCTGCAATAGGCAAGGTGTTGGACAGACTAGAAAGAACAACTCTGGGCGAGTTAAATTTAGCAGAGCCTATTGGAGCAGAGAACAGCTGATAAATCAGACAGCCCTCCAAGCCAGAAGTGGCTCAGAGAAGTCCTCCTAGCAGTGTGATCAGCTGGTGTTTATAAACAGAATACCAAAGCAGAGCCGAGCCCTAGCTTGATTGACGTGGCCGGGGGTTGCCGTCTGTGGGCGTGGTCTGATTGGTTGGCCGCCTGTAACTGACGGAAGGTTGGCTGCTGGTGATTGGCTGAGCCCCTGCCTTTTGGTGCACTCCTGAGTGGGGTGCAGGTTCTTACTTAGGAACTCAGAATACACGGTGGCCTGGGGCAGTGCTCGCCTGCTCATTTAATTTAAACAGGGGAAGGTCTCAGAGAAGAGGGAGAGACGTGACATTTACAGAGGCACTCGCGGGGAATTGTGGAGGGGCTCTCTCCAAACTCGGGGGGCAGAGGGTCGCCTGCAGTTAGCTGTTTCTCAGTGCTTTCCAGTGGCGCCGGGCTCAGATGCAGTTCTACGTCCAACAGGCTTTTGTTCTAAATGAAGGTCATTCGTTGCTGAATAAGTACAGCCCTCTCTGAGTGCGACAAAACGGAGTCTAGGGATGGTTTTTGAGGACTCGAGCTATACAACCCAGGCCCCATGTGCTGGGGTGGTGGGAAAGTCAGCTATTGTAGGTTCTTGGAGATCAGGAATCTTAGAAGAGGGATTCCTGGAATACCAACAGGAACACCCTACGGAAGGAGTTAGGGAGCCGGGAGCGAGCGGAGGGTGAGCGCCCAGGGGCTTCCAGGAGCCTCGTGGGAGGAAGCCCAGAGGAAGCAGGAGCTCTGCAGAGAGTTCTTGCATGGCGTCGGGATGGGTCGCTGGCTGCGGAAATGTCAGGGAAGTCTCCGGAAAGGCATGCAGTGTTGCTCAGGACCCGTGCACACATCCCTGCTGGAGGTCACACCCACAAGGGTGTTGTCCCGGTGCAGTCCAGCCCATGAGCCCAGACGTTCTTCAGGGCTCCCAAGCACCTCCAGGGTGTTGAGTCCTTGGTGATGTCCACATCGTGGTCCCTTCTCATTTACATAGGGTGTGACTAGCCCTAGCATTTCATCCGATTCCTTCCTGATTCAGACGTGCCTGTCTGGAGAGAAATCCCTCCCAGGCTGGGTCCACCATGGTCAGTCCTTTGAAGTTTGGATCACACCATCTGGCTTCAACTTGCAGGGCATCCTCACACCTGGTAAAAGACCATCTAGACCCCCTGGGGGATGCGCAGTCCCGCTCTCCGTCACAGCGAGGTAGGCTCTTCTGGAGGGTGGTGGTCAGGCATGGAAGGGAACGGGAGAACTTACCAAAGGGTAAGGCTGAATGATTTGGGCGTTCTTTCCAGTTTGCAAGAAGGTACCCAAAATGGTTTTTCTACAGTGAGGAGAGAAGAGGGGGCCAGTTTGTCCTTCCAAGCACAGTCTGCAATTCTGATTCCACTGGCCACAAAGAACTACTACTAGCTTAATGTTAATAAACAGGTAGATTTTGGTAACCTGGAAGTGTGGTTTTTCATATTTTTCTATACCTCCTTGAAAGGAATGTTCCACCAGTAGGTTTTGCCGAAGGGACAGGAGGGTGGAGTCAAAGACAGGTGGAAGGTGGAGGTAGCATGGATAGGTGGAGTCAAAGACAGGTGGAGGGAGAGATTCCACTGCTGGTGAATCTTAAGAGCTCAGTGGAGACTGGTTGGGGGAGCTTACATCTCCCGTCACTTGATAAGCACCCGCAGTGAGCTAAGAGTGATGACTTAGACTCTGTGCTGCACATTGCAAAGACATTCCCTGGCTTATGAACCCTCAGCCCCCAGAATCCCAGATAGGAGGGGTTGCCACCTGTCAGGCCCATGGCCGAGCATGGAAACACTGTCTACACATCAGGGAAGGGCCAGTTTTAAGGAAACTGAAACCTATTTGAGACTAAAAGCTTCTCCATTGCTAACAGAGACCACTGGCCACACTGAAGCTCCAGTTATAAGTGCCTTTGGTATTCCAGTCCATCTCAGGGTGATCAATGGAATGGCCACAATCTGTAGTGGGAAATCCTTGACAGAACGCTGAGGTCTCCCTAAATCTCAAAGGCAGACAGCAACGTTGGATTCCTGTGGATTCCGTTATTTTCAAAGAACAACTAGGGTAATGTATAGAGCAAGACCAATGCCATATTGTGTGAGGAGTGTATTATCTAAGTGATGTGTTACTTGACTGTAGTGTGATGTCATACGCAAGTGAGCGAACCCTAAGCTGGTGTAGATGATATGTTGATACGCAAATAAGCGAACCCTGAGCTGGAGTGCTGTGATATGAGTGCGGGGACTTTCCCCTTAAGTGTATAAAGGAGGTTGAAGGAGGCAGAGCATTCGCCATCACTGCGCTGACGGCCACTCTGCTCTCCAACAACTCTGCGTCCGGAGGAACTGCGTGACCCGAGTGACAGCATCAATAAAAAGCCTTGGAGCACCAGCTCGCTGTGGTGAGTCATTTGTGTCTTCCCGGGAGGGCCCCGCTAGCTGTGACATCCTCCCAGAACGAACCAGGCAGGTCACGTCGGAGAAGTCGACCCAGCTGCTCGCGACAGGTAATGATGAGGCAAAGAGAGAAACAGGAGCACCCAGACTTGTGTTCTGGCAAGGTCTGAAAAAAAAAAGGTTTCACAAAAAATTATTTCTAAATCATCATCTAGTTTTATACTCTCAGAGCAAAATACAGTTCCAAAAATGTGTTTCTTTCATTTATTCCAATTGCTTGTTGTTACAAATGCGTTCTTATAAGTTTCTGAAGATTATAAACTTCGTTTTCATCTTTTGTACAAGTTATAGCTTTCCACTAACAGAAACGGGTCTTTTACCTCCAGAGTGATCTCTTCACAGAACCCACTGCTCCTGTTGTCAGTACACAGTAAATATGTCTGGCTTGATGGTCTCTGTTGCATATTTTTGGGAGGGGCACTGGGATGGAACTCAGAGATGCTTTACCACTGAGCCACATCCCCACCCCTTTTTGTTTTTCATTTTGAGACAGGTTCTCACTAAGTTGCCTGACTGGACTCAAACTTGCCATCCTCCTGCCTCAGCCTCCCAGGTCGCTGGGATTAAAAGCATGTACCACTGTGTCTGCCCCATTTTTTTTTTGGTAGTAAAATATACTTACCTTATTTACCATATTTATTTCACCATAAAATTTACCATCCTAGTCATTTAATTTTTTTTCTTTCATTGTGGTAAAACACACAGTGGTGGTTAATTTAGGTGTCCACCTGCTTGGGTTAAGGGACACCCAGACAGCTGGCATAATATTATTTCTGGCTATGTCTGGGAGGGTGATGTGCATGCAAGTCAGTGGACTGAGTCGATAAGCTCTACCCCACCCAGGCTGGGCAGCATCATCCAGATAGGTGATGGAGGGGCCAGGTAGAACAAAAAGGCCCAGGAAAGACCAGTTTGCTCCCTCTCCCGCAATTGGGACACCACCTTCTCCTGCCCTGGGACACCACATCTTCTGCCCTGCTCTCTGCCTTTGGACTCCAGGACTAACCCGGCACCCCACCCCACCTGGAGCTCTCAGGCCTTCAGCATTAGACAGAGTCACACCGCTGGTTCTGAGGCCTTTGGACTCAGGCTGAGCTGTGATTCCAGCTTCTCTGGTTCTCCAGCTTGCAGACGGCAGTGAGGTTATCCAGCCTCCGTAACTGCATGAGCCACTTCCCACAATAATCCCCTCTCATGGAACTGTTGTACCCGATGAAAATAAGATCATACAAGCTGGTCACGTAAAGCCAAAAGAAGCCTTTATTTTTTAACTGGCCAGCGACGATCGCCCTTATGCCTAAAAGCGGGGTGCCAGGGGATCATGCATTAGTTCTTTGTCGCCAGCATTTATGGGAAGGGGAAGGGATCAGGGTGGGTCTACAGGGAGGGAAGGGATGAGGGTGGGGCTGACTCTCCCGGTGCTGGAGAATCCCCCTGGGGAGCACAACATTTTAATCGGTTTTCTGTTGCTATAACAGAAAACCTCACTGGTCTTATCCACATTAACAAATCCTTGTTTAGGAAATTAGTTGTTTTTCAGTCTCCAATTTCCCAGACTCTGATGGCTTCCATTCCTCAATTTGACCCGATTTCTTATTCTACACTAACTGCCTGTCCTTAATTAGGAACTTTTTACTGCTGTAAGGAGGGAGTCCACGACCGCTCTTGCTGCTTTGAGCTGGAAGGGGGCAGAGTCTGGGGAAGCAGTTTGAAGTTCCTTTTAGAAATCTGGTCAATGAGGAGCAGAAGTCTGCTTGGGAAGAGCAGGTTGTAAAGTCATCTGGGGTGGGTGCTTCTATGAGAGAGAAACAAAACGACATAAGTACCAAAATGAGATTAATACAGAATATCATGACATGGTAGAAGTCAATCTGTCACCAGGTGGAAGAACTGAGAAGTTGTTCCCTTAACAAGGTCTATCAAAGGGTGGAGAGGTTGAGGCCTTTATTTGGGAACTTTAGTTATCAGGTACATTTGCCTAAGAATCTCTCTTTTGTAGCCTCCAGTCCTATTCTAGGGGCTAACACAAGTACATCTTAAGTTACATTTAACTATTGTTTCTTTAAAATGCCCAAGAATGTCCATGGTTTGGTTTGGTTTTAACTGTTTTGCTAGGTGTTTAAGATCAAGCAGGTCAAACTGATTTGTTCCTGTCTCTTAAGAGTCAGCTGAGTTCCCACAGGATCACTCGTGGGGAATTTGAAAGTAACTTCTTAGCTTTGTTCCTGTGCTTGGGTGGTGGCAGTTCCTGCATTCCAGCAGCTCCTTCATTCCAGCAGCCTCTGCATTCTGGGGTGGGCAGCAGCGCTCCTCCTGGATTCCAGCAGCTCCAAGGCAGTGGCTTCTGCCTTGTGGACAGCTGACAGCTCTCTGCTTCCATTCATGGCTAAGGGAAGCTGGTCCCTGCTCACTCCCATCAGCCCCAGGAGGGCAGGAGCCAAGCCTGTCTGGCCCACTGTTGCACCTCCTTGTTCTTGTCAGGTCGAATTGGGCGGCTACAGGGGGAGAGAACACGGTCACCTAGCAACACACTGTGCCAGAAGTGACCAATGAGGCAGACCTGCTGACCCTGACGTCCACCTTGGGTCCACCTTTTCCTGGGCAGGACCCCTCGATCCCCTTCCTCTGTAAAAACCCTGAGCAGCCAAAGCCACGTGCGATTTCTCCTGGCTCTCTCACCCCGACTTTCGCCCCAGGGGGGCTGGAGATTTCGCCTGGGACACACATTCCAATAAAATCAAGCTACCACTTTTGTCTGACTCTGGCGAGTGCACTCCTTTTCGCCCACCACTGCCTTTGGGAGCTTTACCTGCCAGGCCCCCGCTGCTCCTTTCTTGAGTTTTACATTTGGTGCCAGAAACCCGGGAGAGAGCTCGGACTTCTACTGAGGTCCACTCTCTCCTCCAAAAGGACCAAAACTGGGTAAGTGGCCTTTTCTAGTTTCCTAGTCACTCTCCCGTTACCGGTAGGGTCTGTCTGTAAGTCGTGCACGCCACAGACCCCCCGCCGTTGGGCACAGAAGCCTGGGGGACGTCCCAGACTCCGCTAGCCTCCCGTTTTCTCCGTTCTGGACCCCCATAGGTCAAGGAGATGTCCTGACCTCCGGCCCATCCATTTTCCTTGGGTGACCACTACCAGAGCCTGGAGACGCCTGGTTCTGTTTGTGCCCCCCCCGGGAGCCCCCGGAAAACACAAAAAAGCGCTGCCCCGCCCCCCCCCCCCCCCGCTTCCACCGAAACCGCGGCGACTGCGTAACCTTTTGGTCGCAGCTACTGTAATTTCACTAAGCAGACACGTGGAGCCTTGATTTTGTTGAAATCTGTGTCCCGCCCCCGCCTCTCCTTTTTCTGTCCGCTTCCCTACTTAAATCGCCCACTTTCTTTTCCTCCATGTTTTTTGGGACACACCGGAAATGCCCTCTGCTCCCGCCTCTCGGCTTCCGCGCCGGCATTGGCGGAGACTGGGTGTCTATCAACTGTGCGCCCGTCCCTTCCCTCTGCCATTTCCTCCTGCCGCCTCTGTATTCCGTGCCTCTGCGCACGGCTCCCTCTCTCCACCCCCTCTGCGACCTGTGCGGGACTCTGCCAAAAACGGAGTTGGCTATTTCACCCCTCTGCCGGCATAGCCTGTGCAACCAGCGCTGCAAAGAAGCACTTTCCCTCCGTTTCGCTTGCCGGCTCTGCAAAGGTGCAGCAATAGAGCCACCGCTTCTCTGTTCCCCCCGCCAAACCCTGCCTGCGGGGCCTGACTTCCAAACACTCTCCTGCGAACTGCTACTCTTCCCCTGTCTCTTTGGCCTTTGCCCATTCGTGTCCACGGGTGCTAGAAGTCGTATGTTCACCTTGTGGAAGCCGCTTTGTGCTGAATCCTGATGGATGCTGCAAAGCCACTTATGCAGTGCAAATACAAAACCACCACCACCTAATTCCAAATATGCTTTCTTAATTCCTCACTCACTTTCATCTTTCTCTAACTGACTCCTTTACTTATATTAAGTGAGGGAAATTATCCAAAATCCAGAACTGCCTTACAGAAGTCCACCAACCCCTATCTGAAATCTGGTAAAAATGGCCTTTAAAGTACAATGCCCGAGAGGCAGGCTTATTTACAGAAAAAGGTAACACTCCAGTCCAGTCCCTGGTAGTTAATCTATGGCCCGCTGTTCTAGCAAGAACTCCAAAGGAGGACCAGCTGTCCTCTCTGCCAGGGTCAAGCTATGACCCCAACCAAGTTGTCTCCACAAGCAAACAAGCAGGACACACTGGAAAACTGACTACCCTATGGCTGGCCCCTCCCTAGCGCCTCTAGGCAGGGGTGTGACCAGCCAGGTAGTGCCTTCACCTCAACTGCTGGGATTCGAAGAAGACTGAAGAAGCCTGGACTCCAGGATCACTGAGCCCAGGGCAAACTCCAGGGTAACCACAGGGACACAGGAGGTACCAATTCTGTTTTGCCTGCCCACTCTGGGACTTTATTTCCTTCCCAGGTTTCGGTTATGGGAATTGATGGAAACCCTCCTTGCCAAACAGAACAGCTAAGTTAGCCTGTACCCTGGAAGGATATTCTTTCACACACTCTTTCCTGGTTATTCCCTCCTGTCTAGTCCCCCTCCTAGGCAGAGATGTTCTCCGACTTCTGGGAACTACCCTATAACTTTTTCCCAAGCGTATTACTACTCACCTTCTTCTAACTCTGTTTCTTACATTCTCTCGCTCTCCCACACCACCTTTTGTACTGTTACCCCCAGACCCGGCTGACCCCCAAGTCTGGGACACTTCCAAGCCAGTCATAGACTCCCACCATAAGCCAGTCCTTATCTAACTGAAAACTCATGCTAGGTTTCCTTCACGTCCTCAGTTCCCTATTTCCCGTACCCACCGGGAAGGACTTAAACCCATCATAGATCAGTTAATCAGGTACTCCTCATCCCTACTGACTCCCCCCAGTAATACTCCTACATTGCCTGTATATAAACCCTCAGGAGCCTATCGCTTGGTCCAGGACCTCCGCCTAATTAATGAGGCAGCTCTTCCCATCCACCTAGTGGTTTCAAACCCTTACACTCTTTTCTCTCACATCCCCCCTTCAACCACTCACTTCACAGTCCTAGATCCCAAAGATGCGTTCTTTACAGTTCCTTTCCACCCTGACTCGTATTACCTCTTTGCCTTCACATGGGAGGATCCTACATCCTTTAGGCATTGACAGCTGACCGTGAACAGTTTTCCAGGTGAAAACTGGCAGATTGATTTCACCCATATGCTCAGATGCAAGAAAGCTCCGTTACTTATTAACCTTGGTTGATACTTTTTCAGGCTAAATAGAAACCTTCCCCACCCCCAGGAAAACTGCTGACATCGCCTGCTATCCTCTTTGAGCAGATTATTCCCAGATTCAGACTTCCTGCATCCATCCAGTCAGACAACGGTCCAGCCTTCACCTCTCAGACTGTTCAACTAATCTCCAGAAGCCTCAACATCACCTGAAAATTCAGGTGGTTCTTCAGCTTCACCTAACCATCCAGGAGCAGGAAAAGGAAATCCAATGCCAGATCAATGCAGCTATTCACCCTAATGCTAATCCTTTCTCATGGCTTACTCTGATACATCAAGGTCTTCAACTTCTCAATCTCTCCAGAGTTAATAACATCTCAGATTGTTTTCTTTGTGCAGGTTTGGACCGGACCCTGCTAACAGCCGTTCCTATGAGTACCCCCCTTAATACTTCCTCACAGGCTCACAGGACCCCTATTCACCTTTGGAGGGAGTTCCCCTTATTACAACTCCTCAGAGGACTTTGCGTACTGTTACACTTTCTCTAACTCAGCATCTTGCAACTAGACCATACAGGTCTCTTCTCCCACGTTTGCTCCTCCAGGATTCGTCTTCTGATGTAATGGTACTCTGACAAAAATTAGATCCCAATATGCCCTTCGCTTTCTGTGTGCCCTCCACTTTAGTTCCTCAATTGCTTCTATATAATGAAGTTGAAATAATCTGGCCTGTTCAAAACCCTGGTATCCCTACAGGGACAAATAACATCTGTTGCCCAAGTTTCCTTACAGAACTGCCAAGCCCTAGATCTTCTGACAGCAGATAAAGGAGGAACGTGCCTATTCTTGAGAGAAGAATGCTGTTATTACATAAATGAAACTGGACTCATTGAGAAAACTCTCCTGCATCTGAACTTGCCCAGAGCTGCTTGAGTGAGGTTGCCAGAATGCCATACAACCAAATGCTCCTGCACCCTGACAGCCGCCTCCCCACTGACCTAGACCCCGAAATCTTTTTTCCCACGACGCCCCCAACCATGCAGGAAGTAGCTAGACAGACTCCGGCGCCAAAAAGGTCGAAATGTTAGGTTGAATTGGGCTGCTACAGGGGGAGGGAACACAGTCACCTAGCAACACACTGTGCCAGAAGTGACCAATGAGGCAGACCTGCTGACCCTGACGTCCACCTTGGGTCCACCTTTTCCTGGGCAGGACTCCTCGACCCCCTTCCTCTGTGTAAAAACCCTGAGCAGCCAAAGCCACGTGCGATTTCTCCTGGCTCTCCCACCCTGACTTTCACCCCAGGGGGGCTGGAGATTTCGCCTGGGACACACATTCCAATAAAACCAAGCTACCACTTTTGTCTGACTCTGGCAAGTGCACTCCTTTTCGCCCGCCACCGCCTTTGGGAGCTTTACCCGCCGGGCCCCCGCCACTCCTTTCTTGAGTTTTACAGTTCTCAGCAATCTCTGCTGGGTCTCCAACTCTGGGGGGCAAGCCTGGAATGCATGGGTTATCACATGGAGAAAGCAGCAAGGACTGTATTCCTCCTGCCCACTTACCCATGGGGACCACAGCCAAGCATCCACTCAGATTGGGTTCTGTCCTGGACGGCTCCAAGCTCTGGGTGGTGGCATCTGGGCTCCAGTGGCTCTTGTGCTCTGACTGTGGTGGTGACAGTGGCAGTTTCCTCAACCTGGAGGCCGATGGCAGCTGGCGTTTCCTCGGCTCTGGACACAGGGATGCATTCTGTGCGACATAGAAACCAGGCGGTGTCTTTTGTCCACTGTCTGCATGGACAAAAACTCTGAGTTCTGGCAGCAGCAAAGGCAGCGGTGTTGACTTCCTGGCTGTCTGTGGCGGTGGTGGCCCTTCACTCTCCAGTGAGTCCCATCAATTTCCCTGATCAGGAGGTCATGTGATCCAGAGTTGCAAAGCTCCTTAGAGAAGTTCTCTCGTTCCCTGGATGCAGACTGACTCTGAGGGCAAGAGCCAAAACTGGTTTTCTTGGCCCCTTTGTTTAATTTTCAATCTTTAAGTTTGATCTCAAACATCCAGCAAGCCAGTTTCACCAGTTATGAAGTAAGAGTACTGGGCTTTAATTTCAATGTCTATAACTTTGCAATTATTTACTCCCTTTTATCTAGCTGGGGTTTATATTATCTCATCTGCTCTATAGGTGATGGCCTAGCATACTTCTTCAAAACATTAATCAGGCATCAGCTATAGAGATTACAAGGAAAATGCAAAATAGAATTAATAACAGTAAAAACATATCTAATTTGTGTAATAGTCATCCTAAATCCTGCCTGAGTTATATATTATATTTCCTATTTGATATCACAGTAATTCTACCACAAAAAACAACATTTTGAATATAACTCTAAAGGAGCTAAAAGCTGACTTATTTTGGAAACATTCTGACTTGTAGCAGGGTGGGAGGCAGACCCTTATTTTGGGTAAGGCAGGGTCTTTTACAATCTTAGGCAGAGTGTTCCAGATTTGAAGTTATTTTTGCCTCCTCTTAGGACATCATTTTACACAGTTTTTATGTATTGTTTCCTGAATCTATGTGAATAGTTGTTAACACAATATACTGCATTTAAAATAAATCAAGGAAATACTGAGAGCTTTTAACTTTCCTTTTGTGTGGCAAAGTGACCAAATATTTTTTATGTTTCATGATATTAACCTTTAAACAAATCAGGCTCTCACTAACTTTAAATACAATTGCATTTAAGTTTTGATCTCAGTGTAAAAAGTAACAAATTTACATATACCCTATTGATATCAGGTTCTGTTACAGAACATTAAATGATAAAAATAAGTCCCCAAGAAAATTTCCCATTTCTATAAGTTTGAAATTACCAACACAGATAAGTTTAATTTGTAGAACAGCAGCTTGACAAATTCTCTGCTCTAAAGACTTGTGTACCTGAACACATTGATATATAAAGAAAAGCAACAGCACAATTATCTTGATGTTAACCAAATTCAGTTTTTTAAGAAAAAATTTAGACTCTGTAACATAGTGCAATAATTTAACAGTTATTTAACCAGAATTGTATAAAGCCCAATTTTTAAGACTAATTGTTCTAAAGAATAAAACCCCCAGACACAATGTTAAGAGTGAATTAGTGTTTTTAAAGAAATCCTTGTCGTTTTAAAAACTATAAACAGTTTCTAATTGATGGTCTCACATATATATAACCACTTAGTTACACAAAAAAATTGATGGAATTTGCCCTTTACTTACACACAGACTTTCTTACCCAGAAACATTTTCTTTTTCCTTTTACTGAATATATTTTCATACCTAGAACCTTCCACTTTCCCTTTCCAATCTGTTGACTCCTTCCTTGTTCGTCTTCTAAAATAACTCCTATGAAATTTCTGAATTTAGATAAATTATTAGAATTTCACTCTTAGTAACCTTGCTCTCAGTGATGACACAAAACAATTCCAAATCCCTTTATTTACCAATCCATGAAAACACCAATAATGCTAAAAGCATGTTATCCCATGGAATTTAAGGTGTAATATATTAAATCTAATTTACTTATTTTACTGTAATAACCAAGATCAGACAAGTATTTTGAATAGTATTTGCCATCTATTTCCTGTGGAAAATTCCTAAAAAAACAATTGATATTACACATTTTATAGACATCAGCATTTTATTAATGGACCACCTAGAGACTTGTGAGGTTAGATATATTTTACCTTCATTTATTTACCAAATTTAAATTGAACATTTTTAATCACGTGAATCAAATATACCTGGATCCTTTTTTTTCTTTGAGCGTTCTCCATGTCAATCTAATATGTACATGAATTTTGGACACAATATGCACTTAAACAAAGGCCTTGTAGGTTTTTATCTCTATTGCAATGTAACAAGATGTTCAGAAATCTAAGGTTAATAAAAAATAGGACTGACCAAAAGTTATGAGCTTAACAAGTACTCGGCCGGCAGTTAGTTATTCTCAAATAAAACACTCTTTTGTTTTTGTCCTTGGGTTGGAAATTGGTCTCCTACTGGGTTTTTTGCTTCCTCTGTTATCATTTCAATGTTAAGTTCTACTTGAGATTTGGTTCCAGCAGAAACCTGATGCCTATGGCATTTTTAACCACTTTTATCAGAATAAGTTTTGAATGCATAAGAGCTCTGTAATGGGCTTTTGTTATTCCTCCCGGGTGGAGGTATATGTCATTTACATATTGTAAAGCAATTAGCTGTGGGGGTGCTGTAACACTGGGCGGGGGGTGTTGGACTTGTTTCCCTCTCCCCCTCACCCTGTGGGAGGGTGAGAGGGCAGGTGCCAGGTGCCCCTGAGCCATCCTCCCCCTCCCTCGGTCCCTGGATTTGGAAATGGCTTTTGGCAGAGTTACCAGAGTCTTGAGGGATTGGCAGCAGCACAAGCTGCATTTAAGTCTGGTCTGGCCTTTGTCATCAGACCAGTGCAACTTCTCCTAGTTCCCGAACTAGAGGATGCAGAATCTGAATGGCAATGCTTAAGCCATAATCCAAATTTGAATGTAAGGCACCTGGTCCATATGATTTGGCCACCCAAAGCCCTGAGGGCACCAATCAACCTCAAAAGTGAGCCATTCTGATTTGCAAAACTTTCTTAAGTTACATCCATTAACAGAAGCTCCGTAGTCAGTGGCACGTTCTTGGAAGTCCTGAAAATTATCTAAAAACCCAAGTTAGAACAGTGGGGCATGTGGTTGATTGGCTCTGTCCCATCAAAAACACAGAAAACACAAACGGCCTGGACACCCGGGGTGCGGGCAATGGAGGCGACTCTGGACAGGAGTTGGACCCTTCCCGTGGAACGCCTCAGCCGCAGTGGGTGACTCTGTGCCCTGCTGCGCACAGACGCTGTGCTGTGAGGTGAGCAGGCAGTGGCCAGGGCAGTGGGGGCAACATAACTCCCAACGCCCAGCAGGTGCACGATGGCGAGCAACATCATGGCGTTCCAGGGCTCGCTGCAGGGGCATGCATCCCTGGGGCGTGGCCAACTCGTGCTCCTTCCCATGGTGTGAGCCCCACCCTGTCGAGGCGGGCAGGCGGTTTGCTTGCCTTCAGCCCCGGCATGTGCGTGGATCCTCCCCCACTCTCCCCGGCTGGTCCACCCAGACCAGACTGACAAGACAAATACAGACAGACATCAGCTGACCAGATTAGGCCCCATGCAGCTTACCAGACTAGGCCCACTAGGGGCCTAGCAGACAGACTAGGCCTCACAAGGAGGCCTACCAGTGGACAGGAGTGATGTCTTGCCCTGGCCTGGAAATAGTGTAAGCGACTGCGTCCAGTCTGACCACGTTCCCCAAATAGCTGGCTTCAGAAACAGAGAGGATACCAGGTGGCTTTGTCCAGAAGAGCATCCTGAAGATGGGCTGGAGTCCCCCCAAGAGTGAGGCTGAGGCACGTCTCTCAGGAGCTCCCCTCTACTCTGGGGAGGGCTCCCAAGCAACCGTCACAGGAGGCCAATTTAGGCATGAGGGCTTGGAGAAATCAAATCTCGCTGGGGCCTCCAAATGTTGTACCCCACAAAAATAAGATCATACAAGCCGATCACGTAAAGCCAAAAGAAGCCTTTATTTTTTAGCTGGCCAGTGATGATCACCCTTACACCTAAAAGCAGGGTGCCGAGGGATCACGCATTAGTTCTTTGTTGCCAGCATTTAAGGGGAGCGGAAGGGATTAGGGTGGGTCTATAGGGAGGGAAGGGATTTGGGTGGGGCTGACTCTCCCGATGGTGCTGTAGAATCCCCCTGAGGAGCACAACATTTTAATCTGTTTTCTGTATCTATAACCGAACCATGCATCCAATGGTGTCTGTCTCTGGAGAGCCATGCTGGTAGACACAGGACATACATTTCACCTTCTTAACCTTTTGTAAGCAGACCATTTGGTGGTATTGAATATGTCCGTGACATTATGCAATCAGCACCACCACGCATGTCCAGAGCTCTTTCATTCGTGCAAAACTGAGACTCTGCACCCATAAACAAGCTTCATTCCCCCTTCCCGAGCACCTGGCAACCACCCTTCCACTTTCTGTCCCTGTGATTTTGATTACCTAAGTATTACCTCATGTAAGTGGAATCACACAGAATTTGTCCTTTTGCAATTTATTTTACTTAGCATAATGTGTTCAAGATTTATCCATGTTGTAACATCTGTAGGAAATTTCCTTTCCTTATAAGGTTGTATAACATAACAAATGTATATTACATATACATATATTTATATTATAAATATATGTATATGTATATATGTGTATGTGATTATATATAATATATGTATATATCACATTTTGCTTATCTGTTCTTTCATTCATTGGCATGTGGGTTATGTGGGTTGCCTCCACAATGCCATTATGAATAATGTTCCTATGAAGGTGGAAAAAAATATGTCTTAGAGTTCTTGCTTTGGATTCTTTTGGGTATATGCACAGAAGTAGAATGGTTAGATCATGTGACAATTCTATTTCTATTTTTTTTGAAAAATCACCATACTGCTTTCCACGTGGCTGTACAATTTTGCATCCTATCAACAGTGTGCAAGGGTTCCACGTTTTTTCCTTCTTATTTTCTCTTTTATCTCTTGAGACAGGCTCTCACAAGCAAGTCTTAAACTTGTGTGGCTGTCGTGATCCTTCCACCTCAGACTCCGAGTAGCTGGAACTCCAGGCATGTGCCACCACACCCAGTTCCAAATTTCCATGTCCCAAACACTCTTCTTTTTCGTGTGTGTGTGTGTATGTGTGTGTGTGTGTGTATGAACAGGTGCTGGGGATTGAGCTCAGGACCTCATAGGCAAAGCTCAGCTCTGGGCTACCTTCTGAGTCACTTCCATTGTTTGGATTTGTTCTTGCTGTTATTTTGCTGTTGTTATGGTAACTGTCCTAGTGGGTGGGAGCTGGTCTCTCTATAGCTTTGATTTGCATTTCCCTATGATGAAGGGTGCCCAGCATCTTCCATATACTTGTTGGCTATTTGTGTATCGCCTTTGAGGAAGTTGTTTGCCCATTTTGAACCAGGTTGTGGGGTGGTGGTGGTGTTTTAGAAGTTCTCTGAGTATTCTGCATTTTAATTCCTTATCATATATGTAATTTGTAAAATCAATTCCCATTTTGTAGGTCACTATTTTACTCTGCTGATAGTGTCTCCTGACGGGCAAAAGTTCACACCTTAATGAAATCCAATTTGTCCTTTACTCTTTTGTTGTTGTCTGTGACTTTGGTGACATTTCTTTCATTCATTGGCATGTGGGTTATGTGGGTTATGCAGGAAACCATTGTCGAATCCAATGTTGTGAGGATTTTGCCCTAAACGTGTTATGGCATAAGGTTTGTATTTAGGTCTTTGGTCCATCTTGAGTTAGTTTCACTACATGGTGTCAGGTAAGGGCCCAAACTCATCTGTTTGGGTGTGTATGTCCATTTTCCCAGCATCATTTGCTGAAAAGACCATCCTTCCCCAACTACATTGCCTTGACACCCTTGTTGAAAATCATTTTGACAATATTTGTAAGATTTTGGTTACATCGAATCTTTGACTAACCTAAGGTCAGGAGGATTTGGACCCATTTTTCTTCTAGCAGTTACAGTTTCAGTTCTTATGTTAGGTCTTGAATCCATTCTGAATTGCTTTTTGCACATGGTGCAAGGCAAGGTTTAAAACTGTTCCATCATTTGTCCAAAACCTCAGCCTTTCCCTGCATGTCTTGGAACATTTCCTGAGGTTCAATAGGCCTAAATCTAAAGATTTACTCTGGGACTCTACATTCCATTACACTGATCTGTGTGGATGTTAATACCACATTCACCATCTTCCTGCAGAACTATAGTGAACTTTCAAATCAGGAAACATAAGTTTTTCCAACTTGTTTTTTCTTTAAAAATTGTTTTGACGATGCTGGGCCCTTGGCAATATGTTAAATTTTAGGATCAGCTTAATTTCTGGAAAAAAAAAGTGCTAGAATTTATTTAGGAGTTGGGTTGAATCTACAGATCACTTTGGGAAGAACAGACTTCTTAATTTTGAGTCTTCCAATGCAAGAATATGGAGTCTCTCTCCATTTATTTTGATCATTATTATCCTCAGCAATATTTTGTAGTTTTCAGTGCCTAAGTTTCACATTCTTTGTTACATTTACTCTTAAGTGTTTATTATCAACTCAAGTTTTTCTTAATTTCATTTACAAATACTTTCTGCACACGTATCTGGAAGCCTCTTATTAACCATTACAATGTTAAACAGAAGTGGTGAGAGTGGACGGCCTGCCCACCCCTGCATCATCTTCCATCTAGGTGTGACGTTAGCTGCAGGTCATCATAGATGCCCTCTCACCCCACTAACAAAGGTTCCTTCTCTCGTGTTTGTTGAGTTTATCACAAATGGGTGCATTTTGCAAGATGCTTCATCAATTGATGTGATCCTGTGGTTTTGTCCTTTATCCTATCAATAAGGTGCATTATATGTATCAGTTTCCAGATGTGAAATCATACTTGCATTACTGCCATAAATCCTACATATGACCGCAGTGTGTCATTCCCTTTATACGCTGTGGGGTTCTGTTTGCTGGTATTTTGCTGAGGAGTTTTGCATTTATATTCCTAAGAGATGTTAGCATACAGTTTTCTTAGGACGTTTTTTGTCTGACTTTGATCAGGAAAATATTGGCCTCAGAGGATATGTTGGGAAGTGTGCTCTATTTTCAGCGAGAGTTTGTGATATTCTTTAAATCTTTAACAGAAAGCACCACAAAGCCATCTGGACCTGGATTTTTAATTGTGAGATTTTTAAAGTACTAATTTAGTTTCTTAACTACCAGGATTTTCTAATTCTTCTTGAATCAATTTTAGAAACTTTTGTCCTTTTTCACTTGCAAAAATGGGTCCATCTTATCTAAAATGTCTTGTTGCCATGAACGTGTTCATATTGTCTTCTTATAGTTCCTTTAGTTTTTGTAAAGTTGGTAGTGAATTAGTCTTTTTATTTTGCTCTTTTCCTCCACCAATCTGGCTATCACTTGTGTTTTGTTGATCTTCTTAAAGAGCTGTTTTTATTTCATTGATCTTTATAATAATTTGCTTCCTCCTTCTGGCTCTGGGTTCAGTTCATTAGGTGGAAGTTGATGTTATTGGTTTGTGGTCCTTTTTTCTTTCCTGAGATAGTAGGACCCTCTCGTTCACAGGGGATACATCCCAAGATCCCCAGGGAGGCCTGAAGCTGAGGGTGGCCCTGTTCTGGTTTTCTCCATGCAAATACACCTGCGCTAGTTCATTCATAAATCAGACAAGCAAGAGATTGACAAGTAGTGGTGAGGCCAAGCGATTCTGACAACACGTTTTGGCAAGTTATGTGAATGTGTCCTCTCAAAATGACTTATCACACTGTTGCCTTTTACTTAAAAGGAGCATTTTCGTGCCTTCCCTTTGGCGTATAAGAACCAAGGGCATTGGTCTCTTGTACTCTGCGGCAGCATTGAGAAACGTGAGGACTTGGACACAGGCACTGTGACACTGTGGTAGCCTGGCAACACACTCAGCACGACATGCTGGGCAAAGGAACGATCCCTGCACAGCACCAGGAACGCTGCACAGCACCAGCCCGCGCCGTGCTACTTAGCATGGCACACAGCTTACAATTCCTGAATTACTTCTCAAATTTTCCAACTGCAGGTAAATGAAACCACGGGAAGCAAAACCTGGGGGGTGGAGAGAGCTGCAGTGTGTGTTTATAGCTCTGAATTTCCTTCCAACACTGCTCGAGCTTCAGCCACACATTCTTGATATTTTCATTTCATACAGCTCACATTGTCTTCTGATTTTTTTTGTGATGTCTTAACTCATGGCTTATTCAAAGTGTACTTTAACATTTCCAAATATTTGTGGATTTCCTCAATTCTGCTGCTGTTAACTTCTAACTTAATGCTATTGTGGTATGAAATATACTGTGCATGACTTTAATCCTTTCCAATTTATCAACATTCTTCTGTGGCCTGTTTTATGGTCCATCCTTGAGGATGTACACACACTCTTGGGGCTTTCCTTGGACTTTGTGGGAGTTGTTGTTGTCTGGTGCTGGGGATGAAACCAGGCCCCTGTGCAGGCCAAGGCTGCTCTACCACACTACCCAAGCCCCTCCACTGACTACAGACCCACAGCTGGACCTCTTCTACCTCCCGCAGGACCTACATCAACTGGTCCTCGCAGGCCTCCACACATTCACTGTGTAACATTCATCACTTTCTAATTAACCAGCAACTCTTCTTGGTATTGCAGGCTTGCTCCAAGATTCTGAATGTGCCACTCTCTTCTACCTGATCATTCTGGTCTGAGCTCTAACATCCCCTCTGGAGACCTTTTCTGTCCATCTAACTACTTTATGTCGCACCTCCAATTCCTTTATTACACCATCCTGTTTTCTCCATTGATTGTTATCTAAAATCACCAGTGGTCACTTACTGGGCTCACTAGGGGACAGCTGTTTCCATGAGTCCACAACCATGACTGTTTCCAGCATTCCTCTCAACAGGGTGGCACTGTTTTCTGTGCTGTCTCCTGAAACTGCTCTGAGTGTGCCCTGGAACTACATCTAGTATGCCTTCCCCTGTCACCAACAATTTCACCAAAACTGGTTATAGTATTCCCTGTCTCCTAGTTAAGCCGCATGTATGGGCTATGAGTGGCTTTTAGTTACTCTTCTTGTTTGTATGTTTTGGGGACTATGTATGGACAAATTGTGAATTGCCCTTAATTCTAAGGTTATGTCAATACATATTAAAATACATTTAATAAATTACGCTATTTTCATAAAGTTGTTTCAATTAGTGAGAAAAAGCTAGAAAAATTTACCCATCTATACAGAAATGATATTGTAAATGAACTTTGTAATAAAACTTTATTAATGTTGATTTAAAATAAACATATAACATTATTTCACCATACATAAGATGCTCAAAACTTTTTAAAAAGGAGGAATTTGAAAGGCTTTATGTTCCTGTGGATGTTTAAAAGTTTAAAAAAAAATTGGGGAAGTTTCCTTTTAGCATGCTGTCCATATAGTTAAAAAAAAAAAAAAATCCCATCATGCACTTTGAAATTCCAGGATGAAGATCTAGGGCAAATGCAAGGCTCCAGGCAAGCCAGGGGCAGTGCACCCAGAGGTCTCGCGCCTGCTGCTTTCTGACTGTCTTGATGCACTGATGGCTTAAGAGCCTCACTTGGAAATGCATCCTAGTACCACTGGGGCAAGGCGATTCCAAAGGTTTCTGAGGGCCAGAGGACAGCAGATACAGTCAACACAAGCAACACAGGGAGGAGGACTCCTGGGTCTGGGTGGAAGCTCAGCACCAACACTCACTCTGGGCTCAGGCAGTTCCACCCCTCTGAACATTGGTTTCCTCATCAGGACACCTCATCATAACACCTATGATTGCTGGAGAGGCTGGAAAGTTAATGCAAGAAATGGCAACTGTTTAAAGACATGAGCCACCACTACTGCCATCACACTGCTTACTCAGGAGCAGCGGAAAGAGGCTCCACCCAAAGAGCACAAGGTGGGAAGAGCAGCACACTCGGGTTACAGTGGTGGCCTTATTATTACCTGTAACCTTGCAAAGATCCTCTTAAAAATGCCATTCTACTTATGTGATTGCCTTCCTTGAAAGAAGTTAATGAAGTAATAAATAAGACAGCAAGTCTCTGGAGGTAAACGAATTTCAAGTCCATCCATGGCACTTCTGCCCTGCTGCTCTTCCTACAGGAGCACCACCTGCTGGCATGTGACCTTTAAGCTAAATGGCCAAACCACTTACTGACCACTTACCAAGTGGCTTCTCTTGCAAAGTCAAGAAAACTGTATCTCCAAAGGATAACAAAGGACACCTGCTACATGCTGGTCCAGGTGAGGGAATCACCCCTTTGAGAAGCCATGGTCTGTGAGGGTCAAGTATGGCTAAATTTCCTACATACCTGTGGATCTATACCTGGTAAGTCCTGCTCCCTAATGTGTGTGCTGCTAGAAGCTCCTCAGGGATGTCTCAAGAGAAGAGGAATAAAGAACTGTTAGTTATTTGGTGAAAACTGTAGAGGAGGCTGATAATGACCGCAGAGGGGGAAATACACTAAGATGGTCTTGTCTATAAGGTGATCCTACAATTCTTAAGGAGCTGGTGTATAGAACAGCAGAACCATTGGCTAACACGCATGAGGCCCTGGGTTCAAGTCCCAGTCTCACATGCACTCCTATGATCGTGGTGCAGTGGCAACGTCTACATTCTCAGTTGTTAGAGACAGGGAAAAGAATTGCTTGAACCCACTTCAACACAGTGAGATCCCATCTCAACACAAAACAAAAATCATAAGAAAGTACAAAAAGTCAAGAATAACCAAGAAGGCCTCCGCCCAGCTGACCTCAAGAGCCATCATGAGGATGTAGTAACTACAACCGTGGGTGTAAAGACTGGCATGCAGGTGCACAGATGACCAGCTGGCCAGTGGACAGAGGAAGTCCAGGATCCTAGACCCAACAAGGGTAAAGTACATATGGCGAGGAAGGGGCGGTCTTTCTCAGTAATGCTGCATGCTGAAAACCATGAGGTAATAGCTGTTCCTCAACCCTACCTCCCACTATTAACACAAATCAATTCAGCAAGATTTCAGATTTAAATGTGAAAGATAAAAAAGAAAAAAACATAGCAGAGCACCTTCAAGACCTTGGAGTAGACCAAACACTGCTTCTGCAGAACCTGCTCACTATGCAGGAGAACACTGGTGAACTGTTCCACCTTAAAAAGCAGAACTTCCTCTTCATCGAATATATTTGTACAGTACAATGCATTCAACAAAATTTGTGTCCAGAAAAGACACGTTTAAAAACCAACATGTCAATGTAAAAAAAGAAAGTCAATGCAACAGAAAAATGGGCAATTTCACACAAGGACAATCCAGGACCAAAATATTAGACTAGGAAAGTGTTCCATCTTATTAATAATCACTGCAATAAAAACTGAAGCCACAAGATGCCAGTGCACACCCATCAGGATAAAGTGAAAAAGACCCACACCGTACAGTCAGTGAGGATATGGGACAACTGGAATCTGGAAAGCTGGCAGTAGTCAATTAAGTTGAATGTGATGTATGTACTGTGACCCTACAGTTCTGTTCTATGGCAGAAATATGTAACTACGTGCACAAAAATTCATGTGCTAGAATAATCGGGGCAGTACCAACAGTTCCAAAGCTGCAAATGAACCAAGTTATCTGTCAAATAAATAACATGTGGTTTATTCACACAATGGAATACTATACAACCATGAGAATGAACCATGTATAGATACATACAACAAAAACTCACATACTGTTCAGTGAAAGAAGCCAGATACAAAGAATGCACAATGTTCAATTCCATTCACAAAACATCTCAAACAAGGCGGTTACCACAGGGGAGAAGGACAGTGCCAGAAGGGAGCCTGATGGGAGCCTGGGGTGTGAGTGCATGTGTGTGCTGCTGTGAAATGTCACTGCATCTGCACAGGTGTCCTCCCTCAATAAAAAGTGAAAACAGAACCTCTGCCTCTGCCTGGCTCCCACTGACAGACGTGCTCCCTGCTGCCTCTGCTCAGCCCAGCTCTGCTCTCCTGCTGGCGGCTCCGCAGGTGGTGGGAAGAGACCACACAGGCCTGGCTGCTGAGCCTCACCCATGAGGGGCCCAGACGCAGCGCTCCTCTTCGCCGGCAGGTCCCAGTCCTGGGTGCCCTCTCCACCTCCCTCCAAAGCCTCTCCTTTAGGAATCAAAGCTCTTCCCAGGAACGTGCAGGTACTTACTAAAGGTCTGGCCCAAATGGTGGAGCCCAACAGCTAGCACCTCAGGCTCAAAATGTGGACGGCGAGGACCATCTGGACAGTGCCCTGGAGGTCTGTGACCTGCACCGGACTGCAGGCACACCTGGGGTGGGGTGTCGGGTGAATCTTTGTCCTCTCTGCCCCAATTTTTCCATCGATAAAAGGGAAATACCGGTGCTCACACCATGAAGAGTTGTTGCAAAGATCAAAATGAATTATCGTATGTAAATCATTGTGGAGATTCATAAACGTGAACTGCCGACTTGGCTCTGTCTGAGGTGTGGTGCCCCAAGGAAGGATGGCCCAGAATAAGTCTAGAAAGCAGAGTGCTTGGGGTTCACCCAAGAGTCCTCACAGCCAAACTTGGGGCACATTTCCAGGTATCTCATGTCTCCTCAATCCTGTAGGGAGGCATGCATGTACATGCCCCGGGCCAAACAGAACAGAGAGGAACCAGAAAACACATGAGGGGGAGAAGAGCTGACAGTCCCCTGGCCCAGTCCCACATCTATCTGCCACTAAGTAAACACAGCAGCCACTGCGGCCAACCTTCAAAGAATCAGGACCAGTGCTGCCAAAGGGCAGGAAATGTATTTAATGGAACGGCAGCTGGAGAGGTGCTGCTATCAGACCCATGATCTGTTGTGACCTCCAGGGCCTAAACACCATAGGTGTTTTGCTACGACTTCTATTCCAGGGTCCAGGCCCTGGGTATGGCCTCTACTTTGCAGGCCAATAGACCACTGCAGAAACTGACTCAAGGTGACCGACCCACATACAATCCTGAGGTAGACAAGAAAAAGTCAGCTTGTGAAACAAAATGACCAGAACAGTCACACTGCCACTCTGATCCTGTAGGCAGGCCTGCAAGAAGCCACATCCTCATCAACACGAAACCTGAAGAACATCAAAGTGGCACACTGGCAACAAGGACACGCACTGCTTTTCACTAAGCAACACTGCACTGCCTCACGGTCTGGCCCTCACAGGCCTCTGCTCTGGTCATCTGGCAGGTGAAGTCGGACAGCGATCACGCTTCCGAGACCTCTGATGTGGGGTGGAGGGGCGGGCCAGGGAACCCACTGTGCTGACCATCAATTTTTCAGTCATTACCTGCTCATTAACCTAAGCAAAGCCTCTCACTGGCTTCTCCCAGCAAAGCCAGCGTTTCCCCAGAAACACAGTGGACTCAGGCACACGAAGGCCCACTCGCTGTACCAAGTCAGGGCTGCCACCCTCGACAGGTGAGGACACCAGAAGTGCAGCTCCAACTCCTCTCCTCAACACTGTGGTCACTGGTCTCTCCTCAAGTAGATTCCAGGCCCAAAGAATTCAACGTCAGTGTTCCTGGTAGCACCAAAATGCAGCCAGGTTCCCAATCCATCATCCACTTCTCAGCTCAGGTCTTTCTGACACAAAGCTGATCTGATCTCATTTCCAATTCCACCCTTGGAGGACAACCAGAGCAGGTCTGGGAGTGCCCTGGAGCCTCTCTTCATGAACTGCTCACCTCACTGGGCTCAAGCCCAGACACTCTTCTTGGCCCAAAAGGGAAACATCAGGGCCCTCTCATTGGCTGTGTCTTGAATCGACCATTCTGACTGTGGGGTGTTCCCCTTGTGTTCCAGCTTCCCCCTCTCCCTGGTGGACAGGGGTGTCTTTTCCAGTCCTTCCCCTAAGGATCATTGTCAGTCACTGTACAGACACTTAACTGCAGCAAGGAGAGGTAGGGGAGTGAAAGAACAGGTAAGGCAGAGGTAAGCCAAGCTCCAGGGAAAAGGGCTGCTGCCTGAGTGAGAGCGAAGCGTACTCCCCCCACACCACCCAGCATCACCCAGCCTCTGCTAGCCAACCAGCCTCCAGCCAAACTCACACTAGCTTTCCAAGTGACATTAAGGCAAGCCGCCACTATGGCAAGAAGACTTAATTTTTGTAAAACTGACAGAAGAAGGAACAGAAATAAGGAAGGAAACCCATATTCTCTTGCTAAAAAGCTTGCTACTCTAACACCATGATCAACAGATATAAACCAATTAAGAGACTATGTTTTTAAAACAAGTACTGTAGATAATTATAGAATGTCTTTGTAAGCCATGCTTTAAATAAACCATTTAAAAAATACACAATTGCTCTACTTTAATCTTGAAGTATCTCAGTTCATCCAAATACTGGCAAGTTTCCTGAATGCTGACAAATGGACAACCGTTCACATGACCATGTTTTGGAAGAGTAGTCAATTATACAACTGACAATTTTAATGACAATTATAATGGTTCTGAAATTGCTTACTTTTGGGGGGGAACCTGGATCTAACATCAGTGATGACTAATCTGAAGTCTGAACATCTGCTTCCTCTACAGTCCTATGTGCCTAGTGCAGGCACACACACAAATCTGAAAAAATTTCCAACAGGCTTTACAAGAGAGGGATTTTCCACTAAATAAATCTTGAGAAAAATTAATTATGGCATTGTTGTCCAATGAAGAAAGGTAAATGTCTAATTACAGTTTTGACAACTGGATATATTAAGGCTATTGCAAGAAATTAAAATTCCAAAATAATTCTATGTTGCCATCTAAAATGTTCTAAACAGTTTCAGAATTGCAACATATTAACAAATAATTGCTCATATCAAAATGCAGCTGATAAAATTCTAGCTAGGTAACTTTTATGACCATCTAAAATCAAGTTTTAAATTTATAACTTCAGCAACATATATTGACACTTGCATTCAAATACAGAAAGCAAGCCATTTAATCCTGGAAACTAATATGTAACAAAACTGTGGAAAGGAGCGCATGCTGGTAGTCCAGCTGTGCCCTCCACCCACAGCTGCAGCAAGAACGACACTGTACACACGCTCAACAGCTCAGCACTGTGAGGAACTCAGCGGCTTCGACAAGTCATACTGTAATTTTCATGAGCTAAGACAGCACAGGCAAATGGAATTCTTAGAACATTACCTGAAAATAGATTTTTAAAGACAAAGGTCCCAACTCATTCTTATCTATACACACAAAGTTAATCTGTCACAGACAGCAAATGCTGAGTTTATACACTGGAGTTTCCGGCAGCATCCTGTACATTTACAATTAATTTATAATTAAAGTAAACAGAAAGCTGTCCGATCTATGAGATGGATGGTTCAAATCTGTGGAGGGTGGAGCGTTGCTTTGGGGCCACTTTGTAAGTGTTCACTGCTGCTTCTCAAAGGCAAAAACCAAGTAAATACCTAAAGAAAAACAAAAAATATTACCAGTTTAGTTTCATCCATAGGATAAACAAATCTTAGTCCAATTTATAACCTGGTGAAAATTCTTAGGCTGCCACATAGTATGTGAAGAAGAAAAGCTTCATTAATTTTTAAAGTTCTTCTATTATCAGAGCCATATTCCAGCAGATATGGAATCATTTACGTTTACTTCAAAACAAAAATCTACCTGCTACAGCGGTTATGCCACAAGCCCTGGGAAGCCAGTTCAATAGCTCTAAACAGTTTAACACAGACAGTTTAGCACAAGAAAAACTACAAGTATAAAAGCAAAGAAAACTAAAATCAAAACATCTTATAATTCAGATCCTTTTACCTGAAACAAGGTATGCAGACAGAACAATTACATTACAATGAACACCAGTGGCAGCTGCAATCTAATTTTTCTGTATTAAAAACTCAAAAACTAATATAAAGATTTATAGGGGGCATAATATAAAAGTAGTGCGAACAAATATAAAGGAATATATATGACACATTCCGATTCATCCAATTACCTCACTGTTGTAGGGCCTAGGAAGGAAAGTGACTTAAAGCCACATGATGATCGATATTTAAGGTACTATTTACCTGGCCCCGACAGTGACATTTCTGCATGCATTTACTCCCAAGAGAACTCACTGCAACAAGGTATCTTGCTTTGACAAGTGGTCACTCAAAGGTAGCTAAATGAGTCTGATTCCCTGTTTTGCATGACCCTGAAGTTCAAACCTATTTTATCTTCTAATAAGATACTGATAGATTGTATCTAATAAGATACCAATAGATTTGTACTTGCAAAAAATAGCCCAAAAAGTGAAAAATCCTGATAATATCACAAGGGATGTTCAGGGCACTAGTTACTCAACAGCAAGTCAAGACAAAGGCCATGGAAGTTGAGCTGACTCTGGAACCTGCCCAGGAAGACGATGACTGTCTTCACAAAACTCTACTTTGTTCACACTACTCTGCTGCTTCTTATTTATTAGCTTTGCATTTCTTTCAGTTGAAATGAAATGTGACTGTCAACATGCAGATGCATGAGCAGCAGTCAGATGATCAACAACAACCCAACTCCTGCTGACAAAGGCCACAGGCTGTCCTGCACATGTAGGCAGGCCAAGAGACTTAACTGTCCAGATCACTGACTGGGACCTGTCCCCTCCTCCCTGTGATTCTTCTGTAGTGCAGTCCTGCCAAATCACATACCCATCCAACTATGGCCACTGCAATGACCCCTGGTCTAACTATGGCCACTGCCACAACCCTCTGGTTCTCTCCACCTGCTGAAGAAATGCAGGGCTTTAGAGACCTCCAAGACACCTAGATTCCCTTCTGAAGACGGGACCTCACTTCAGAATGCCTTCCTCTCAGGCTTGTTTCCAATCATACACTCCTCTGAGATCCCTGGCTCACTGCTGCCTCTCTACAGCATCTAGCATTATGACTTCACTGCCATCACTGGAGTTGCCAGAACTTAAATAAAAGTACACAGACATGACATCGAAGCCAAAAAATATTCTGAGATGAAGACCTCAAACAGAGGCAGCTGTTGAGTTACGAGGAGGCAATGAAAAATGTTTATGTATGCTTGTAAAGTGTATGCTTGGCAACAGCCTGCATATATTTCCTCTTGTTATTACACAGCTGTGCAAGAAAAGTGGATTGGACATATAGAGATATGGGTATATTTTTGTGCTGCTTTAAAAACATCAACACACAGCACCTCAAGTGTGTCAGAAAAATTTAAAAAATTTTCACTTTTAATGATCCTTTCAAACAATCTCTATAATTATCAGTTAACCAGTTTCAATGATATACTCACTTGTAGCTTCCCATTCTGATTTACTTAAGGTTCCCTAAAATTAAAAAAGAAAATTTTAGATACAACATGAAAGTAAACATATGCTTATTTTTTATAGTGGACTAAGATGGCCACCCCACCACCCAAATATACTGTAAGTACACATACAATTTACTGTCAATAGTATTATGGTCTGAGTGGATAAAAGGAACCAATGAGAGCATTTTTTTTCTGGGTTGTCCTAGGCATTGATCCAACGGCATGGTACGTTCTAGGTAATAAGCACTCTGCCACTAATCTATGTCTCAAGCCCAGATTAATTTTTAAAAAAAATTTTTTAGTTATAGATGGACACCAATGTCATTTATTCATTTATGTGGTACTGAGGATTGAACCCAGAGTTCCACGCACACATGGCAAGCACTCCACTACTAAGCCATAACCCCAGGTCTTGAGATTAATTTTCAATGCCATCTTTTTGCCACTGTTGACCTCTCACCAAAAAGGGTGAATGTATGTAAAAGAGGGTATTAGAGCATGCATGTGTGAAAGATAGATGAAAAGCATCTATCTTAACATTTTTTTACTTAAAAAATGAAAAAATTATAAAGGCCATCTCATAACATCAAAGAGCACTGGAGCTGGGTGCAGTGGCACACACCTGTAATCCCAACAGCTCAAGAGGCTGAGGCAAGAGGATCACGAGTTCAAAGTCAGCCTCAGCAAAAGCAAGACACTAAGCAACTCAGTGAGATCCTGTCTCTAAATAAAATACAAAATAGGGCTGGGGATGTGGCTCAGTGGCCAAGTGCCCCTGAGTACAATCCCTGGTACCTGCACCCCTGCCTGAAAAAAGAGCACTAGAAGGAAGAACTTTTGTTTTTCCAAAGGAACCCTAAAAGAAAGTACATACCATACAAAGGAAATTAATTATACCTAGTTACAAAACATTGAACATGTCAATCTAATAACAGGGGCTGTTTTGCACTTATTCAACAAATGCTAGTGGCAGATCGAGGACCTCATGTAATTCTGAAGAAGCAGTGGGTGGGAACAGTACTCCAGGACACCAGCAGAAGCATACCATCGAGACAGCTGTAACTTCCAGGTGACCAAGTCACAGCAACAGCTGACACCACTAGGTACTGTTATGTTTGTAAGTAAAAGATGAAAGTCCACGCTCAAGTTAGTGAAAATGAAGATGTGCTTCCCCCATGCCAGTCAGCGTTCTCAACCCTCAGTGAGCGGGACCCAGGAAAAGCAGGCCTGCAAACCAGGCCTGCGACGTTTCCCCATCTCCACCATCGGGGACACAGCACTCCATGCTCAATTCACCTAAATAAATTTGATTCCATGTTCTATAGCGCCGAAGTCGTTATAACTTAGGGGAAGCAGACTACTGTACATTTGCGTTGTATGTCAGTGAACCCAGCATTATAAACAAATGAGTTTCCTAAATCTCCACGTACACACCCACATACGTCTCAGGGAATGCTTTTCCCGTTTCCTAGAAAATACTTTAAAAAAAAAAGTGAAACCTTACCAAAGGTAACCTTACTTGACTGTTCTTCATGTACTCTGCTGCATGCTCATAGTCATCCACCTTCTCAGAGATGAGTTTAGAACTCTCATTTGCAGGATAAGGCTGGGGGAACATTAAATCCCAATTTAAGATATTACACTGACATTTACAATTCAGAACACAGTAAATCACTGGAATAACAGAGTAGGAGTAATCCAAAAGTACTACTTCAGGAGTACAAACTACACGTATTTTTGAAATACGAAGGGAAAAAGGTGAAGGAGTGTTATGGTTTAGATAGGAGGTAGCCGACAAAAATTCATGTGTAAGAAAATGTGAGAATGATCAGAGACGAGATGATTAAAATATAAGTTGTGGTCCAAACAATGGACTAATCCACTGACGGATTAAGTGGGAGATAACTGTAGGCAGAAGGCCATGGCTGGAGAGGAGGTTGATGGGGTCATGACTTTGGGGTCTATATTTTGTCCCTGGTGAGAGGGGTTCTCTCGACTTCCTGGTTGCCATGTCCTGAGCACCTTTCCTCTGCCATGCTCTTCCACCATGTCTGCCTTACCTTGGGCCCAGAGCTATGGAGTTGGCTGACTGTGGACTGAATCTCTGGAACCATGAGCCCCAAATAAACTTTTCTTTCTCTAAGTTGTTCTTGTCCGGTCTTTACGTTACAGCAATGAAAAGCTGACTAAAATGCAAGGAATCCTCTCTTAAAGCAGTTATTATGGCCAATTTTTATCACAATATTGGAAAATCCATGGCTGGAACAAACTATATAATTTAAGTACGACCCAGGGCATTTAGCAGCACACACAAACTCCATCTTCTTAACAGCTACTCAAAGGCTGCTTCTCTTAGAACACAAAGCTTAGATGAGGTATTACCAAAAAAGCCAAACGTCCACATGATGACAATGCAAAAGCATTGCAAGTAGCATTGTCAAGTCAACAGAGGACTTTGTTTAGGACAACAGAAGATGTGGCTGGGCACAGTGGCACACACCTGTAATCCCATGGACTCAAGAGGCTGAGCCAGAAGGATTGCAAGTCCAAGGCCAGCCTCAGCAACTTAGGGAGGTCCTAAGCAACTCAGTGAGACCCTGTCTCAAAAAATAAAAAAAGGTTGAAGATGTAGTTCAGTGAAAAAGCGCCTCTGGGTTCAATCCCCAGTAGCACAAAAAACAAAACAAAGTGAAAAAACCACACACACACAACAAAAGATGCAAATTCAAAAAGCTAAGACTTTTATGGCATATATCAAGAAGTAGATCGACTAAAATCTCTGCTTTAGGGCTCTGGCAGGGAGTTTCGACCCTTCGGCGCCATTTTGCAGCTTCCCTGGCAGAGGGCGACCATCTGCGGCTGCCTGAGTCCTCAGAGCTGAGCTCCAGTCTTCCAGTCTTCCCCGCTACTGTGAGGCGTGTCCTGGGGAGGTCTGGCCTGGAGCAGAGGGAGTCGCCAGCTCCAGCAGGGAGTTTGGGCCCTTCGGTGCTATTTTACAGCTTCCCTGGCAGAGAGTGACCACCTGCCACTGACTGAGCCCCCAGTGAGGAGCTCAGGCCTGCCTGGGCTCTCAAGCCCAATGTCTCCATCACTGAGCACAATTTTGTGCCCCCACCCCAACTTGGTCTAGTGCCCAGGTCCACACCTTGGTCCGGGGTCTAGCACCTTGCTGTATCTGATTGTCACCAGGCTGCCTCTGCCCAGAAGAATTGATCATTCCCAACCTGGAGGTAGTGGGACAGCAGCTACCTTGGGTCAGCGCTTGATCAAGCACCTCTCAAACATCAGGTTAGTTACTGGAAATCTGCAGGGACACTTTAAGTCTTTACAGAGAAATCGCAATCCCTCCGATTTGTACTACTGGAGGGGAAGATACACGAGCAACATGAGAAAACACGGAAAGAAAGTGTCCCAAACAAACCTAGATGATATATCAAGAGAACCCAAAGACAGCATGGTAGAAGGAATGACAGAAAGGGAGTTCAGAATGTTCATAATTAAAATGATCCGAGAAGAGAATGATGTGACGAGAGAACAGATTCAGGCTATGAATAATCAGCTAATAGAGCAATTGCAGGAAGCAAAAAATCATTTCAATAACGAGATAGAAGTTCTGAGAAAAAAACAAACAGAAATCCTTGAAGGAAACAAGGAAATGAAGGAAACAATAAACCAAGTGAAAAACTCAACAGAAAGCATAATTAACAGAATAGATCTCTTGGAAGACAGAACCTCAGACAATGAAGACAAAATATTTAATCTTGAAAACAAAGTCGAACAAACAGAGAAGATGGTTAGAAATCATGAACGAAACCTCCAAGAAATATGGGACATCATGAAAAGACCAAATTTAAGAGTTATTGGGATTGAGGAAGGCATAGAGATACAAACCAAGGGTATGAATAATCTGTTCAATGAAATAATATCAGAAAATTTCCCAAATATGATGAATGAGATGGAAAATCAATTACGAGAGGCTTACAGGACACCAAATGCACAGAATTATAACAGATCCACACCAAGGCACATTATAATGAAAATACCTAACATACAAAGATAGAATTTTAAAGGCTGCGAGACAAAAGCATCAGATTACCTACAGGGGGAAACCAATACGGATATCAGCAGATTTCTCAGCCCAGACTCTAAAATCAAGAAGGGCTTGGAACAACATATTTCAAGCTCTGAAAGAAAACGGATGCCAACCAAGAATCTTATACCCAGCAAAACTTACCTTCAGATTTGATTATGAAATAAAATCCTTCCATGATAAACAAAAGCTTAAAGAATTCACAAAGAGAAAGCCTGCCCTACAGAACATTCGCAACAAAATATTCAAAGAGGAAGAAACGAAAAACAACAATCTCAGTCAACATGGGGAGGAATTACCCTAAAGAAAGAATCAATCAAAGGAGAACCAAAGTTAAGCTAAAAACCCCAAAAAAGCTAAAATGGCAGGAAATACAAGTCATATCTCAATAATAACCCTGAATGTAAATGGCCTAAACTCATCAATCAAAAGACACAGACTGGCAGATTGGATTAAAAAAAAGACCCAACAATATACTGCCTTCAAGAGACTCATATCTCATAGAAAAACATGCCCACAGACTAAAGGTGAAAAGTTGGGAAAAAACATACCATGCACATGGACTGAGTAAAAAAGCAGGAGTTTCCATCCTCATTTCAGATAAGTAGACTTCAAGCCAAAGTTAGTCAGAAGGTATAAAGAAGGACATTTCATACTGCTTAAAGGAAGCATAAATCAGCAAGACATAACAATCATAAATATTTATGCACCAAACAATGGTGCATCCATGTATGTCAATCAGATCCTTCTCAATTTCAGGAATCAAATAGACCAAAACACAATAATATGGGGGACTTTAACACTCCTCTCTCACCGTTGGACAGATCTTCCAAACAAAAATTGAACAAAGAAACCATAAGACTCAATGACACAATCGTTAATTTGGACTTAACAGACATATATAGAATATTCCATCCATCAAAAAGCAAATACACTTTCTTCTCAGCAGCTCATGGTTCCTTCTCTAAAATAGACCATATGTTATGCCACAAAGCTACTCTTAGCAAATACAAAAACAGAGATACTACCTTGTATACTATCAGATCATAATGGAATGAAATTAGATATCAATGATAAAGTTAAAAACAGAAACTACTCCAAGACCTGGAGATTAAATAATATGCTATTGAATGATACATGGATAACAGAAGACATAAGGGGGGAAATTAAAAGATTCTTAGAAGTCGACGAGAACAGATGCAACATATCAAAATCTCTGGGACACAATGAAAGCAGTGCTAAGAGGAAAATTCATTGCATGGAATGCATTTAATAAAAGAATGAAAAGTCAACAAATCAATGATCTCAGACTACAGCTCAAAGCCCTAGAAAAAGAGGAACAGATCATCACCAAAAGTAGCAGAAGACAGGAAATAATCAAAATCAGAGCTGAAATCAATGAAATTGAAACAAAAGAAACAATTCAAAAAATTGACAAAACAAAAAGTTGGTTCTTTGAAAAAATAAACAAAATTGACAAACCCTTAGCCACACTAACAAAGAGAAGGAGAGAGAAACTCCAAATTACTAAAATTCGTGATGGAAATGGAAATATTACAACAGACACAATTGAAATACAAAACATAATAAGAAGCTACTTTGAAAATTTATACTCCAACAAAATAGAGAACCTGGAAGACATCAACAGGTTCCTAGAGGCATATGAGCCACCCAAACTGAATCTGGAGGACATACACAACTTAAACAGATCAATTTCAAGCAATGAAATAGAAGAAGTCATCAAAAGCCTACCAACAAAGAAAAGTCCAGGACCAGAAGGATTCACAGCTGAGTTCTAAAAGACCTTCAAAGAAGAGCTCATTCCAATACTCCTCAAAGTATTTCATGAAATAGAGGAGGAGGGAACCCTTCCAAACTCATTCTATGAAGCTAATATCACCCTGATACCAAAACCAGAGAAGGACACATCAAGGAAAGAAAATTTCAGACCCATATCTCTAATGAACATAGATGCAAAAATTCTTAACAAAATTTTAGCGAATCGCATACAAAAGCATATTAAAAAGATAGTGCACCATGATCAAGTGGATTTCATCCCGGGGATGCAAGGTTGATTCAGCATCCGGAAATCAATAAATGTAATTCACCACATCAACAGACTTAAAGTCAAGAACCACATGATTATTTCAATAGATGCAGAGAAAGCATTTGATAAAATACAGCACCCTTTCATGCTCAAAACACTAGAAAAAATAGGGATAGTGGGGACATTCCTTAACATTGTAAAGGCTATCTATACTAAGCCCACAGCTAACATCATTCTAAATGGAGAAAAATTGAAAGCATTCCCCCTGAGAACTGGAACAAGGTAGGGATGCCCTCTTTCGCCACTACTATTCAACATTGTTCTTGAAACTCTAGCCAGAGCAATTAGACAGACCAAAGAAATTAGAGGAATACAAATAGGAAAAGAAGAGCTCAAACTATCCCTATTTGCTGATGACATGGTTCTCTATTTAGAAGACCCTAAGAATTCCACCAGAAAACTTCTGGAACTCATAAATGAATTCAGTAAAGTAGCAGGATATAAAATTAATGCTCATAAATCTAATGCATTTTTATTTGTAAGTGATGCATCCTCTGAGAGAGAAATTAGGAAAACTGCCACATTCACAATAACCTCAAATAAAATAAAATACATGGGAATCAATCTAACAAAAGAAGTGAAAGACCTCTACAATGAGAACTACAGAATACTAAAGAAAGAAGTTAAAGAGAATCTGAGAAGATGGAAAGATCTCCCACGTTCTTGGATAGGCAGAATTAATATTGTCAAAATGGCCATACTTCCAAAAGTGCTATACAAATTGAATGCAATTCCAATTAAAATCCCAATGACGGACCTCATAGAAATAGAGCAAGCAATCATGAAATTCATTTGGAGGAATAAGAGACCCAGAATTGCTAAAGTACCTTCAACTATACAACACAGCAATAGTAACAAAAACAGTATGGTATTGGCACCAAAATAGACAGGTAGATCAATGGTACAGAATAGAGGACACAGAGACAAACCCACATAAATACAGGTATCTCATACTTGATAAAGGAGCCAAAAACATACAAAGGAGAAAAGACAGCCTCTTCAACAAATGGTGCTGGGAAAATTGGAAATCCATTTGCAGCAAAATGAAACTAAACCCATATCTCTCACCCTATACAAAACTCAACTCAAAGTGGATCAAGGACCTAGAAATTAGACCAGAGACTCTGCACCTAATAGAAGAGAAAATAGGTCCAAACCTTCATCATGTTGGCCTAGGACCAGATTTCCTTAACATGACTCCCAAAGCGCAAGAAATGAAAGCACGAATCAATGATTGGGATAGAGTCAAACTAAAAAGCTTTTTCTCAGCAAAGGAAACAACCAGCAATGTAAAGAGAGAGCCTTCAGAGTGGGAGAAAATCTTTGCTACACATACTTCAGACAGAGCACTAATCTCCAGAATCTACAAAGTACTCAAAAATCTTTACACCAAGAACACTAATAACCCAATCAATAAATGGGCCAAGGAAATGAACAGATTCTTTACAGAGGAAGATCTATAAGCAATCAACAGATTTATGAAAAAATGTTCAACATCCCTCGTTATGAGAAATGCAAATCAAAACCACCTTAAGATTTCATCTTACCCCAATTAGAATGTCTTTTATTAAAAATACAGGCAACAACAGGTGTTGGCGAGGATGTGGGGAAAAGGGTACACTCATACATTGCTGGTGGGAGTGCAAGTTGGTGCAGCCACTCTGGAAAGCAGTGTGGAGATTCCTTGAAAACTTGGAATGGATCTACCATTTGACCCAGCTATCCCACTCCTTGGCCTATACCCAAAGGACTTAAAATCAGATCACTACAGTGATGCAGCCACATCAATGTTCATAGCTGCTCAATTCACAATAGCTAGATTGTGGAACCAACCTAGATGCCCTTCAATAGATGAATGGATAAAGAAACTGTGGTATATATAGACAATAGAATATTATTCAGCCATAAAGAAGAATGAAATTATGGCATTTGTAGGTAAATGGATGATGTTGGAGACTGTTATGCTACGTGAGAGCAGCCAATCCCCAAAATCCAAAGTCTGAATGGTCTCTCGGATAAGTGAATGATGATGCATAATGTGGGGTGGAAGGGTGGCAAGAAAGGAGGACGGATAGATAGCATAGAGGGAAGGGAGGGATAGGGTCAGGGTTGGGGGGTAATAATATAACAGAATGTGTGACAGACATTGTTGCCCTGTGTACATGTATGAATGCACAGATGGTGTGACTCTACTTTGTGTACAACCAGAGAAACAATAGCTGTACTCCATTTGTGTTCAATGAAATCAATAAACAAACAAACAAACAAAAAATCTCTGCTTTTAAAGCTGACTGCTCTTTCTACCTTTGGTCTCGAGGTCCCTCTAAACCATCCTCCATAATGCCACCCAAGTAGCTTCTTATTATGGGTCCTGCCCTCTTCTCTAAGTCCTTCACAGGTCCTCAGAAAAGACTTGGTTAAGAAGTAGGAAAAAACTAAACTTTTTCAAACTACATGTTATCACTGCTTAAGTTTGCAGAGAGCCATGGTGACAGATCGTGTTCTCAAGTCAGTACAGGGGAGAAGGAAAAATGGAGAAAAGTGGGCTAAAGAAATGTGAGTTACTACTACTTCCTTGAGCATCCATGGCTCTCATGCTTCTTGGCCTTTTCCCTCCACGACTTCATTTCCAGGACTCTGAACATTTGTTCCCTACTGATAGATACCCTCACATCATGCTAAATTCTTTGTGTGTCTGAGTCAACACACTATAAATCTTTGTTATCTCGTATTTCATCATCTAAGTACATTTTAAAATAAAATGCACATGTGAGTTCACTACGTATGTGCTAAGTATAAATAACTGCTCGTTGTGCATGCAGAGCCCTCTCAGGTAAGTACAGTGTGCTAAAGGCCTGAAGCATGTGGGACTTAAGACACAGTTTCTCGTTTTCTCCTCTCTATCAAGACAAACAAAATAAGCTCCGGCTCTTAATATAGCACAGAAACATTCCTAATTTTAAAATATAGGAAACAGAACTAATGAACATTTAATTGACTATGGGTTTTAAAAGATGATTTAAGACTTAAAGATCTTCTACTTCACATTGTGGGTACGGGTGCAACTCCAACAGGAAAGACTTCTGATCACAACCTATAAAAACTAAAAAATATAAAAGTCCACAGCTATGTGAACTTGAACAACTCATTTTTCCTCTTAGGGCCTTAGGCAGGCCATTCAAAAGTTGTGAAAAGTAAGGTGTGGCCAGACCTCAGAAGAATCAAAGGGAGAGTAGTAGAGGAAAGGGGACAAGGGGCACGAGTGGGGGAGCAGTAGTCGAGGTGCCAGGAGGTGATAACGGCTAAATTAGTCATATATAACATAACATGTACAAATATGTCACAAAAATATGTACAACTATAACACACCAATTAAAAAAGTGGAAAAAATAATACAGAAATGGGGAAAAAAGATATGAAAGGTGATTGCTTTTACTGCTTTATAGGGTAGCTCTGAGAATAAATAAGATGGAGTAGGCTTCAAGTACTTAAAAGAATATTCTGAATTCAATGAACTCTCTGAAGTTTAATGCCATTTTAAGTATATGCCAGTTTCTCGTTTTCTTCTTTTGGTCTGTGAGCCTGGTCAATAATAAGCATCTCATTGAACAGCTGAGATCTGTCCAGCCAAACACTGCTTGATCACAGAAAAAAGAAAAGCAATCAATGACTGTTGACAGTTTGCACAGACTCCCCTTGCTGCTATATTAGAAGCACAGCAGTCTAGGCAGTGAAGCAGGTGCCAGCAATAATACCCCAAAGACTAAAAGTCTTGCTAAACAGTCATCAACCATCAAAATTATGCATGGTGTGAGCTTGTCTTACACTTTGGCCAGGAAGGTTCTAAACTACTGTTGTAATCACAGGGCAGTGTTGTAAGGAAATAGTTTTCAACTGTGGGTACTTTTACCTGCCAGGGGACATTTGCCCGTGTCTGTTACAACTGGAGCCCGGGGGTACTACTGGCAGGCATCTAGTGGGTAGAGCCAGGAGTGCGGCTGAATTTCCTAGGGTGCACAGAACAGCATCTCACCACCAAGAATTATCCAGTCCACTATGCCAACTGTCCTGAGGTTACTGTAGAACAGTGCACTGAGGCCGGGCGCGGTGGCACATGGCCTGTAGACCCAGTGGCTCAGGAGGTTGAGACAGGAGGATCAAGAGTTCAAAGTCAGCCTCAACAAAAGCAAGGTGCTAAACCCTATCTCTATATAAAATACAAAATAGGGCTGGAAATGTGGCTCAGTGCCCCTGAGTTCAAACCCTGGTACCAATAAACAAATAGATAGATAAAACCGAAAAACAGTGTACTGAATTTGATAACGGCATCATTCATTCCTTCATTCTTTAAGTATTTACTGAGCACCCACCATGGAAAATTTCTGTATCAAGCTCTGTCCTAGGAGCTGAAGAGTCCTGAGCACGTATGACAATCTGCATAATATTAACATGACATATACAATATAACTAAATATTTAGTGTCTAAACAGCCTTGAATGGATCTCAAGAGCAGTCAAACAAGTTCACCATGATATGGGATTTTATATCTTTTCTAAATACTTACCTCCAAGGCCTGCATTCGTTTTAACAGCATTTTATTTTCATTGTTCTTAATCTTTTCTTCATAGAATTCCAGAAATGTTTTTTTGTAGACTAGTTTCATATTGTACTTCTTTGCCATTCTGTCCAAAACATTAATAAAAAGGTTTCTAAAATGCTACTCAACAGCTTAGTTTTGCAATGAAAACAGTGACACTAGGCTTAACTAAAAAAGCTATCATTTCCATCATGAATTTACAAGAGTGAAAAAAAAAAAGAAAAAAAAAGCTGAACGAAGAGTTAACATACTGATAATCACACCCATTCTAAATCCCAGTAGGTAGCAGGTAGTTCTGTCAGCCTAAGTCAATCAGGAAATGAAAGAAAGAAAAACAGTCTCAGAAGCTATAGGGAACACTTTTCTACCAATTCCATTTTATTTTGGTTGATCCAATCCCTTTTAAAAAGATTCCCTTTCACCTCTCTGGCAGAACACACTGTTAATCTTAACATACATCTTAGACTACTGCTTTGCAGTTTGTTTTACAGGTTTCCTTTTAACCCACCTTCTGAGTTTCAAGGGTTTGAAGAGTGTAGCCAGGAGCCCCACTTGCCTGCCCTGTCCTGACCACAGGGCAAGCTGAACACTGTCTGGGTTCTACTCTCTTCAGTTACATTCGATTACTCCACTGCTCAACCGATACCTCCCCTGGTATATGGACGGGTCATGTTCTGGAACTTCCCACATCCAAGGCTGAACCCCATGACTGCTTTCCTGCCCATCTCTGCTACTGCAGTAAACGCAGGTCTCGCTCTCCCACACTCACTGTGGCTGCATGTCCCCGAGTCATCTCTCTTCCACCTCCCACCCCTCCATTTGCCACCATCCCACACCAACTGGCATCATTTGGCTGGTCCAGCCCAGGAACCAGTTCACTTCTCTCCTGTTCGAGTCTGGCCCTCCTTCAATGCCGCCAGACAAGCTTTCACAAATACAACTTTGGTCATATCACTACCCTCCTTCAGGCCCTTCTCTGGGCTCCAGTGTACTTAGAACACAATCTGAGAGCTCCGCACATGGCCTCTGAGGCACTCATTTATAAAGGGATGATGCTACCTCTTGAGTGGCTGGGCCCTGATCGCAATGACCCAGCCACAATGGCTTTCCTGTAGCTCACTGCATTAGCCATGCCTTCCCACCTACGATCCTCGCGTTGCCCCTTATGTCCTGCCTTCAACTGTCCAGCTACTGTTCATCCTTCGTACCCCAACAGCACTTCTTCACGCGTGTCTACCTGAAACCCTCAGCTGCATTATGTCTCCCATTACACCTTGGCTCTGTTTTCCCCATATATCTGCAAAGTTTATAAAAATTATGTACATGTTGACAACAAGAAGGAGCCTAGAGATGATTTTGAGGAGCAGGTAAGGAAGAGAGGGAAAGTTGGGCATGGTGGTGCATACCTGTAATCCCAGATACACAGAAGGCTGAGGCAGGAGGATCACAAATTTGAGGCCAGCCTGTGCAACTTAGCACAACTCTGTATCAAAAAAAAGGGCTGGTGGCATACTCAGTAGGCAGGCTTGCCTAGCATGAAGTCCTGGGTTCAATCCCCAGTGCCATCAAAAAGAGGAGAAAAGAAAGGAGAGAGGAAGGGGAAAACCCTCACAAGGCAGGTGGGAGGGCCTGAGTGTGAGGGGACAGCAGACAGGTAACTGAGCTCCTGCTGTCTGAATCAGCCCTTTTGGAAAGATAGCACAAGCAAAGACAAGTCTCTTACTCCAGCAGCTCAGTTTCTATCAATCTCAAAGCAAGAATTTAGAAATGAAACCAGGTTTTATATCTACAAATACCACAATTACAAGGAACCAAATTTGAGCAATTAGGTTCTGCAATAAAAGCTACGTATATTTTTATTCAGGTTTTTATTGCAAAAGAGTATCACAAAACTCTATCATTTTCAGATTCTGCTCATTAAATACCTGTTTGAATAATTTAATAAAATTAGATAATAAATTGAGTGCTTATGACTTTTATCCTTTTAGGCAATTTATCATTATTAGGCAGCAGATAGATTGCTAAGTTTGTTTAGCACTTATAAAGAACAAAACAGCTTAATTTCTTTTATAAAGTTTGAAGAGTAGTGAATTTCTCCAAAGTTAACTATATCTTAAGAATTTTAAAAATATTATAAATAGCTAATATTTATAAAATCATAGTACTTTCCTCATGTCTAGTCACAATGTTATTTGACTCTCTTAAGTTATTATATAGAATTTTTGTATATCAAAAACTCCTAAAAACCTTATAACCATAATTTTACAGATGGACTGAGTCCCAATTCAAACCATCACCAAACAAAACTAAGCAGACAATAAAACTTGCTTTTCTCAGTTAATATTCAAAAGAAAATATTTTTATTTTTAAAAAGTAGGGAACTGAGTTTGGTCAACTGTCATGTGGGCTCCATTTACGTGGACCTTATCTTCTCCCTAGCAGGGAAATCACCAATATCAATCACCAATATCAGAGGGACTCAAAGCCTTACCCAATAGAGCCCAGCATCCCAACTATTCCTAAGATCTATAGTTTGACAGGATTCCTGGGAATTCAGGCAAATGGGGGAATATATTTCTGAATCAGGATTTTATTATCAACATTGCTGGTAAGATACAGGCAATTTTAAAACTATACTGAAATGCAAAAGACTTTCATACACATCTCACTCAAAAAGACAACTTTTGAATTAATAAAACTCTTTTTATATTATCAAGATTACGAGCAGTTGCTTAAAGAAAAGCTTTTTGCTAACTGCAAGGTCAAGTATTTCTGTTACAAGTTGAAGCCAACTGGCTCCTTCTTTTACCCACAGTATAAAATAACTACAGGAATGAAAGAAAACTTAGGCTGTAAGAGGCCTAGGGAACCAATCCTGGATCTGAGGCTACCATCTTTTTTACAAGGCTAGACTTTTTCTTTGGGTCCCATTTAAAATAGGGATAAGCAGCAATATTGGGTTTTATCCCCTTTTCTTTGACTTGAGACACAAAAAGAATAGCAACAGATAAATGGCATTCTTACTCAATTAGCAATGGAAAATACACCAAGAATTCAGGGACATCCACAACACCTTCCAAGTTGAAGTCATATTTGCAGCCAAATAAGGGATAATGTCCTTTCTTCTCAAATTTCACAGTGTAGATTTCATTTCCAAATGATTCTGTTTCTGAAGCTTCAAGGCGTCTTCTAGAAGGGTTCGTCCGCAACCAAAACAAAAAGATTAAAATTGTGATCAGTGTAAATTATTTAAGACCAGATTATGTATGTGAAAAACTACATGATGCAATTGCAAAAGACACTTGATTGACTTTTTAACTGGATTCCAGCTTCTTTTAAGAATCAGCATACTATAAGACCATAAGAGTCTCACTAATAAAATTAAGCTAGAAGCTATCACTTTCACAGGAGCTGGGCTAAGTCTTGGGGCCTTAGCAGTTCACTGGGGAGTCTGCGTACCACTACAACCTCTGGCTTAATGTAAATCAGGCTCCAACGTACACATAAGGTTTTAAAAGTTCATCATTGAGGAGCTACTCAAATACATTATCCAAGTGGTTAGCATCTGTAAAACTAAACGGCATATTTGTATGAACTCTATTTGTGATCAAACTACACATAGTTAAAAGTGCTTACATCAGCTCAAAGCTGTTAGGAGTTGTACCAATAAAATAGCCTCCAGGGCCAAGTCTCTCACAAGCATTTCTGAGCATCATGTCAGCCTGCTCAGATGACTCAAATGAGTAATGACAGACAAACTGACAGCTGCAGATGTCGAAGCGCACTTCTGGGTCACGAAATTTGTCAGCCAAAAGTTCCTGAAACAAATTAAAATGGGTTAAGGTTTTAAAATAACAATATAATTAAAAATTTCAATTAATTCCTAGAATTTAGGATTCTTAAAATAAAAGCAGACATGCCCTGCCAACTACTCCTTGTTATCAAACCTTCAAACTATTCTTTTCCTTGTTATATATTACGAGAACCTTAAGAAACCATTCTTTCATTCTGGTTTAAAAGACTAACTTGCTTCCATTATCATAGTAATTTAAAAGCCTAGGCCTGAAATCATGTTAAAAGTCCATCAATCAAATATGACTTTTACAGTTGATTCTTTCAGTTGGTTTTACTTGACAGCTAAAGTAAAATGATGTTCGATAATAACTTGGGTTAAAAAAAGAGAAAACAAACCTGGCCCTTGGAATCTTAAAGAAATACAAGTGTTTATCACATTTCTTTTTCACTTCCAAAACCGTAAACAAAATGTATACAGTTGATTAAAACCATCCAATGTTTAAATGAGCTAACAAGTCAGACAAGAAGCAGCAAGTTCATAGTAAGACCTTCACTGCTCAAGTGTTTCTGCAGCTCTTCCATCTTTAACTGTTTAGAAATTTAGAAACAGGTGGAAGATGGAAAAAGCAAAACGATTCTGTTATGTTGGGAAACTAATAAATTATAAGGTGAAGAAAACATACTAAGTTCAGTTCTACTTAAACAGCCTGTCACAGCTTCATATTCTACATCAGTAGATTCAACCAACCACAGACTGAAAATACAAGAAAAAAACATTGAATCTGTACTTTCCTCCTTGTCGTCAGTCCCTTAACAATACAGTCTAAGAAACATTTACATAGCATTTACATTACATGAGGTATTGTGAATGATCTAAAGATGACTTCAAGTATGTAGGTTATCTGCAAATACTATGCCCCCATTTTATATAAGAGACTGGAGCATCCGTGGATTTTGGTATATACGAGTCCTGGAACCTATTGCCCACCCCTACACACCTTACTTTTTTACCAAGGGATGACTATACTGGAAAATAGATCTTGTCCAGACCAAAAGTCAACAACTCAAATTATTAAAGTGAAAAATTTCCAGAAGTACTCAGTGAGTTACTGAAGGGAATTTACCATAATAGAATTTCTAGCTGAAAATGAAAATGCATGTCCTAAAATTTTTAATGTTTCAAAACACATTTTAACAAATGCATTGAATGAGAAACAAGAACAAAAACAGAATCCTTATACCTTTGAACAGTCAGCAGTTATAAATTCTGCATTAAAAATATATTCATCACGACGATTTTTCATGTCCTCATACCGCTGTTGACACTGTTTGACAGAAATATCTGCAATATCTGGAAGGGCAGAATAGTGTCAGAGACTATCAACAAAGAATGGCAAAAATCTAGATATGAATTTCAACTGATAATCTTTAGAATGAAATACCAGCAAGAGGTTCTAGTTCATCTAAAATTTTTTGTCCCAATGCAAATTTCCTATTATTTCTCAAAAAGATCTAGGTTTCTTAACAGGTTAAAGATACTAGAAAAGCTCTAGTATGATTTTTAAATACTTATTCAAAGTTAAGAGCAAACTAAACATAAAATCTAACATTGTCTGTAAGTCCACTTTTGGAAAAATCAAGTTTTTATTTTCAAAATGAAATGCTCGTGCCCATTCTCCTGTTTTGAGATTTGCACTGGTGGTACAAGAGCAATCCTGGGTATGATACAGGCCCTTTACATCAATACAAGGAGCAGCACCACGTGCCTCTGGCAGCACCTCATGCACTCTTCACCACGACGTACCAACGGGAAAAGCCAGTTTCACTTAATGTTCTTGATAAGTCACTAAAACTTGATTTTATTAAATCTTGGCTCTTACACACGTCTTCTGATACTGTGTGTGATGAAACGGGAAGTAACAAAACAGTCTGTTACAGAACCACATGTGATGGCTGGCTTGCAGCACAGCACTGTGGTGATCATTCTGCGCTGCAACCCACACTGGCCACTTCATAGAAAGTCATTTTGATATGAAAGAATGACTGACAAAACACGGTTATTCGGACTTGAGTATCTGGAACATATTTTCTTGAAAATTAAGTGTCACTTCAAAGAAAACAATGGACAGTATTTATTGCCAAAGATAAAATTTGACTTTTAAGCAAAAATTAAAATTCTGAAAAAGCTGTACTGGCCACCATTGGATAAGGAGCTTCCTCATATTTCAGGCTTTTCTCACCAATGGTGATATTAACCAAATGTGATTTCTAGGTATCAACACTTAGAACTATATAACTTGACGGTATTTCCCAAATATTACAAAACCAAGCAGGATACACACACAGACCAATGGATTTTCATGGGACATAGTATGGAGAAGTCATCAATAAGATATCAGATTCTACATTATAACTAACCTTTAAGGAATTACCACTTGTTGAGTTCTGATATAGAATCAAAGATGAATATCCACAATTATCTAAAAAGGCTATCAAAATATTTTTCAATTTACAACTACATATCAACTAAAATACATAACACATTGACCAACATGACATTCTAGCTGTCTGCTATTATTCCAGACTCTAGGGGCTGGCAAAAATGTAAATAAAAATACCAGTCTTCTGATGAAGTTTTTTGTAATGAATTAAAACACTTAAAAATTGTTTTATTTCTAAAACAGCAAATATCAATTCAGATGTAGAACCACACCCACAAAAGCATTCTAGAGGCCTTAATAATTTTAAATGTATACAGGGCTCATCAAACCAAAAACGTGAAGGAGAGCTGCTTCTCAGGCAAACTCCGCAGGAGACACTGCTGTCCTTTCTGAATCCTTACATCAGGAGGAGTGTGGCATCTGCCCAGCCCACATTGGGCACAGACTGACTCCAGGCCCAGGTGCTAGGATAGGAACTTCATTAATTTCCTCTTACCTTTTCACCCCATGGCTTAAGCGTCCTGTTAAGACTGTGGCCTAGATCTATTATTTCACCAAGGGCGAAGAAACAGTGATTTTCTAACTCTATCATTCCTCCTCCATTTATTATGATTTCTCAATAAAGAGAAATTTCCTCTTTCAACCATTTCATTTCCCTGAAATATTGTTCATGTTAAGGAGAGGAAAGAAAGATGTTTTATTCCCTACCCTTACTGGACTGAGTTACAAAACCTAACTCTCAGCAACCTCCCAGAATGAACAGGAGGCTTTTTCATGTGAGGTGCTCAATCACTGTTGTTCTTCATGTTCAGATTTCGCATCTTGGCCAGTGGACACCTTTGCAAATGTGTCCTGTAGACATGACTATTACCTTCCATGGCTTCCTTCCTCTGGGGAAGAGCAAGTTATTCCAGGCTCGCTATCTATTACAAAACCATCAGAAGTCTTACAATTAATTTTTGAAAACACCCATCTTATGCATAGCCCCCAGAAACCTTACCTAAAGATGTCTGAGCTCATGCTGATAAAGAGAGCCTTCATACTGCCCATTCCCCTGAAGGATCATTGGCCATTCCTTCCTAGACTAATGGTCATCTTACCAGTACAAACGAGCTTGCTAATTCTTCCCTTTCTCCACTTTAGCAAATCTCCACCTTTACCACATCCCAGGTCCAAAACAGTGATATCGCGGTTTTTTTTCTGTCGTACCTTTTCCAAAAATTCCCCTAAGAGAAAAATAAGGCATAATAAATGATCTTTCCTTCACTTTTACTAAAGAACAAACTGTTACCTTTAATAATCTACTAATGTCTAACATGTAGTATAAACTATTACACTTCATTTACACAGTTATTTGCAATTTAATAGTTCAAAATATGACCAATAATTAATTAACTTGATCCTCTATTACCAAAGATTAAAGATTCTGTTTGGTGCTTCAGAAAGTTAAGGCAGCTTTTTGAAGGTTACTTTTAGAATCTGAGTCAACATCAAACAGCAAACATTTCAAATACTAATTTATACAAAGAAGATACAACACTTGTGATAAGACTGATTCATTGTAATAATATTATTCATTGATAACAATGAATAATAGTGCTTAATTCTCATTAAAGTAGTCAGGTTTACCACTAAAAGAAAACAAGAACTTGTTGAAAAACTATATTACCTTTTCATTTTACCATCATCAGAATCCTTAAACACCCCAATCTACCAAAACACATTTAATAGCCAACAAATAAAAATCATGGGTCCCTAGACATTAATAACCAAATAGAGCAAATATCAGTTAAAGGATTATTAATGTATTAAGACAAAGTATTCAGCAATTCTAATACCTGATATAATAACGAATCCTAGATCCACTTTCCCTGTTTTTACTTCTAACACTTTCTAGTTCATACACGCACTATTTTAATGCTAAAACGTTCTGTACAAATACTTCTTTCTAAGCATGTAAGATCTTTTTGACAGAAGCACAAGTGTTCCATATTGAATTTTCTGCCATGAATTGTAAGAAAAATAGCATGAAAACAACCAGAAAGAGTAAATAAATAATTATAAAATCTATTTCTACATGGTAAGGCTAAAGGGAAAATTATCATGATACATTTTCAAAAAAAAAAATTCATGACATTCAAGAACTATTACTAAGCTGCAAGCACTACAAAGAAAGAAAAAATGAGTAAGAATGTGTTCAGGAGATAAAGGGAACACCAAAAGGGAGCTTAGCACAGACCACACTGCTGCACAGGGTGAGAAAGTACGAGAGAGCAAAATACTCTGAGAGCTGCTGCGACAGCTGCAGAATGAAAGAACACCATGAACAGGAGGAGAAAACGCTGCTAAGTTTGTGACTCAAGTCTTTTTATAAACCACCTGGTTTCCTAACTACAAAAATAACGTATGTAAAATGTGGCAAATATGGACTCAAAATATCTATTCAATGAAAAAAATACATCAGTAAATGATACATTGTTAAAAAAAAAATCCAGTAAGTTTCCTGCTTCAATGAGGATAATGAAGAAGAGAATATCTGAAAAGAAATTAGGACTGGGTCAGAGCCTCAAGAAAAGAGGCTGAGCCCAACACTTTGGACTGGGGTGTAGCTTAGGGGTGGAGCACTTGCCTAGCATGTTCTAGCCCCAGTACAGAAAAAAGAAAAATGCCACAATGTTAACCTTAATATAAACAAACAGGGAAGCAGACACTCATTTACCCTTGCTGATAACTGGCAGAATCAAATAGATCATGATTCTGTAGTAAATAAGAATGTTAAAAATAAAAATGACACAGAAAAAGTTTGAAATTAGCTTAGTTAATTCCTACTCCTAATGGATGATTTTTCTTCAAAAATTAGTAAGTTATCATCAAAACCAGTACAAAATATTCATAATTGTGTTCTATTCATTCTAGTATATTAGGAATGTATTCTTACTTTTGCTTAGACTAAGACAACAGAACAAAACAACCCTTTATCATGAAAAATTTAAAAACATCAGTCTTCAAACATTCTCTAAACTCATGTAACATAAGTCTAACCATTATAATGTACTAGATATATAAAGCATAATTATATTCTGAATCAAATTTTGTTCACTCATTTCCATTTTAATTTCAAAAGCAAATTTCCATAGATAAAATGTTGGTTTCAAAAAGTTTAATGTTTTCATTAATCCTCAAAATAAACTTTATTTCTTCCAAGAAACCATTCAGCCCCTCCCTTGCCAAAGTTCAATGGACCATCAATGCCAACTCACTAAAGGACCAGAGATTAAAAAACAAACCAAAACAAGCAATCAAAAAACCCCCAATGACACTGCCCATTTTCTTCTCGTGTACTCTGGGCTTTCAATGCAACCTCAGGACAAGGTTCAACAACCATCAGAGTGAAAAAGTCACTTAACAGCACTAGACAACCTTAACTATAAGCTGAAAGCAGCATACTGCCTTTTGAAAGTCTGATCAACTTAACATCAATTAACATCCTAGGCAGTCAATCAAAAGTAGATAGGAAGGGCTGGGGATGTAGCTCAGTTGGTACAGTGCCTGCCCTGCAAGCACCAAGTCCTGGGTTCAATCCCCCACACCAGGGAAAAAAAAAAAAAAGTAGAAAGGAGCCAGGCATGGTGGTGCACGCCTATAATCCCAGGAGCTCCAGAAGGCACGGCAGGAGGATCACAAGTTCAAAACCAGCCTCAACAATTTAGCAAGACCCTTTCTCAAAATAAAAAATTTTTAAAAGGGGCTGAGACATAGCTCAGTGGTTAAGCACCTCTGGGTTCCTTCAATTTCCAGTAAGTAACAAAAAAAGAAAAAGTTAAATAGGAAAAGGATTTTTCTCAAAGGTCTAGTATTGACTCCAGTTTTATAAAGTCAAGGTTTGATCACTGAATTAATAAGAATGAAAGACCTAGTAGTTTGAAATATGGTTAACACTAGGGAGGAAAAAAATAAAGAGGAAAGGGAAGGTTGGGATATAGCTCAGTGGCAGAGCCCTTTCTTAGTATGCTCAAGGCCGTGGGTACAATTTCCAGCACTGCAAAATAATTAAATGAAATTTTAAACACCCTCCATACTAAATGGCAAAAACCAATCATACCTATAAGCACACTTTTAATCCAATTATTAAAGTTTCTTAGGTAAAAAATACGACTTTGACTACGCTTCTCCAAACCAACTTCCTTAAGTTCATTGTAGTGAGCAGCCACAGTGGAGCTGTGTCCTCCTTCCAAGTTCTGAAAACAGAAAAGAAAGAAAATTAGGGTTCAAGGTTCAGGACATGGTTTAAAAACAAAAACAAAAAACACAACAACACCAAAAACACCTCAGAACATCTGACTTATGAAAGAATAAAAAAACTACTGAAGTAAACCTCACTAAGTAACGGCATTACCCATGTAAATGGCACTAATCATTATCAGAACCACAGTGTCTTCTCCCCTATTCCCTATGAAAAACATTCTAGGTTTAAAATTTTTGTCTTGATTTTTCATCTGTATAATTTGGTGTCAACATGTTAATTAAACCACTACTCTTCTACAGTTCCAATGTATTCAATTCAATAAAAGTCAATGTATTGAGTTCCTACAAGAGAATAAAATAGAAATAAGCTATTACAGCTGTTACATATTATGAAATTGTGGGGATTAAATATAAGGTAACACATAAAGGCATTAAAAGGTAGTAGGCTATGCTTAGCATCAGTGACTCCCATTATAAATCAACAATTTTCAATCTGCATTCTGCAAGACACTGGGCACTGTATAAAAATTCCATGGTGGGTAAAGGGCTTCAGATTCTCCCACCTCCCTTTTCAACCACAGTGCCTCATCTTATATCAATCTTACATATTGGGTTTAAGGGTAAAATTTCATTTGAAAAACAACAACAAAAACCGCCAGTAAATGGTTGAAAAACCACATATAAAATACGAGCTCCCCTTTGTTTCAAGGACACCAACATCAAAAGCCTGGCCTGTCACTTTCCTCTTTAGGGCTGATGGTCAAACTTTGCTCCTCCTTTACTTTTCTCTCTAACTCCAGATTCTATCTCAGCTTTCCAATATGGTAAATTTGCTATTCCTTGCTCCACAATTTCCCTGGTAAATGTCAGATTATTGCATCAATTGTACATAAACTATGCTAAGAACAAGTTGGGGGTGGCCGTGGTTCACAGATCAACGCTATTAAAGTGATAGTACCAGATCTCAAAATGAAGTTGGAGATAATTATAGTTTAATTACATTAATAAAGGAATGTAGAGCTGAGTATGATTTTGAAATTTGTCACTTTAAGTGACCATCTTAATTATCTCAGACAAAACCAAAAGAGATAAATACCCAATGAAAAAAGGAAATAAGTAACTAAATCATTTGGACCTCATATGCTTCTCATTTTTTAAAAAAATTGGCTTTCAAGTTTCTGGTCAATAACATAAAAATTACCTCATTAATACAAGTTTCACCCTAACAAAAATTAAATGCTAACAGTTAAAAGCCTACTGTGTCTTAAAGCTGTATCATTAAAACTAGAACATTCTTAACTTATAAAGACTATGTAACAACTAGACTAATTCCACAGTGCTCCACATTTCTAGCTGACATATTCTACTACAAATAAAACCCATTTAACATACTTTCTGCTTTTCAGGAACATCCTTGAGTTCTATTTTTCTCTTTTTCTGAGTGCCATCTCCAGTCGAAGGTGCATCTTTTAGATCATCATCAGTTTCCAGTTTCCTTTTCTTTGAAACACCTTCAACATCACCAGAACCTTTTTCCTCTGGGACAAATTCAACATCAAGTTTTCTTTTCTTGGATGGACTGTCGTCTTCATATCTGGAACTTTGCTCTACAAGATCATCTTCAAACTCTTTTCTCTTCTTCAGTACATCTACTTGCCCACAGACAGAAGTCTTTACAGAAAACCCAGTCCCAGAAGCTGTTGAGCTTTCATCAATGCTGAATGAAGTCTCTGTTTCAGAATTTACTGATGCTTTTGCCTGTTCCACAGCCATTTTTTGATATTCCTCTGCTTTTGCAGAATTTTCTATTCTTGATTATTTGAAATGATGATAAAACTTCATGAACCAACACTAGAATGGCAAGAATTTTATATTACTTATAAACACAAAAGCCCAAACATTAAAACAATTTTAACTAGAAGCTAGCCATTTAATTTTTTTTTTTTTTTTTTTTTTTTTTTTTGGTACCAGGGATTGAACCCAGGGGCCCTCCACCACTGAGTCACATCCCCAGCCATTTTTTTTTTTTGTATTTTATTTAGAGACAGGGTCTCACTGAGTTGTTTAGGGCCTCACTAAGTTGCTGAGGCTGGCTTTGAACTCGCGATCCTCCTGCCTCAGCCTCCCAAGTGCTGGGATTACAGGTGTGCGCCACCACGCCCGGCTAGCCATTTAATTTGATTGACCTGATTTTTAAAATCCCATTGTAGAGAGAACGTTACAAAATGTTAACATATATGTATTAGGTATGAATTTCTGTAATTATTCATAAAAAGTCACCATGGGCATTAAAATTGACAGAAGTGAGAATATATACAAACACAGGTAGAGCATCCTAATTCCCAAATACTAAGTTTTTTTAGAGTGTCCAACAGAGGCACACACTATTAGCAAACCAAAAATTTAGCACAAATATCACTCTTTTCCCAATTTATGTGTAATAACTTTCTAAACAGATACAAAATTGGTAGGATGTAAATACTTATTAAATTCTTTGGACTAAACTATTTAATAAAAGGAACTTAGGTATCTCTCCTGCTCTAAGAGACTAAGTGAATCAAGAAGAGAAAAAGGAATGGACAGCAAGAACTTTTGAAGTCCTTATTTCATAATGGGCGTTCCAATTAGGTGGAAAATGAAGTGGAAATGGCTTTAGACAAATTTCAAGATTCAGTTTGAAGTTTAATAACCATTAAGTCTTCTTCAAATAAGTTCTTTGGCTTATGTATAAAATGGGAGGGAGACAGGGATAACTGAACTATCTATTGGACAGGAATTACTATGCTGGTTTGCTTTTTAAGTTATTTAATAAATTTACTGCTCTCCTACTGCAGAGGAGCTCAATGTCAATTATGTATTCAAAAAGTTTACAAGGTACATACCACTATTAAAATGTTAAGCTTCAAATGAAACAGAAAAGGGAAAGCAAAAGTCCAAAAAATAAAAAGAAAACGTGAGATCAAGTAAGTAGATCAAATTCAGAACATGGAAATTTTGAAGAGGAATTTTTTAAAAAGCCTTGTGCACAAAGACAAAGACTGTCAAGTTGCTTAAGGGAATAGATATAAAGAGTCACTATGAACCCAGATGGATTTCAAGGGATATTAACTTTGGTTGGATAAAGTATTGTTACCAGTACCAAAAGGTGTCAAGCAGGACGAACGGATTCAGAGAAGGGTGGGGGGAAAAATCAAACAGAAAAGTAATCTGCAGACTAATTATTTAAAATGATTTTCTAGAAAAACTGGCCTCTGAATTACCAAATTCCTATTTCTCCTCTTCCGCCATTTATTTCTTACAAGGAAACAGATTTTACATTCGAATAAAACACCTTGGTATATCATCTTCGGCTGCAATTATCGCCTAAAATTAGCATTGGAATTTGTGTGAATTTTATTTGCACAGGCCACTATTTCCACACATAAGCTATCATAAAAACATAATCCCCCAGAATAGATGGCACAGCACCCAGGAGGACTGCAGTAAAGGTTAAGGACACTTAAAACCTCACGCCAACGGGCTCAGGAGCTTCACCCCAGAACCTCACAAGAGCACTCTCCACATGGACCATGGACGGGAGCTGCCCCAGCACCTCGAGGAGAGGCCTGGAGCACAGCTGACACTGGGTGCACACGCATTGGCGAGCGCAGGGTGCTTCCACGCGGCTGGCGACCACGCCTCCGGAGCCAGCTCTCCCGGTGGTTCCAGCTCTCCGCCCGCCTACACCACAGCCAGACAGGCTGGCCGCCCCGACACGCCGGCTCGACTGTCACTCCCGGGGCGCGAGACCACGCAACAGCAGGGCCTCCCCAGCCGCGGTCCCTGACGTCACCGGAGCGGCCTAACGCTGGACCTGGGTTCAGGCTTCCGTGGCGTGGCTCCAAGGAGACCAGCCAGCCGCGGACTTCACAGCGGGCCCACTCGGGCGCGCGCTGCCGCAGCTCTGCGGCGGTCCGCGAGGCCCGCGCGCTCTGGAGGAGCCATAGCCCGCCCGCCCGCCCGCACGCCCCAAGCAGCACCCACTCTGCCGGGCGCCGCGGGCACAGGGAGCCCGCGCGGCCGGTGCGGGAGGCGCAGGGCTCCTGCGAGGCGACCCCGGCCAGGAGTCTGTGCGCTCCTCATGCCGCCTCCTCCAGCCGAGAGGCTAACGACAAAGCTGCACCGAGAGGCCGCCGCTCCGCCGGCCACACTCACCTACACAGCCACCCACGATTCTGTTTGCGGAAACTGCGGCTCCGCGCCACGCGAGTCTTGTTACATCACTTCCGGGGGCGCGCGGTTACGTGTTCGGACGTCCCGGAGGGGAGCGTCGCGTCCTCCGCGCCGGAACTACGAGTCCCGACGTGCCGCGCGGGGCAGCGTGCAGAGAAGCAGCTCGGCGCGGGCGGCCGAGCGCATTGGTGGTGGGCGCGGCTGGCGACCGGGGGTGTGGGGCCGAGGGTCTGCCGGGGCGCCGCGGACACGGCGGCTTGACCCGCGCTCCGCCAGGTGGCTCGGCCGAGGACACTCGCGGCCTCCGAGGAGCTGCGCTCGGGCTGTGCGGTGGGAGCGGCGGCCGCGGTCCTGAGGTAGCCTGGGCCCCAGACTCGTGGGGCCGCGGGAGGGCCCCGGAGGGCACCTTCAGCTCGGGCGGACCGGGCGGCTGGCCGGCGCGCGCTGCTTCGCGGGCCTAGCTGGGTGGTCCGCGTCCGCCGCCCCGCGGCCTAGGGGTCACCTCTGGTTGGTGGCGGTGGACCCTTCCCAGCCCGCATCGGAATCCCGGACTCTCTGCTTTACCCTTCCTGGAGCCGGTGGGGAGCGGCCTGGGGCGCCCGCCCGTGCAGCGTGGTGTCGGAACGAGAGCGTCTTCTGCTCAGGGACGGGCAGGTCGTCTCTTCCCGCTGCACTGGGAGAGCCGCGCCGACCTTCCTCGAGGAGGCGGTGCTCCGCGGGCAGGTTCCCGGGAGAGGGTCGCCCGACGTGCTCTTGAGGAACGCCCGGGTGCACTGCCCTGCGCCGGCCGACTACGGTGTGGGCTGGTGCGGGAGGAGGCGGCGCGCGTCTCTGACCCTCACCCACGGAGGATTCGGGAGGCGCCTACCGTACTGAAACTCGAAAGTTCTGTGGTTCCGGGATTTCGCCTAGAGGTTAGGATCAGAACTGTGCCTATGGATTAAGGTCGTTATCGATGCGTGTTCATATTAACGTTGCTATGTCCCACCTCCTGCTTAAAGAGTGAGAAGAGTGGACTTACGATCCCATCCTGGATGGATCCTTACCAAAATTGTTTCCTTTAAAAGCGGCCTTGGATGTGTGTTTTACCAGGCTATCTTATTGTTTGGGGTACAGTGATATTAATTAATAGACTGGCTTTGGGGAGAGCTACATTTGCAGCTTGTACCTCCCAGTCTCCCCTTCTAGGTGGTTGACCTTTTGTAAACTTCGAACCAAGTGAGAGGCCTGTTTTTGATAAGTAGGGAGGAGCTATCAATTTTGGAGGACTGTCCTTGTATTATATGCAAATAACTACATTGAGAATTAGCTTTTGAGTTCAGGAATGTTGGCCACCTCCAAGGTATAAATCCTAGAGATTAGGAGTACTATTTACATATTCAGGCACTAACCTGGCCGGCATTTACTGCTTCTGATGTTTGGGTTTTGATTTCTTGAAATATTGCTGTTATAATTTTTTAGTAAATTAGTTCTAATTTTGACCTTAAAATTTTTTTCTCATTACATTAAAAGTCTTTATATGCAGACTCCACAATGAATTGACATTGTGCCACGGGATATATATAAAGATCACATTTTGTAGCTTTTGTAAAACTTAGCTAGATGTCAGGTAAAACTAATTGAAAATAGAGGCAGAGTTTTTAAAAGCAGTAGTGTAAATGGGCCAGAGAAAAATGTTTTACAAGTTACTGTTAGTGTTATTTTCCCCTATTATTACCTGAGTAATCAATGTATGGTTTTCTGGAAATGGAATGAAAATAATAGCTAATCCTTTAATACCTTCTATGTGCCAAATTAAGCACTTCGCACACTTGTACTCATTTAGTTCTTATGTAATCCAGTAGAATTATGATTATTTTTGTATTGCAGATGAGGATGAAGTAACTTTTCCAAGGTCATGCAGCTGGTAAGTAGTGGACCCAAGCTGCAGAGACCAGAATCTCTACTAATAATGAAATAGTGCCTGCTTAAAGGCCATGCATGGCAAATAGATTTTCAGAGGAATGCTTCCATACTTCTTAGCACTTTGGTTACTGTGTTCAGAGAGAAAAACAGCTGGATAAGGATGCTGTCTTGCTAGAATTTGAGCTCTATCAAGGCAGGGATCATTTTGTTCGGGGATTTAATTCAGAATCCTTGAACGGTGCCTGGCACAAAGTGATGCTGATTGAATGAATGAATCTTTGAATGGGATTTAGGCAAGCTATTTGTAAGAAAATGAGAGCACTTTTCTCAGAGATATAAAATTTTTTTTTAATAGGTTTTTTTTTGTTTTGTTTTTTTGTGTTTTTTTTTTTGCGGTGCTAGGGATTGAACCCAGGGCCTTTTGCTTACATGGCAAGCACTGTATCAACGGGGCTATATCCCAACCCCTATAAATATTTTTGACGAGTGATTTCTGTTGTAGAGTTGAAGATAACATATTGAAAACATAAAAACTGTTTTTAGAATGCAGATACAATGTTAGAGCTTCCTAAGAATGGTGGTGGTGTGTGGAAGCAGGGAAGAAAGTTGTTTATGACAGGTTTTTTTTACGAAATTGTCATGGGGAAAGGACTATTCCTTTTCTTTGTTTAAAACAGTCCATACTGAAATTTTACCATCCTTTTGAAGCATGTAAAGTATTCTTGTTCAAACGCTTTTCTTATAGTGGAAAGTAATATTTGGTTGAGAAATCTATAAGTTTACTACATGTATTGATTAATTTGATGTCTGTCTATCTGGGCTATTTAATCAAATACTAATCTAGGTGTTGCTGTGATAGTATTTTGAAGATGTGATTAACTGTTGACTTTAAGGTGATTACCCTCAATAACATTCTTTTTATATCTAGATATAGTTGTTGATACCCAATTTTTTTAATCTACCTCTGTATATGTTTTTCTTTTGATTTATATTTCTGGAAAAACCTGACTGATTCCAGTTTGTACTGAAAAGTTCTAGAGAATCTTAAGGGTGAGGTTTCTGAACTCTATGTAGTTTCTGAAATTGGTTCTCTACTATGATTACATTATGATTACATTACAAAGGCTCTAGTGATTATTTCCAATGGTAAGGAGAACCCATAGTGCATGGCATGATGTGGCAATAGAAATAGGCAAGATAGGCTCTGGTACTCCTACTCAAATAATTACGGAAGTCTAGGCTCTGACTGATCATATATTTGATATCTTAGAACATTTTTGTCAAATTAATGAGGATAATGAGATTTGCTGGTGGTTCTAACTGTGCTGGATAAAGTAGGGAAAGAAAAGGACAAGCTCAGGACTTCAAATTGCTAGCTCATGTTCCACATAAATGACCTTAACATTTCTATGCCCTCCCTAAAGAAACCTGTATATCCACAGAGCTGAGATTGCTAAAATCCAAACTCAAAGTGTCATCCTGTAAGTAGTTGAATAGAGTACAAATTGAATTTTCAACTTCATGGGTTGTCTGCTGTTAAAATGGCATTGATTGGGAAGGAGTGGGGTCATATGAACAGATCCTGATGAAACTGGGATATTAAGGCCCTAAATTCTGCTCAGTCTTTTTCTCAGTCCTTCCACCTCTGCTTAACAAGGTTAAGGGGCTACCCCTTTCACCTCTTTGCTTCTAGAACTATAATTAGAATCAAGTTCAGGTCCTGAAGAATGACCTGAAAAGTGATTCATGAGATGTACTACATTCCTAAAATTCGCATGATTTTTTTCTGTTTATACAGACAGAAATCTGGGGAGTAGTATTTGTGGAAATGGATGTCAAGGGCATGGAATAATGATGGAAGGAGCATAATGTTGGATTGGGCTACATTTCCCTGAAGGATTGCAGAGATCAGTGTACTTGAAGGATACAGCAGGCATCATTTCTACCATATTCTGATTCAGTTCATCTATTTGGTCTACACAGAAAACATTAAACTTGGAAAGTAACAGTGGATTACCATAAGCTTAATGGAGTGGTGACCAATTACAACTGCTATTCCAGATGTCATTTGCTCGAGCGAATTAACTTATTTCTTAGTAGCCAGCATGCAGGTATTGATCTACCACACGCTCTTAGTATCTGTTATTAAAGACTATAAATGCAGTTTGTTTTCACCTAGTAAAGCCAGAAATGCACTTTCACTGTCCTACCTCGGGGCATATCAGCTTTCTCGCTCTGTTATAATTTAGACCACAAGGACCTTGTTAATAGTTATTTAGTCCCTTAAAAATTCATATATCGAAGTTCGAGCCCTCAGTGTCTCGGAATGTGACTTTATTTGGGAATAGCATTGTTGCAGATGTAATTAGTTAAAATAAGGTCATCATAGTGGAATAGTGTGAGCCTTATTCCAGTGCAACTAGTGTCCTTATAAAAGGAAAATTTGGGCAGAAACAAGTACAGAAGGAAAAAGCCATGTAAAAATTAATGCAGTGATGGGGGTGATATTTCTACAAGCCACGGAGTGCCAGAGATTGCCAGCAAATCATCAGAAGCAAGAGGAGAGAACGTGGAACAGATTCTTCCTTACAGCCCCCGGAGGGAACCAACCCTATGGATTCCTTGACCGTGGACTTCTGACCTTCAGACCAGAGATAATAAATTCCAGTTGTTACAACCTAAGCTTCAGCCTCTTAGCTTATGATCCTCTGATATGGCATCTCCGGCAAACTAAAGCAGATCCTGGCCAGCTTTCCCTTCCACAAGGCATCGCACTGGCACATTATATGACATGAGGCAGATTGGACCTGGTGAGTGAGAATAGCAACTACTCCAAACTTGCTGGTGAATCATGTACATGTCAGATGGCAGGAAATAAACCCATAAATTCAGGAGCTTCCACCTTAGTGAAATTTCTAGGGGTATAGTGGTGTAGGGCGTGGCCCCATCTACAAAAGAAAAAGCAATAAGGTCTTGTGGACCCCTTTAGATTTTAGAAGTGGTAAATTCCTCATTTGGGTATGCTACTTCAGCCCATTTGTGAGTGACCCAAAAAGCTGCTAGTTTTGAGGAGACTCAAAACAGAAGAGCATTCTGCAATAGGTCCAGGCTACTGTGCAAGCTGCTCTTCCACTTGGGCTTTGTGATCCAGCAGATCCCCTGGTGCTGGAAGCATTGGTGGCAGGTTGAAATCTGGTTTGAGCCTTTGGCAATTCCCTATAGGTGAACCAGTACATAGATCCTTAGGATTTTGTAACAAAGCTTTTCTATCCTTTATGGATAACTGCTGTTTTTTTGAGAAGCAGCTTTTGGCTTGCTACTGGGCTTTGTAGACACTGGACACTTAACCATGGGCCACCAAATTAGTCGTGCACCCTGACTAGAAAAATGAATAGTGCCTTTTGGTGGTCAAGAGCACAGGTGGACAGCATGTTCTCAGGTCCTGGTGCAACTTGCTAGGCATGTGGTCCTTGACTGAGTGGTCACATTTCTGTTAATTTCCTCATGGAGTCTTTACACAGAATGAATGATTAGGGAGAGCTTAGCACAGAACCATCAGTTTCTAGTTTCTCTTTCACATGTCTTGATACAGCTGAGAAAACAGTGATTTCCATGAATTCATGTAAACCAGAGCTGCAGTTTTAAGTAGTGAAATGTCTCAGGCATTTTATATGCTTTTAGGTCGTGCATTTATTTCCTTTGGGAATTAGTATTGCAGTGGTCCACAGCTTCCCTGGATGAAGGGTAGCTAAGCTTTGAACATGCACAGCAGTGGCTGAAGGATATGAGGGAAAAGGCAGCAGAAAGAGGAATTGAGAGTGGGCAGTGGGTAGTTCAGAGCCTGCAGATGCCAGTGGCAAGATGAGTCCTGTTACAAAGGTGGTTCTGAAGCAGCCTTATGCATTCAAGGTTTCCCGTATTTCTTAATTGCCTTTGTAACTTATTGGACCAGATAAACTGGATAAAATATTGTATGTTATTTGGTGTCATTGATTTTTAACATAAATGTGGGTCACAGTGGCCCTGCCATTTGAAATCTGAAGTTCTTTTAATAGTTTGAGCTCCTAATTAGGCTGCATGGTAATTGGGGTCATTTGTTAAAAAAAGAATGGAAATTAGATAAACAGTGATGAGCTTGTGGTACAATGTTTGCCAAATGGCTGTCAGACATAATGTTCATGTGTATTTGTGTGGCACACTTTATAAAACAAAGCAGATCTGTCGATTCTAAATACAAACAATTTTAAAAGATACTTTTAAAAAATGAACCCAGAATACAAGAGTTTTTTATTCTTTTTTTTTTTTTTTTTTTTTTTTTTTGCGGTGCTGGGGATTGAACCCAGGGCCTTGTGCTTGCGAGGCAAGCACTCTACCAACTGAGCTACATCCCCAGCCCCAAGAGTTTTTTTATTACAACATGACTTCTGGGACTCTTGATGATCAAAACACATTTTCTGAGATATATTTTATACAGTAAATACTGGTATAACCAGTTAATCCAAAAAGAAGGTTACCATTATTTTTCTTGAAAGTCATACTGTGTAACAGATTCTGTTTTGGTTCACTTCATGTAAAATAAATGTATAGTTTCTCTTGTACTTTTTTGGTTTAATGTACATAGACCTTATTTTTTTTTATCAAGTAAATTCTTGCATTGTCATGCATGTCATGTGTCCCATGACAGGTTGGTTTTGACGGGAGTAGATTTAGCTTAACTACCATGATGATGGCCGAGAGCAGTGGGGAATTGGGGTTGTGTACAGAGAGTAATTGTAAATGACAGTGTTGTTATGAATGAAATAGTTGTCTCCAAGTCCACACCTTGAAGCCCTAGCCCCTAGTATGACGGCATTAGGAAGTAGGACTTTGAGTAGTAATCTGGTTTAGGTGAGGTCATAAGGATGAAGACCCTGTGATGGGAAATAATATAAGAAAAATAGACATCCTCTGCCATGTGAGGGCACAGCCAGACACTGGCTATCTGCAAACACAGAAGAGGACCATCACTGGGAACCAAATTTACCAGCACCTTGGTTTTGAACTTTCAGCCTCCAGAACTATGAGAAATAAATGTCTGTTTCTAAAGACACCCAGTCTGTGGAATTTTTCATAGTAGCTAGTAATAGTAATAATACTGTAGTAGAACCATTACTATTAGTGAGATAATTCACTAATAGAAACATTGGGGGCTAAGCTAGGTGAGGAGGAAAGTGAAGTCATGAAGAGGGCCTGAGGTGGGGAAGTGGTGGTGGGAATAATAGATCAAAGGGCCCAGGAGAGGTGAAGTTAGGGTCAGAAGTAATGAGATAGAAATGTAGGAGGTGGTGGTCACAAAGGAGGAGATCCCTAGGGCATGTCGTTATTGGCAGTGACATGGTAAATGTTAAAACTGGAGTCGGGTGGCTAAGGTGAGGTACAGGTTGAGGTCATTGAAGGCAGGAGGGGAGGTCAGGAAACTGAGAAGCCAGGGTATTTGGAGGGAAAAATGGAAACTCCAATTATGGCTCATTTTTCAAAATAATTCTTAAGATGAATTATACAGCAGCATTAACAACTTGGAACTTCTATGAAGCCCTATTCCTACTTTAAAGAATTGTCTCAACTGGACATTACACCTATCTTTTTCTGGAACCTATTACACTTTTTTATTTATTTATTTTTTTGGTACCAGGGATTGAACCCGGGGGTGCTTAACCATATCCCCAGTCCTTTTTGTGTTTTATTTTGAGACAGGGTCTCACTGAATTGCTAAAGCCCTCCTAAGTTGCTGAGGCTAGTTTTGACCTTGCTATCCTACCTCCCAAGTCACTGGTATTACAGGTGTGCACCACCATGCCTGGCTCCTATTACACTTTTTAAATTTGATATTGTTGTGCATTGAACCCTTCCAATTTTCATGATAATCTTTGTATTATCAAATGGCTCACTGGCATATGCTTTTTGTTCTTCAATCCATACCTCAAAATATATCTTCATCTTATTCACCTTATCTTTTAGGCAAGTTGGTATGGTAGATTTCTAATTGTTTTCTATTCTTTTTCTCCGCAGTGTATCTTCCACACAGTTGACTAGCATAATAAGTCCAAAGTGCATTAAAACTGAAAGAATTCTTCAGAAACTGCCTTTTAGACAAGGGTGGTGAGGTTCAAAACTTAGACTTGGATGTGGACAGCAGGTGGCACTGATTTTGAGTTTAAAATGATCCTTTAACAGTTCATGTATGAAAGACTTCATGGAGTCAAGGTTGCTCCGATGGCTTAACGCACCATGTGAGAAAAGGCAGATGGCAGTTTTCTGTCTTCTGGAGAGCCTCAGAGTACAAGTTGATAGCTGTCTACCCACCTGTCTTTGTCAGTAGCTGCAAGTAACAGAAGCTGGACTCAGGTTGGCTCAAGCAGTAAATATACAGAAACAAAGAATTTGAAGGGGAGCAGACTCTATAGGTCAGCACCTCACTCTCTTCTAGGTTACAGAGTGGCTACTGGAAGTCCCAGAATCCACTTACTTCCGTGTTCATCCCCAGCTGTGGGCTTTTAATCAGAATCCAGCACTGGACCTGGGGAAGGAGCATAGCTGCCTGAGTAAAGTGGGGCTTCTGAAAAGAGATAGGCAGGGATGCTTAGTAGGCAACTAGTATATACTGTCTACTGTAGTGACTAACCAAACAGTTCAATTAACACTCGTGAAAGTCTTGAAGTGGAAGTCTTTCTGTCTGTGGCTATTGTAATTTAAGGTATAAAAAATAAAATTGAAAATTTGTACCTTAGTCACAATAGTCACGCTCCAGGTGTGGAGTCCACCTGTGGCTAGCTTACTGTGCAGAGCAGGTGTCAGGCATTTCCATTATTTTAGAAAGGTCTGTTGAACAGAGCTGCTCTAAATTATTATGAAAGTTTTTGTCTTAAGCATTTGTCCACCATAGAAACAAGGATAACCTACCTGTTGTGCAGGTTACATGATCTGAATTTAGCCAGAGTAGGAAATAGTTCATAATGAGACTAAACGATATAATGTTTGATGCTACTTAGGACTTAAAAATGCTAGAGCTTTTTTTTATCTTCTTTTCTTCCAATAATCCTGTGCAATTTTGTGTTTGACCATGAAGTTCAGAATATAGAAGATATAATGGAAAACTCTGGAAATAACACAGAAATGTGTCACAGGAATGTGACAGCCCTGGCTATCATTCCAGAAGAGGGTGCTCAACTTTTAAGGGGATATAAGCAAGTTTGTATTAGAACAACCACTAATATGTGTGATATAATCCTGTATCTGCATACTCTGCATGCAGCTATATCTCCAGCCAGAATTAGAGCTAAATATTGTAGTATCTTAAAAATATATCCAATAACCTAGTTAATTCTAATAGAAATTTCTTAAAGACTTAAAAATGTGGACAAAAGTTTGTTAGCATGAGGGTGCTATTTATAGTGCATTAATATTGGAAACACTCTTAAAGTGAGAAAATGATTAAATCAATTGAAGTTATTGGTTTATTTTAAAATAATGAATTATTTCTTGATCCGTTCAGGCTCTTATTTTAGGAAACTCTTTAATGATGTATGCATAAGCTAATGGAAACAAATACAAAATTACGTATAATACAGGAAGGAGTAATCCAGGATCCTAAATTAAGCTCATTCTAATTTGTCCTCAGCTGGTTGCTGTGTACAGAAGCAAAGGTCAGAGAAGACTGAACAGTTAGGTAATTGTTTTGGACATATCTCTATGACCTTACAGTTTCAGAAACCACTCAGCTCACTTTACCCTTCTTGATGCATCGCATCATTCTCTTGCTCAAATTTTTTGTTGTTCCTTATTTAGGAATTCATGTCTTTTGCAATTCCATAAGTACATTAAAATTCCAATCCAGAATTCCACCTTGTTTCTCAGTACTCTGAAAAGATCCTTTTTTACATATGGACACTACATCTTTCCACTCAGCACTTCTACCATCTCTTTCTCTCTCCATTTCTCCTAAATCTGTATGCTGGGTAGCTTTGATCTCATCAGTACTGTTCATAGTTAGCTTTTGCTTGGTTTTCCCCTAATATCTAGTTTGTTTATAAACTTATAACTCATGTTTGACATTTGCCTCAATAATAATTATATTGTTAACTACTTGAAGGCAGTAACTATATATCATTACTCATTTGCCCTAGGAGCCAGAAGGCTACAGATCTGTGTAATTTACATTTGGTAATTGGTCAATAAAAAGCTCCCAAGTTGTTTTTTAACTTACACATTGGTTATTCCAGGTATTCTGAAGGTACTGAAGAAAATTCTGCACATTGGTTACTCCTAGAAGAGTTAGAACTCTGTTGAGAAAACTGAAAATGAAATTTCCTGGAAATGTATTAGGCAATAGGAGATACTCAGTAAATATTTCATGGTGAAGGACTTTGTTGCTGCTAACCTTCAAAACAGCGGCAGGCTCTGGCAGTTGGACATAGGGTGGCTAGCAGAATCTTTCCCTTTCACTCCCACAACAGAAAAGGAGTGGGGCTGCCTCCGTTGGCCGCAAGCATCATCTGCTGGTCTGCACCTATTCATCCAAGAGTTATTTTCAGTAATTACAAATGTGTTTGTGCTAACCCACAAGTCTAAATATGTTCAAGAGTATATCTGTGGGCACACAGGTGAAATGTAGGTATTGGTGTGAGTTTTCCTTAGTTTTAAGAAATGCTCTGAAGGAATCTTTCAACTCCCACATATGAGAGAGACCATGGGAAATTTGTTTTTCTGCATCTGGCCTGTTTCACCTAACAGGTCCTCCAGTTCCATGCCCTCTAGTTCCATCTGTCTTTCTGCAAATGGCAAGATTTTGTTTCTTGGGGCTGAATAATGTTCTATCTTGTATACATTCTCATTCTTTCTCTCTCTCCCTCTCTCTCTCTCTCTCTCTCTCTCTCTCTCTCTCTCTCTCTCTCGTGTGTGTGTGTGTGTGTGTGTGTCAGTACTGGGAATGAACCCAGGGGTGTTCAACCACTGAACTACCCCCAGCCCTTTTTTTTTTTTTTTATTTTGAAACCATCTTGGTAGTTGCCTGGGCTGTCCTCAAACTCATGGTCTTTCTGCCTCAGCCTTCCAAGTAGCTGGGATTATAGACGTGTACCACCATACCCAACTTACATAGACCATACTTTACTTATCATCTGTCAATGGCACCTGTTGATTCCGTATCTTGGCATTGTGAATAGTGCAGCAATAAACACGGGAGTTGGGTATCTCTTTGATGTGTACATTTCCTTTCCTTTGAATATATACCCAGAAGTGGGATAGCAGGTGATATGGTAGTTTTTAGGTTGTTGAGAAACCTAGATACTGTTCTCCATAATGACTGTACTAATTTATATTCCCACCAACACTGTATAAGAGTTCCCTTTTCTTTACATCTTTACCAACACTTATTATTTTTGTATTTTTGATAAGTCATTCTAACTGGGGTGAAGTGGAATCTAATTGTTGTTTTGAATTGCATTTCACTGATGGGTAATGATAGGGAGCACTTTTTCATATATTTGTTGATCATATGTGTGACTTCTGCCAAGAAATGTTTATTCAAATCATTTGCCCATTTTTAAATCGTATTATTTAATTTTGAATTCCTTATACATTCTTTGTCAGATGAATGGTTTACAGAGAGATTCGTTCTACAGGATTTCTGTTCACTGTTAATTTTTTCTTTTGCTGCAAAGAAATTTTTAAGTTTGATGTAGTCTAATTTATTTTTGTTGTCTGTGCTTTGGGAGTCTTATCCAGAAAAGCCACTTCCTACATGATGTCTTGAAGTATTTTCCCTGCTTTCTAGTAGGCTGGTAATTTCAGGTCTTACCTCCAGGTCTCTCATCCCTTTTGAGTTGATTTTTTGTGTGTGTTGAGAGATGTTATCAAGTTTCAATTTTCTGATTATGGATTTCCAGTTTTTCCAGCACCAATAATGAAGAAAAGGTTGTCTCTCTTTCTCCAATTTCTATTTTGGGCACTTTTGTCCAGAATCAGTTGAGTGTGGGTGCGTTGTTTGTTTCTGGGATCCATGTTCTGTTACGTTGATCTGTGTGTCTGTTTTTGTGACAGCACCGTGCTGTTTTGATTGCTGTACCTCTGTAGTATGTCTTGAAATTGGATATTGTTATATCCCCGGCTTTATTATTTTTGTTTGAGATTGTTTTTACTATTTGGGGTCATTTGTGCTTCTGTATGAATTTTAGGGTTGTGATTTCTAGTTCTGTGATGAATATATTAGTCTTCTGATGGGGATTATTTTGAATCTGTAAATTGCTTTGGGTAATGTGGACATTTAAAAAATATTCTTCCAATTCATAAACATGGCAGGTCTTTTCATTTTCTGTGCATCTTCAATTTCTTCCATCTGTATCTGATAATTTTAATTATAGAGGTTCTTCATTTCCTCAGTTAAATTTCTTCCCATGTAGTTTTTTGATTGTTTGCAGCTTGCATAAATGGGATTGTTTTCATTTCTTTCTCAGCAAATTTGTTATTTTTGTATTAAAATGCTACTGATTGCTGGGTGCGGTGGCACAGGCCTGTAATCCCAGCTACTTAGGAGGCTGAGGCAGGGGAGTGGCGAGTTGAAGCTAGTCTTAACAATTTAAGGAAACCTTAACCCAGAGTCTCAAAACTTAAAAAAGGTCTGGGGATGTGCCTCAGTTTTAGAGCCTTTGTCTACCTAGTATGTACAAGGCCTTGGGTTCTGTCCCTAGTACTGCAAATAAAATTAAATGCTACTGATTTTTGTATGTTAATTTTGTATCCTGCAGCTTTACTAAATTTATCAGTTCTTCTAGTCTTTTGGTAAAGTCTTTAGGTTTTCCTATATATAGAATCATATCTATAGAAATATTTTCCCCCATTCATATACTTTAAATTTTTTTCTTTCCTGATTATTCTGGTTAAAACTCCCAATACTATGTTAAATAAAAGCAGTGGGATTGAACATCTATTTCTTGTTTTCTTAGAGGAAATGCTTTCAGCATATTCAGTATGTTATGTTGAAATAGGATCTGTCTTCTTTTCTTTTTTGTGTGTGCTGGGAATAGAACCCAGGATCGTGCCCGTGCTCTACCACCGAGCTACATCCCAGCCCCAAGGCATAATCCTTCTATACTTAATTTCTTTGTGGTTTTTATTATGGAGGGATGTTGAGTTTGATCAGATGCCTTCCCTGCTCTATTGAGGTGATCATATTATTTTACTCTTCATCCTTTTGATATGTTGTATTGCTCTTTTGATCTGCAAGTGTTGAACCATCCTTGCATCCCTGTGGGCTGATCCTACTGGGTCAAGCTCTGTAATTGCTAATATTGACTTGCTAATATTTTTTTGAGAATTTTGACATCTATGTTCATCAGGGTTATTTGCTCTATAATTTTTTTGTTGTGTCTTTATCTGATTTTAATATCAGGAGAATGCTAATCTTGCAGACTTTGAGTTTAGAAGACATTTCCCTCCCTTTCAGTTTTTTGGAATAGTTTAAGAACGAATGATGTTAGTTCTTCCTTAAAAAGTTTTGGTAGAGTTTGGCAGTGAAGCCATCTAGTCCTGGGCTTCTCTTTTTTCAGAGGTATTTTATTGCTGATTCAACCTCATTACTCATTATTGGTCTGTTCAATTTTTCTGTGCATAGTTCAGTTTTGGTAGGTTATATGTTCAGAAGTTTACCCATTTCTGCTAGGTTTTCTAATTTGGGGCATATCATTGTTCATAACAGCCCTGGTTGTCCTTTGTTTTCTTGTGGTGTCAGTGTCTTTTTTCATCACTGATTTTTTTTTTTTTTTTTTTTTTGCATCTTCTCATTCTTTTTCTTACTTTAACAGATCTTTGTTTTGACTTTTTCTGCTCTGATCTTTGTTGCTTCTTTCTTTCTACTAAATTTTGGTTCTTATTTGTTGAGGTGTTCATGATTAGGTTTATTTGAAATCCTTCTCTTTTTTGATGTAGGTGCATATTGCTATAAAATTCCCTCTTCTGCTTTTGGTTTATCCCATAGATTTTGGTGTGTTGTATTTCTATTTTCATTTGTTTTAAGAAATTTTTTTTATTTGTTCAGAGACCCATGGTGTGTTCAAAAGTATGTTGTCTAGTTTCAGTGTATTTGTATAGTTTCTAAAGTTACTTTTGTAGTTGATTCCTAGCTGTATTCCATTGTGGTCAGCAAAGATACATAATATGAGTCAGACTTTTTTTTCTTTCTTTTTTGTTTTGCTTTTGTTTGGGTCTGGGATATTGCTGTGAGTTCCATATTCACACGTGATTTCTTCTACTTTATCTAGTTCATTGTTGAGGCTTTCAACTATATTTGTCTTTGACTTAGTTCTTCAAGATTTTTATTCAGTTCTTTTTTATGATCTATTTCTTGATTTTCCCATTCATCCCATGAATTATTTTCCTAATTTTTTGAAATAGTCTTTCTGTATTTTCTTGAATCTCATTGACTTTTTTAACATTGGTATCATTGACTTTCTTTATTAACTTTCTTTTTAATTGTTTATCAGACATTTCATCAATATCCTTTTCTTTGGGTTTGTTGCTAGAGAGTTATTGAGATTCTCTGGAGGCATCATATCTTTATGCTTTTTCTGGACCTAAATTGAGATTTGTACATCAGGGTCAGTTTTCTCTACCAGTTTATAAGGTGACTTGTAAATGGTGTTCTCTTAAAGATGCCTCTTAGGATGTGGATTGGTATGCTACATTTGCTTTGGTTCCAGTTGCATGTTCTAATTTAGTTTCTTTGTAACTTCTTCGGCTATTATCAGTGACTTCGGGCATGGAGTGTACAGCAGCTGGACTGAAAACTGCTCTGACTCCAGGGGTCATGCAGGGGAAGGGGCCCTCCAGCAGCTCAGGCAATTGGGTACGTCAGGGGGGAGCATGCAACTAAGTAGAACCGACTGGCTGCAGGTTAAGCCACCTGGCCTAGGCAGTGGGAGCAGCAAAGGTGGGATATCCAGGGGGCATGGCATGCAGTGTGGAAGTTGCACCTTCAGGCCCAGTCAGTGCTCTGTGGGTTGGGGGAGACATCCTGCGTTCTGTCTCTGAATCTAAGCTAGTGCACGAACTCTAGGTAGCATCCCTAACTGGCCCCAAGCCTGTGATGTCTGAAGAGCTCCCCCATTGCTTGAGTTGCTGGCATACTTTGCATGGGGACCCACAGGGACTCTCCTGTTCACCTTTTCCCTGCAGTGGAGAGTCCCTATATGGGGAACTGGGTGGTGAAATAAAGCCAGTATTTCACTATGCCTGTGTGATGTCTCTGTGTCTCCCAGGGCTCCACCCCTCCCTTGCTGGGTTCCATACCTCTCAACTTGAAATACACCTATTTATTTGTTGTTCTGGTTTATTTTGAAGGAGGAAAGAAGCACTGGGAACCTCTACTTGGCCATCTTGCCACTCTTTCCAAATTTTCTTACGATTCTTAGGTCACACATTTTTTAGATTGTTCAGTTATCATCCTGTTGTTCTGTTGTTTTCTGGTTCCTACTAAGGCAGTCAAGTCTGAGTTCAGCATGACTGTTATGTCTATGAGGGTAAGCTGTTTATTTCTGACTATATCCTAATAGGATGTAATTTTTATGTAATTGAAATTCATGCAACACATTTTATTTTGCCTTAAAACGTATTGAACCTGTTACTTTTGTTATCTCAGGTGTTTTTTTCCACTGGTATTGTTTTTATTTACATTTTTCTAATTTCATTTTTTGGAACATGAGATCTCTAGACTCTGTCATTTTTTTTTTTTTTTTCATTCTCATCCTGACTCTTTCTCTTCGTTCTCTACAGTGTTACTTTATGAGACTTGATGCATCACTGGATGCCCGTGAGCTGAGTGGATAGAAAAATTCTTGTCTGACTTTCATGTAGGCTTTTGTCTTGGGCAACTTGGACTCCAGTGGAGGCAGTATTTAGGGAGTTGGGGGAGGTATTAATGAAGGCCTATGGGGTCTTTTGTGTTCAAGGCATGTTGAGCAACCCAGCTGACTAAGTTCTAGTCTAGTTTGATACATGGATATTGGCAGTCAGAAACATGTTTGGAAAGGAAATAGGAGTTTGGGGCCCAGTACTTAGTGGTTGTAAAGACCATTGTCCAGTTAATGTTTGTAGAGTAAGGAGGGAGCCCCAATTATATTTAGTAGAAAAATAAAACTATGGATTAGACTGAGAAAGAACCTGTGCTAAAAAGATAAGATGGAATCCCAAGTCATAGAAATGAGAGTCTTGTGAGCATTTGAACAGTCAGGAAGCAGGTGTAATCATGTGCAGCTGTGGCTCATGCATGGTCGTAATATGAGCAGTTGGATGGAAGGGCAGTGTAAGTGAACAGAAGAGGCTGTCTTAAGACTCTTGGCTGGTAAAGGAAAGAGAGAGATTGGGCCCATAACCACAGAAAGGCCTATTTTTTGAGGTCCTGTCTGCACATTAAAGGGAAGAGGAAGCCAGTGAAGAGGGCAGTTGAAGGAACAGAACAAAGCATGATAGTAAAACATATGAAGAAAACATGGCCAATAATAACTTGATTCACTTTTAATGGGATGAGGGAAGTCATTTCGACTAATTATCCATTAGCCAAATCCTTGTTAAGTTCTTCCCAGGTGTCATTTTCATGATTCCAGTTGCAAAGCCTTGTCAGATGTTGCAAGGTAATGATGTGACCCATGGAGTGAACCTACTGCTGGACAAGCTAGGACTAGTATAATATGAAATATATTTGGTTTTGTACCTGGTTTGTGTCACAAAGCTCCTAAAACCCTTGGAATTTCCTGATTGGTAGGAGTGGGAATGTCTTTTGGTATTTGCAATGAGTCCCTGAACACCTGAGTTTGTGCTAGTGAGGAGACAGGGTGGGACCCTTATGTAACCCAAGATGTCGCTGCTCTTTAGAAAGACTGAGCAGTTAGAGGATTTTAGGGCTGGAGTTTTCAGCCCCATCCACCATCCTGCAAGAAAGCAGGCCTGGAGATGAAGCTCTTTAAAATCTTTTCAATGAGAGACCTGATGAACTTCTGGGTTGCTGAACACATGAAGGTCCTGAGAGGGTGAACAGCCCAATTTATAGCTGGCTGGTCTGCAGTGTAGGTGGCAACCTCCTGCTTGTGATTTGCTCCAAAGTGAGGAGGAGTCTTGCAGGACTCAGCCTTTAGCCTGTGAGACCTGAGAAACTCGAAGTAGGTAGTGTCAGAATGGAGTTGAAAGAGAGCACTGAGTCATTGGCCTCTGGAGACGGACTTGGTATATGAGGAAAAGCATAATCCGTGGGTCACAGAAGTGTTCTGTGTTGGGTATGAAAGTGAAGAGGGGAAGAGTCTTTCCCCTTACTCTAGGGTTTGCAGGGGGTCCCCAAATCGGTTGGTGCAAAAGACTAGACAGAGGAAGAACATAGACTTGATTTGACCAGTCAGTGGATGAGAAGATGAAGAAGAGAAGCTAGAAATAACATTGATGTGGTAAATTCTGGATACCTACATGCTTTACTTCATTTAATCATCATAAATATCATGATAAAAGTGACTTAACTTCACTTTAAGGGTGAGGGAAAAAGCGAAGCCCAGGTCTTCAAGGTGGCAAAGCCTCCATTCTTCCTTCCACCTGCCAGAGGCAGAAGGAAGAGGGTGGCAGTGAGACCCTGTGGGTCCTGGTCCCATCACAGACCACCGTGACTTGATGTAGGAACTTTGATTCTCTGAAAAGAGATGAAGATAAACATCTTGAATATTTTTAACCAGAAATTTTGGAAAAAAACATGTTTTTAAAAGTCGACACATTTAAGATTGCCAAGTTATCAGTGAATTTAATGAAATTCCATAGAAATTCACTAGGGGGCATAATTTGACCTTTTCTGAAGGTTAAGGATTTAGCAGTAGTTCTCAGCAGAGCTAGTTTATGTGGTTCAGTTCTGGTACCAGAAAGCCTCAAAAGCAGAACAGATTGGAGGAGATGGATTATATAGTAGAGATTAAATTGAAGCCATCCATATCCCTTTTGGAGCAGGAAACTAATAGCCCAGAGAGCACCCTGAAGAAACTGGCCTGCCTTTACATTTTCTAAGCATCAGACTGAATTGGACTTAAAGCAGCAGTCACAGTCACAGTGTGATTAAGAAACCTATGGAAGGAGAAAATCTGAATTACCCCTGTTTAATGACATGAAAGAGTTCACGCACTTGAGAGAAATCCCTTCTGCCTTTCAGTTTCACCTGCACTGCAGGGTGAGGCAATACTAAAATAGTTGTAATTTGGTAAGGCCACAGGAATACTTCAAAAAAATTATTTGGTAAACTTACGGTTTTTAGAGGAGTTTAAGGTTTACGGAAACACTGAGCAGAGATACCACAACGTTGCTGTATATGCTCTCTTCTACCCCTAGAGATCCCCCTGTTAATATCTTGTAATAGAGTACATTTGTTACAGTCAGTGAATCAGTATTGACTATTAATCAAGTTTCCCATTAGGGTTCACTGTTTGTTTTACACATTCTACAGGTTTTGACAAATGTAGAATGGCATGTAGATACCTTTATAGCATAGAGAAATTCACCACCCTAAAAATGCCCTGTGCACCACCCATTTGTTTTCCTTCCCCATCCTGCGTCTCCTGGCAGCCATCGTTTTACTAACTGCATTTCTGCCTTTTGTTGAGATCATATGGTATAACTATAATAAGAAGCACAGTGATCAGTTGTTACCCACCAGGGAATGATTCTAGGACCTCTACAGGTAACTCGATTAGCAGATACTCAAGTCCCTGGTATAAAAGGGCATAGTATTTGCATATAACCTACACGCATCCTCCCACATAAGGGTGGTTCCATACCTCTAGATTACTTTTAATGCTGAATACAATATAGTTATGTTTTTATAACTATATTGTTTATGGAAAAGTCTTTATGTGTTCAGTACCAATGGAATTTTGTTTTTTCTGAATATTTTCCATCTGCAGTTGGCAGATTCCCGGTATTTAGGACTTGCTGTATACATTTGGTCTCCTGGGTTCATAACACAGAGATCTGAAATCCTTTGTAATTTCCTGACTAACGAAGGTGATAGGAGCATCTTTTGACATAGTATTTGGTTTTCATGCAGTGCTCTTAAAACCATTGGTATTTCCAAAGTGATAGAAATGTCTTTTTGGTATTCATGACAACAAGCCTCCCAGAGCATACCTGGATTAATGCTAATGAAATGACCCTAGATAGCTTCAGGATGGGGCAGATGGCCTGAAAAAGTTGATCAGAGGATCAGAACTTTGAGTTCCATGCACCAACCTCAGGAAGGGGTGAAGAAGGGGCTGGAGATTACAGTCGGCAAAGACTTCAGAAGATAATGATTAATAAACTTCCTTGTTAGTCAAAGTGTCCACACAATACACCCAGCTCCTAGGGGAAAGAAGCTCCTCTCAGGACTCTCCTGCCTTTTCCTCTGACGACTTGTGTCCTGTATTATAAACCAGTAAACATGTTTCTCAGTTCTGTGAACCATCCTTGCAAATTATCAAACACAAAAGGGTTGAGTGGGAACCCCCATTGACAGTCAAAAGCACAGGTACATCCTGGAACTTGCATTGGCCTCTGAACTAGATGGTCTTCCTCCCAAGCATACATTTCTTTTTCTTGCCTTTTTGCACTAGCTAGAACTTGAACCAAGTTCAGCAGGGGTGGTGAGAGGGGTCATCCTACCTGCCCTGTTCCCCTTCTTCAGGAGGAATGTAAACAGTCTCTTATTGTTGAGTATGAGTCCACCTCACCATGTTTCCTTTAAGGGAAGAACCTGAGAGCCACACAAGTGTTTGACTCTTAATGGCCCATTATCTCCCTTGAAGGTTAATCTGCTTCCCTAAATAAATTTCTGTGTTTCTGACTGGTGCACACTCAAATTCTTTTCCATCACCTATGTCAAGGACCCCACTTGTCCTGAATTATGGTCCCCTCTCTGGGAACTCTTCAGATCTTTTTTGGTGAAATTAGAGTAAGGCTGGCTCCACAGAAGGGACTAGGAAGTCTTCCCTCTGCCTCCATTTTCTGGAAGAGCTAATAGAGAATTGATATTATTTCTTGTATATTTGATAGAATTCACTGGTAAAAGCTGAGCCTGCTGCTTTTTTAAAAGTTAATTATTTCTGGGTGTGGTGACGCACACCTGTAATTCCTGCCACTCCTGAGGATGAGGCAGGAGAATTGCAAGTTCAAGGCTGGATTCAGCAGCATAGTGAGGCCCTAAGCAATTGGCAAGACCCTGTCTCAAAATAAAAAAGGGCTGGAGATGTGGCACAGTAATAAAGCACCTCTGGGTTCAATTCTTAGTATCCTTCTCCAAAGTTAAGTATTGGTTCAATATCTTTAATAAATATAGGGCTGCTTAGGCCTTTTGTTTCTCCTTGTTTGAGTTTTGATAATTTGTGTCTTTTAACAATTTAGACCATTTCATCTAAGTTATCAAAAATGTAGCATGAATTTAAAGTTTGGAGGCTGGGCATATAGCCTGATGGTAGAGCACTTGCCCAGCATGGGTTCAGTCACCAGCATCAGCACTGGAAAAAAAAAATAGAGTATTTCTTTATTACCTTTTTAATCTTTATGGGATCAGTAGTTATGATATTCTTTCAGTTCTAATATTGGTGATCTGTTTTCTCTCATGACTTGACTAGAGAGATAAATTTCATGCATTTTTTTCAATCAACTGGGGTTTGATTTTGTTATTTTCCTCTTTTCATTTTCATTTGTTTCTGCTCTTTTATTGGTTTTTTTTTTTGTTTTGTTTTAATTATTTATTCTCTCTTTTTCCCCTGTGCTTGGGATGGAACCCAGGGCCTGACAATGTTATTGTTGGGTTGTTCAGTTGAGGTCCAGGTCCTTGGTGTCCCAAAAAAGAATTGAGCAAAACATACAGAAGTAACAGGTGAAGTACAGACTTCCTGAGAGTGGAGATAGCACTCCAGAAAGTAGAAGGGAGAGAGCTTAAGACCCTGATGTCTGGTTATTGGTGCCTAAAATGCTGAACTATGAGGCGTTCTCCCTATACGGACTGGATTGAAGACGTACCCCATTTGCTCTGGTTGGTTATCTTGTGATACCTGATTGAAATAGTGTCCAGTTTCCCCCCTATTGTTTACTTTAGAACACCTAATTAGAATACTGCCCACTTTACCCCCATTAGTCATTTTATAAAATGTCATATCTGTGGCAGGAGTTGTCGTGTGCCAGGTCTTCATGGCAGGAGTTGTCAAGGTAGTGGGACTTATCCTACACAGGGACATGCCTCATCTCCTTGTCTTGCCCTTCAGTGGCATCTTTTCTATACCCTGTCTCTGCCGTCTTGGCATCTCTGAACTTCTACCTCACAACAACAGTAGGTAGGCGCTGTAACATGGAGCTTCACCTGGCCCAGCTCTTTCTCTTCTTTCCCTAGTTTCCTAAGGAGGAAGTTTATGGAGTTGAGATCTTACTTCTTTTCTAGTATGTGCATTCAAAACTAAAAATTTGGGCTGGGGATATAGCTCAGTTGGTAGAGTGCTTGCTAGTCAAGCACAAGGCCCTGGGTTCAATCCCCAGCACCGCAAACAAACAAACAAACAAACAAAAACCTAAGAATTTTCCTGTGTGCACTGCTTTGCTCATACAGCAGATTTTGATGTCATATTTTCATTTACTTCAAAATATTTTAAAACTTTTTTTTATACTTTTTTGACCTTTGGATTATTGATAAGTGTGTACTTTTAATTTCTAGATATTTAAGATGAGGGAAGTCAGTTCCAGCTATCTCTGTGTTAAGATATTTAGTTCAGTTTCATAGTAGTTTGATAACATTGTATAATTTCTAATTTCCTTTCTTTTAAATTTCTTTGGTAATGGGAATTCAATCTGGCGCACTTTACCACCCCACTTTTTTTTTTTTTTTTTTTTTTTGAGGGGGTTTCACTAAGTTGCTTAGGGCCTCCTTGGGATATTTTTACTTGTAGATGGAACTAACTTTATTTTAAACATTTTTTTTAATGTGGTGCTGAGGATCAAACCCAGTGCCTCACACTTGCTAGGCAAGTACTCTGTCACTGAGCCACAAGCCTAGCCCCTAAATTTCTTGACATGTATTGTATGTCCCAGAATATGATATTCTTGCTCATCAAACCTTCATATGATGTGCATTCTGCTGTTGTTGCATGGAATATTCTGTAAATGCCAATTAGATCAAGTTGATTAATGGTGTTTAGTTCAACTATCTCCTTTCTGAGTTTTGCCTGCAGTGTGCACTAGTGACTGACAAGGGTGTTGAAATCTCTAATATGGATTTATCTGTTTCTCCTTTCAGTTGTATCAGTTTTCACTTCATTTGTTTTAAATCTTGTTAGGTGTATACGTATTTACAATTGTTATGTCTTCTTTACGTTATCATTAACAAAAAAAAACTAGTTTAAATGTGCTGATTGGCCTTTAGAATGAATGTTCCCATGAGTTGAATAGAAGAGTCTGGTTATATATTCAAAAAAGCAAAACAAAATTAAAAGCAGATTGGTGATTTTAAAGTTATTTTTCTTGTAAATGTTAAAAGAAGGGATTTCCTTGTGTTAGCCAAAAATAACTTGTTAGGGGACTTGGCCGTGTAGGAAAGATTTAAATTTACCTTTTGCCCCTGCAGGCTTGGTAATTTTAATCTATGTATAAACCAACAGTGGGCAAGACGACCAGGGGAAAAAACAGTGATTTATTAACAACATCCCTGATCACAGCCACACAGAGGATGAGACTCAAAGGACAGCGAGAGAGTCAAAGGTTGGGGCTCAGGTTTCAGGGAATGAAGGGAGGTGGTGAGAACTGTGGAGGTTCAGGAAGGAGTTGCACAGGAGCCAGAGTTGCAGGTGAGGTCTCCCAGATAACAGCTCCCTGTGGTCACCTCTGCACTGGGCCAGGCATCAGACTCCCAGAGGACCTTGGCTTGGCAGAAAGGGGCATCTCAGATTGAGAGAGCCCACTTAAAGCTACAGGCTGTTTACTTCACTGTTTAGACATATTCTTTAATGTTTAATATTATTGTATTTTTGGAATCATAGCTACCAGATTTATTTAAAATTTTCCTTTCCATTGCTTCTCTTTGCTCTTTGTGTTTTTCCCAATTTTTCCTGCCTTCTGGGTGTTTGATTGGGAATTATATATGATTTTATTTGATCTCTTCTTTCAGTGTGTCAAGTATATTTTGGGGGTTTTTTGTTTGTTTTTTGGTGTGAGGATTCAATCTGGGGAGTCATATCCCCAGTCCTTTTTACTTTTTGAAACAGGGTCTTGCTAAGTTGCTGAGGCTGTCCTCCAACTTGTGATTCTCTTCCTACCAAGTTGCTAGCATCACAGGTGCGTGCCCCCACACCTAGCTTCAGGTATATTTTTTAATAAGTTTGTAATGGTTTCCCAAGGCTTGGTAATGTGGTATATTAGAAATGGTTTGGTCCTTATCTCTGGTTCCTATCCTGGAATTTCCTGAGAGAAAGGAGGTCTCTGGTTATTTATTGGTCCCCTTTGATAAGCCTGAGTTTATGCTAATGAGCCTCAGGGTGGGGCCACTCTGTCAGGAAGATGGAATGATGAGAGAGCCAATTATATCATTGGAAATTTCAGCCCCACCCTCTACTCTGGGAAGGGGGTGGGGCAGGAAAGCATGCTCCATTAAAAGCTCTTAAGATTGGTTGAGCTTCCAGATTGCTGAACACTTGGTGGTCCTAGGAGGGTGGTGGGCCCAGAGAAGGTGCTGGAATTCTGTGTGCCCTTCTCCCGCATTGCCTCCCTCTACCCGTCTATCCCTCTGTATCCTTCATAATAAAGGAGCTGTCCCAGAAAATAATTCCAACCCAGGAACCTAGGTTTGTAGAAGTTTGGGTAGCTAGTACTTAGAATTGGCATCTGAAGTGGTGGCGGTTTCTGGGACTCAACCTTCAACCCCTGGATCTGACAGTTTCTCTAGGTAGATGGTGTCAGGACTGAGTTGGAGGACGTCAGGCTGAGAATCCACTGCAGGCCTCGCTCACCCATGCTGAGTGAGTGGGAGTGGAGGGTACACAGCCTGGTTTTCCTTGTTTCATTTTGCAACCATACACCGTTTATCTCCTCCACATCAGATGGTACTGAACTGCTTCAGGTGGAGTAGCAGATGGGTAGAAAGCACTGCCACCATGCTGCCTCTGGCCCTGAAACCAGTTCTGGTCCCAGAGAAATGTCCACATTCATATTGCTGGGTATGAGTTGGCTTCTGGAGATTTTGATTTATTAGGTCCAGATGGTGCCCAGAAATGTGTATTTTAAAACCACTCCACTCCCCACTAGTCTTCTGCTCTTCCCGTAATCTGATTCTAGGTTTGGAAGCCACTGGCCTGGAGGTTTCCCAAAGAGAAAGGTGAATCTTAGCCCAGGAGGTAGTAGAGTGGTAAACTTGAACACAGTACAAGAAGGGAAACGCCAGCTGCAGAGTACCACATTCTGTGGTTCCTTTTATATGAAATGTCCAAAGTAAACAAATGGTGTGAAAGAGTTTCTGTAACCAGTCAGTCACCATCATACAGTTAAGGTATCCTGAAATAGCTGATCAGGGCCAACTATTCCATGATGCTTTAGACTGAGTTACATGAAGTTGTAAATCATATTTGTTACTAGATGGTGAGAAGAGACAGCCTGGTATTGTACCACCCAGCCCCCCACTCCCCCAGTATCAAGGGTGGAGAGGGAAGAGAACAGCAATATCTTATTATTTCATTTGGTACCAGGGCAGAATGTTATTTGTGGTTACCTGGACTAGGGGATGGGCAAATGGCAAGTGACTGCTAATGGTTATAGATTCCTTCTTGGGTGATGAAAATGTTCTGAACTTTGATTATGGTGGTGGTTACATAGCTATGAATGGACTGAAATTCATTGATTTCTGCTCCTTAAAAGAGTGAATTGTATCTCAATAAAGTGGTTTCTAAAAATAGGCAATCAGAAATGGAGAGGTTAAAAATACTTTTTAAAAATTGGGAAGGGACAGTTAGAAAAACCAGGGGAAAGGGTACAGATGGAAGCTTAGAAAGAGTCCCTTTAAAAATGCTTTTCCTGTATTTTATTCATACATACAAACACACAATCTCTAGTTTTCTGAGAGTTATACTTCTGGGAATTTCAGCTCCTGGAATACTGCCCTGTAGAAGATCAGGCTTAAGAGAAAAATAACCTTTGGGATCCCCTCTAAAGCCATGGCCAGGACCTGTTGGAAGACAGTGGTGCTAGAGAAGGAACTGAAACAGACCAGAAAGTTCAAAAACAGTGTTTGGGAGGAGTTTCATTATGAAAAATGAAACTATTTTTCACAAATTTTAGATAATGATTCCAACTGAGCTAATTCTTAGGATCATAATGGTTGTTTCCTTCCCCCTTGGCACAAGCATAGTGTAGACACCTAAGTGCAGGTGGAGATAGAGGTTGTGGAATGCACAGTAAGATAGCCTGTGCCCATGTTCAGCCCCCACTGCAAAGAACAAGGTAGGGTTTGTAAACATAACTAAGGGCTTCATCCTTTTTATTGGTGGCTTTCTCAGTTCCTTTGTGTTTATTATCCCTGCAGCTTTTATTTGGTGTTCATGGGTCTGATGCTTCCGATTTTTTCTTAACTGTCACAGACTTGGCTTTTGAGTGCAGCAGTGTCCAGTGTCGCTTCTGAAGGCTTCCTGGGAGCCCATTAATTGTGGGAGATTTGTAGTTTCACTTTACAACTCGTTAGTATTATGTTGTTGAATTATCTGTAAGAGTCTGATAGAAATTGATGTTAATTATTAATTAGGGAGGAAATAAGTTGGGATTAATCTTCTAAGTGGAGAATTCATTAATGAAAGTTTTTATTTAACAGTTCTTGCTTTCCCAGTCAACCGTGTACCCCAGAATATGAAATCTTCATGCAAAATAAGGTGTCTGTATTTATTGGGGGGGGGCCAATTAAATCTTACTGTTTATTATACAATTTTAAAATGAGATCGCCTCTTCTAAACATACCAGAAGTAATGCAGGAAGGTGAATGGGATGGGGTGAGGTAGAGGTTGGAGGCAGGGGCTGAATTCTTGACAGTAAGGGCGCTTCTGATCCATCTACCCCAGAAAAGGGTTAGTCTGCTCAGGAATACTGCTAACTCCCTTGGGTCGGTTATTCCAAAGTCCACGTGCTTCTAAAACTACATTTTAATGCCTTTCAACGCTGGGGTTCAGGGAGCAGTTTTTGATATCTAGAAAGGTCTCTCTTTTTTCTTTTTTCTTTTTTTTTCTTTTTTTTTTGCAGAGCTGTGGATTGAATCCAGGGGCATTCTACTACTGAACCACATTCTCAGGCCTTTAAAAATTTTTTGATAATTTTCTCTGAGCAGAGTCTTGCTAAGTTGCTGAGGCTAGACTGGAACTTTCCATCCTCCTGCCTCAGCCTCCCAAGTCTCTGTGATTACAGGCATGTGCCTCCACACCCTGCTTTTCATTTATCTTGTCATTTTTAGTTCTGCACTGATTCCAAATGAAATATTAAGACATTAGTGTTCTTTTCCCTCTCCACCCTTGATATTGGTGCAGGGAGTGGGGCAGGGTGGTACAATACGAGGCTGTTTCTTCTCACCATCTAATAACATGTGATTTACAACTTAATGTAACTTACCTAAAGGCATCATGGAACAGTTGACCCTGATCAATAAATAAATAATAAATAGTTAGGGAACATACCTTAACATGTCTGATGATGACAGACTTGGGTGATGCTCATGAGTTTACAGAAGCTGTTTCACACCAGAAATTGCACAATTCCTGTAACATTTCTGTGAGAGCCCTGTCCAGTGGCTCAGGAGGCTGAGACTAAAGGATCACAAGTTTGAGGCCAGCCTCAGCACAACTTAGTGAGACACTGTCTCAAATTTAAAATGGCTGGGGATGTAGCTTAGTGGCAAAGTGCCCTGAATTCAATCCCTGTACCAAAAACAAAAAACCATGAAGTAGTCCTCATTTAACCAGTGTACTTGGGCTTGGAGTTTAGAAGGGAATTGCACAGAATTTTGTCCCTAACACCTCCAGAACCAGGTCTTGTGATACACTGCTGCTTTCCTTGGAGGACTTGAACCAACAGTAGCCTTACAAATATCCTTTTTTAATTGTAAGAGAACTTGTAAACATTCCTGTCCATGATGGCTGCTGACTGGTTTACTGTATTTAAAGGATATGTTTTAATGACATTTTAAAATCACAGTACGTTAATATAAATTCCTGTGAAATGAGTGGCAGTTTGTGTCCTTTTACTTTCTAATAGTTAATGATTAATTTACTATTAATGGTTTAATATGGATTGGTTTAAAATAGAAGCCTATGTATAATGAATTTTTTTTTTTTTTTTAAGTCTAGCCTCTGTAAGAAGCTGAAATCCATCACCATCATTCAAAATGCAATGGAATGTGCCACGTATTGTGTCTCGACTGGCACACAGGACATGCTTGGAACCACAGAAAACTGGTCTCTTTGGACACCGTCAGAACATAAAGGGACCATTACTTTTGAATAACACTGAATCTAAAGTAGTTTGGGTTCAAGATCCTCAGAAGCAGTGGCTGCACTTACCTGCTGCCCAGTGCCTTGCCAAGGAGAGGAAGTCATCCGGTGCTCAGGGACCCCAGCAGGTCCTTTGCCATGAGCAGTGGGAGCAGGTGGTTTTGTCCAGAAGGGTTTTCTCATCCAGTGCCACAGACAAAGGGACTCCTTCAGAAAAAAAGGAAGAACTTGATCCTTTACAAGACAAATCTATTAGTCTTTATCAGCGATTTAAGAGAACATTTAGGCAATATGGGAAAGTTTTGATTCCTGTGCATCTGATAACTTCTGGTATTTGGTTTGGAACATTTTATTATGCAGCAGTAAAGTAAGTTTTGCTTGGTTGACTGCCTTTCCCTAATTTATCAGAATGATAATATTATTTGTGCTAATGATAGTCTTAAATTTTTTTTAATGCTTTAGTGACTTTCATTGGTAGAGGTTAATTACATTTTGTGGCTGTTTTTCACATTAAGAATAACTAATGTTTGTTTACTGCATACAGTCATCTTGCTGCATTCTCTATGTCATCTGAAAAGATGCCTATTTTGCTGGATTTGTTGTTTTGGTTGGAAATTCCAAAGCCTGGTTACTGTTTGTTGTTAACACAAAAAAATGAACCACTGACAGATTTGGGCTTTGACATAACTCACCTAGTAAGTGTCAGGGGAGGGCCTTTTCTGATCAGAAGTATCTGGAGGGCATAGCGTCCTTCCAGTGTTGTAGAACACACAATCTCTAAGTCCACCTTTCTTGTTAAACACAGTTCCTTCCTTTCAAGGTAAGGTGTATTTGTGGGCCATGGCTGGTGTGCATAAGCCACCAGTGTTTACGTTCCAGCAGGACCACGTGCCTGGCCTCGGGAGCACAGGGATGGCTTTGCCACTTTGTTCAGCTCTCCCGCTGGATTAGAATTGCTTTATTCTTCCCAGAGTCCACTAATCTTCAGCGTTCCCTTGTATCTGGTGACTTGGCGTTGAGGCAGTAGTAAGACACGGTGGCTGCAGATGCCAGGCTCCCCTTGGTGAAGCATACCCGCTCCCAAGAGAGTGAATGGAGTCTGCTTGTTCTTAGGAAACAGGGGCTTCCAGGTGCTTCTTAGCACCAGTTCTGAAGGATGGGCTTTCTTTACCTTGTGTAATCGATGCCATTCTCTTCCTCTTCATGTCTTCCATGTATTACTCATCCTTCTTTGCTGTATTTCATTTTCTTTAAGAATTGTACTTTTCTGACAGAAGATCTTTGTGTGTACACTTTATGGAATTATTTCTTTGTTTATTAATGACTTGCTGAATATGTTTAATATTTATGGAAGTCTTCAAAACTGCCCTTGGGATTTTGGCAGAATATAAAATTGTATACCATTTTTAAATAAAAGTTATTATAGGCATTCAGTCCTGCATGTTTCTACACATAAAGTTTTCTTTCTTGAGTCACTAAGGATTCTCCTGAAAGAAGCTGTGATACTTGCTTGTTCCTTCTGGCCTTAGAGGGAGAAAACCTAAGTTTTTAATTAATTGAATATGAGATCCTCATTTGGGCTAATAAAAATAATTCTTCTATTGCTGCTGCTTAAGATATCTTCAGCTAAGGCAGTTGCAGGGATGATTCTGTCATCTCTTGTGAAATGCACCCTGTTAGTTTCATCCTTCTTCCTTTTTTCTGCAGAATGCTTCTGTCTAAACATGGTGGTCAAACTGTCCACTTCATAACCATACGCCATAGCTGGCAGTGCTGCCAGCCAGGACGCCTGGCTAAGTTCATTATAGCCTCCCCTGGCTGATTGACAGGGCACAAGGTGCTGGGCCTCCAGAGCCATCCTCCTGAGTGTTTTTAGTAGATCCATGGACTGCAAGATAAAGACTGATGGGTTTCAAGTGAAGACTTAATCACATGTAATAATTAGAAAATAGAACTCATTGATGAAATTTGAAAAAATAGGATATGTTCAAATGGCAGATTATATTTCACTGAGATTATTCTGTTGTAAAATTGAAGTTGATTAAATTAAAGTTTTTGATCCAGCTACTCAAGAGGCTAGCTATATTTTAGCTTTATTTTTCCAAACTAGAAAAACTTGTCTGTTATATGCTTATCTCTTACTATTAAAAGAAGGGCAGGAAAATAGTTTGTGGCTGGAAGGATGGGTGTCTGCCCTCCGGCAGCATTACTGACCAGTGTTGGTCTTACGTACCCGGCGGCCGACCTGCTGCCTTTCCAGGCACCAGAGAGCACAGTGTCATTCTATATTTAGTTAGTGATAAAGCTCTCAGGCTTTTGAAATACTTTATTTCAGGAACAGCTAAGGAAAAGATTTTATCTTTTGCTGAGCTTTGTTGCCGCCTGTGGACATCTGTGTCCTCTGACCAGGAGGGTTCTCTCTGATCACACATGGCCCGGTAATGAGAGTGTCGCCCCTGCCTTCAGAAGCCTGGTGTCTGGGGCCTCTGGTTCCTAAAGGTGCAGATGCACCTCACCCAGGGTCCAGGCTGATACCGTACTTCTCCAGGCAGCAAATGTGCTTTGACCTGTGCACTCTGCATCTGTTGAACCCCCTACTGTAGAGCTGCCAGATTAGAAGGTGACAGTTCCAGGAAAGGGGCTGGGAAACACGCCCCAGAGAAAGGAGATGAGAAAACGGGAAAACAGGACTACTGGGACTTTTAGGGGGAGGTTAATGTAGATTTTGTGTTCGTTTACCACATGTTATTGTGTATGTTAAATTTTGTGTAGGTGATGATTATGTTACATTTGTGCAGGTGAATGTCCTTGTTCTGATTCAGTGGTGGACGTTTGTAGCGTCTGCAAAACCTGGACATTGAGAGAGAGTGGGAGAACAAGGGCAAGTGTAGTCAGGAAACTGAGAATGCCAAAGTGAGGGCTTTAGCAGCTCAGCTGGAGGTTCTGCCGCCTCCCCTCTCTATGCAGTGTGCCGTGTATAGTAATTGTTCTTTATCTGCCTTTCAGGTCTTAGAATAGAATCATCCTTTTAGTATAATTGAGTTTCCACAAACCCACAGAATCATTTATTCTCTGCATAGTAGCACAATAAGCCATGTTAAAATATCCTTTGCTCCTATGATAATGGTATAGCTTGACATGAAAGAGGTAAAAATCTCATGTCTTGAAACGTAAGTTGGGGCATTATAAGGTAGTAACATTTGGGTGAGGAAATAAAGATCAGGTAAACAACTCTGAGCCTTTAGTTTACTTAAAGCTATTGATTTTACTATAATAGATGCTTCTACTTGCTAAATGTGCTAATTAGGACATCCATGTTTAGAGATCCAAACATGGCACTACACCGAGGCTGTGTCGATGTATATTGTGCATCGAATAAGGTGTTCCCTTAGAAGTGCTTGATAATGCAGAATTAGTTTTAAAACGGTTTTATTAACACAAATCATGGTAAATTTGTGGCTTGTGTATTTTCAGATAGTCTCTTAAAAACATTTTTCCTTGAAGGCTTTTTATGTGTAACTTCCGTGTGCTTTTTTCATAGAGGAGTGAATGTCATTCCCTTTCTGGAGCTCCTTGGGTTACCTGACAGCGTAGTGAACATCCTGAAAAATTCCCAGAGTGGAAATGCCCTGACAGCGTATGCCATGTTCAAGGTGGGTGCTTCGACCGACAGGGTGCCCCCCATAAAACTGCTTGTCAGCTCTTAAGAGTTTCTTGTGACTTACATTGCATTTCATCTTTTATATGCCTGATAAATAAAGCCAAGTCATACAGTTTGGAAGTACAAATCAAACAATGGCTCTAGGAAGCAATGCCTTAAAACAAGGTGGATAGAGGACAGCTGTTCGGCTGTGTGTCTCCAGGGTGTTCTGGACAGTCCCCTGTTGACACTTCCTCTTTCCTTAGGCCACCTGGATTGTCAGCAGAACTCAGCATGTATTCTACTGTTCATAGTAGCTCACTTTTTTTTTTTTTTTTTAATAGCTCACCTTTTCTTAGCAAACAAAATAGTAAGGTTTAATTGAAACTGTTCTATGTGATGAACTCAGATTTGTTAGATGTTCTTTTAAACATGAATCATCTGTAACTGTGCTCTGGATTCAGACAACACTGTTATTATAGTTTCTACACCCGTAGGTCTTTATTTTGGAAGAAAAGGCTCGTTATAAAATATAACATTTAGCCATATTAATCTCATTTTTTTCAGTTGACAAAATCTTATGAGGTTCTATGATGCTTCTACCTAAGAGAAGAAAACAGGTAGAACATGTTTGGAAATTAGATGTTATTTTATTTCTGTTGTATAAAATGCCTACAGTTAGAATTTATAGTATTATTAAAAAAAATAGCATTGTTTTATTCTGTCATCCTTACTAGAGTCCTCTGAATTTTTGGATTTCTTTTTATAATTTTGACTTGAGGGCCAAAGCTTTATTGCTAAAGTTTTTCTACATTAAAATGTATTAAATTCATAAATTATCAGGTTTCTAATTACATGGGTATAATTTAGCCTTAATTTACCAAACTAGCATGAGGGCGATTTAAGCTGTTTCCCTGATCCTCTTTGTTCCTTGTCCCAGGCTCCTGTACCTCCTCCTGAAGTTCATATCAGTCTCAGTTTTTCTTTCTAAGTGCTTGTTTTCTTTATGTGATTATGAGCTCCATGGAACTCAGGGTCAGATCTTTGTCCTCTTTGTTTTCACTGTACCTGGGATTGCGTATCGTAGGGAGGACCGTGCTTGGGTGGGGTAGGAAGCTGTGTGCAGAGACTAACTGGTGCAGTGGTGTGGGTGGGAAACATGGGGGACTCTCCTGTGCAATTTTTGTAATCCAGATTCCCAAATAGAACAACAGGCAGAGATGTCTTGCTTCCTCTAGGCAAAGCCCCAAAATGAGGTGCGGCAGAGGGGAGGAAGTTGACTGGGTGCCCACCTGAGCTCCCATTCATGCCCTGTAGATGAGTTGGTCAGACTTATCCAGCCCCTACTCAGGGCCAAGTGCCTTCTTAGGTATTGGCATACACCAGTTAAATAAAATAGCACAAAATGCTTGCCTGTGTGGAGCATAGATTTCAGTGGCGTTGGGATGGACTGGGGAAGCATTTGGAGAGATAAAGAAGATTGAGTTAAAAATGTAAACAGTGTGTGCAGCATTTAAATGGTGATAAGTGCTAAGAAGAAAGAATTAACCACGAATGGGGTGTGTTTTATGTGTGTTTATTTTCAGAGGGAGGGTTGCAATTTTAGAGGGAAGGTCCCACTGAGAAGTTCAGAGTGTGGTAAGACAGTTCCAAGGGAGAAGTATCCCAAGCACCAAGTCCTGAGACTGTAGGATACTGAGGGCTAATGGGGAGCCATTGTGCCTGGGATGAGTGAGTGTGGCAGAGAGGAGAGAGGCAGCTCAGGCAGCCCAGACTGGTGCACTGCCTTGTGCACCAGTGCACTGCTCAACTTCCACTTTGCCCCTAAGGGCATGGGAAGTTATTGGGGAAGTTTAAGCATTTGATCTCTGTTTCAGCAAAATCACTTGGACTGCCACGCTAAGGATAGGCAAGAGTGGGATGGCATGAAGCTGTCACAGTGCTAGGCTGGAGTCCTAGTGGCCAGGTGCCAGCTGTGGAAAGAGAAGCAGTCAGAAATAGTCAGATTCTGGATGTATTTTGAGGGAAGCCTGGAGTGAGGGCAGGAGGGGGAGGGGAGCCTCCTGGAGTGAGGGCAGGCGGGTTGGTGGTGGTGGGGGAGGGTGGCACAGCTCTCCTGTGGTTGGGCTCCACATGTGGCGCAGCCCCATTGCCTGTGTGATTCCCTCAGCCAGTTCACCTTCTGTTTGGTTATGATCCTTAAAGCTCTGTAAGCTCACAGAAGCTCCTGACTGGGCTTCCAGGCCTCAGGCGAACTGTGAGGATAAGGCAGCATCCAGCCTAGAAGAGTAAAAGGAGCAGGAGCAGGATGTAGCATGAAACTTAGTCCCCAGGGAAACCTTGGCTCTTGCTCCAATCACCACTTGAAGACTTTGGCCAGGTTTGGGGACATAGAAGCAGGTACACCTTTGTTATTGTTAGGGGCCCTGAGCACTTTTTCTGATTTCCAGAAGAACCTGCCCCCGAGGCCCACTAGCATGAGGTTAAGGGCATCAGTGTTGCCAACTGCAATAATTTTTAAGTTATGGCTGACGTTGTATAGGGACAAACATTGATAAAACGAGTTTACAGAAGAAGCATCCCTTGTTAGGACAGGAAATGATATAGAATGTTGCTACGTTAGCCTTGTGAAGCAGCAAATAATTCGTACTGATTGGTTATTACCAGGGATTTAAATTTTAATTTTATTCATAGTCATAATCATGTATTGATCTACCTGTTGACTTCTTTCTTAAGATTGCAACACCTGCGCGCTACACCGTGACATTGGGAGGAACGTCCTTTACTGTGAAATATTTGCGCAATCGTGGCTACATGTCCACACCGCCACCTGTCAAGGAGTATCTGCAAGACAGGATGGAAGAGACCAAGGAGCTCATCACAGAGAAAATGGAAGAGACCAAGGATAGACTCACTGAAAAACTACAGGAAACCAAAGAAAAAGTTTCTTTTAAGAAAAAAGTGGAATAGGGTGCCTTATATAACAAATTATAGAAAGTTCCTGCACTTTAACCCTCTGGAGACTTTGGGCAAAGATACGTGCTTCTGATTATTTTTTGGTTTATTGCCTAAATAGACCAGTTCTCTGAGGGTTAAAGAACTAAAACATCTTTTTAAAGTTAAATATCATACAAAAATCAGTGTTTTTGGGGAGGAAGCAATGAGCCCAGCATAGGAATCGTACATGAGTATCATCAGTAAACAGTGGCTACTGTTCTAGATCCAGGGTTCTTTTCCTAGGTCTTTAGGCTCTCTGCTTTATGTTTTCCGGTGTATGCAGATGAGACTGTTGACCTCTTGGATAACTGCGGCCCCGTAGGCAGAGAGCTAATACTGGGTCTTAATCTCCGTGATATTCATTGAGGTTTTAACTCTATTCAGTTCTCCGTGGAGACAGGCTTGTACCTGTGAATAGGAGGGTGTTAGTCTTTCTATGAAAAAGATCTGAAGTTTCCTATTAGTTAAAATACAGACCTTCTATGAAGAAAATGGAATAAAAATTGAGTTCCTATATGTAAATAAGATGTATTGATTATATATAAATGAAAAATGAACCCTTTCAAGATGATTTTTACCCAAAGCTTGTCAAAATCACATTTTTAAAGCAAATATACAGCCAAAATGCTTTCTCAAAACTGGGTATTGGTTGTGGTCACCTAGAATTTCACTTTCAAGTGAATCACTTCTTATCTCCTTTACCTAACCTTTAAAGGAAAAGTGAAGGTTTTATTTAGTTTATTGTTCAAATCATATATTCTTCAACAGCAACTCAGGCTCATGATTCCCAAAGAAGGAGAGATTCGGGAGACCACGGGTGGTGCCAGGCTGCTGTGGGGACAGCACTGGCCCTGGGCCTCTTCGCAGGAAGTTGGTGTCACTTCCCAGTATCTTAGTCTCAGAGTCAGTGTTGATTCCATGCTGGGGTGAGGCTTAAAGTTGTGGCTGCCACTTTTTCTCTCACATTAAAGGGAATTACTCTTGCTTTATTATTCTGCTTGATTATTTCATAGCAGATCTATTGCTGACATTAAATTCTTTGCTTAGAATGAAATCCAGTGGTTGTCAGAAACTGTGATTTGGTGGTATACTTGGGTATGTGGGTGTTTCCTTTTTTTCCATATTTTTTAGTTGTGGATGGATACAATACCTTTATTTTATTTATTCATTTTTATGTGGTGCTGAGAATGGAATCCAGTGCCCCACACGTGCTAGGCAAGTGCTCTACCAGTGAGCCACAGGCCAGCCCCTGTGTGTTTCCTTTTATACTAACAGCTGCTACTTCAGTTCCAACCATGGATTGGTGGTAGAGGAGGAAATGGCCCTTTCAGAGGCCATGGCAAGAGAATGTGAGAGACTGCCTCATGGCTGTCTTGCATAATCCCTGCTGTTTGGCAGGATTTTTCTTTCAAATATCAAGTTTAGAAAATAGTTCAAAGGGCAAAATATTTGCATTGGGCAACTCTGATCGCCACACAGGAGCTCCTTCAGTGACTGCTGTAGTTGGAATCTTCTCTGTGAGGCTGGGGTGTGGCAGAGGCGCAATGTGCGTCTGCTTTGCTGGTGGGGAGTGCAGTGCACTGCCTCACGTTGATGGCACAGTGTCACATGTAAAGGTGATCACACATTGAGCATGTCTGTTAAATAACTCAGATGTGGGATGCCAAGATAGTAACAAATGCCTTGTTTCTTTTTGTCTACTTGAGGCAGCCTGGGTTAAAATCTGGTGTTATGTGGAATTCATTCTATGAAGACAGTTTACCTTTCACATTGCACAGGGTATATTAATTATGGGGGTAAGTTGCAGGGTTTTAGTTATTGATGATTCTGAGACTAAAATTTGCTCCTCCTGAGTAGGTGTCTTTTATTCAGTCCATTTGGGTTTTGACACCATCCAGTTTCATAATTGTGTTTATTTAGATGCAAAAAATCAAATACTGCTTAGGCATGCTTTGAAGGTATTTGGTAAAAAAAAATTCTCTGAAGATTTGGGAAGTTCTGTTGTCATTATTTGGCATCAGGAGTGATATAAAAATGTTGTCAGCGTATTGTTAACCTAGTCCTTAAGGCTTAGAGAGGGGCCCTCCAGTATATTGTGTCTGCAGTATTGTTGATAGCAGGCCAGCAGATTTAAGGTGCCACGTTAAATTATCTAATGTGTGAAATATGTAGTCTGCTGTGTATAAAAAGCCTCTTTTCATTTGCATTGGGCCTTATGCTTTGGGTTTGTTCACCTGTAGCTGCTGTGAGCCAAGAAAGGCCAAGCAGCCGGTGTCTGATGTGCCAGTCCACACTCACTAGGAGTTAGCCAACATAAAGGTAAACTGTCTTCATAGAATGAATTCCACATAACACCAGATTTTAACCCAGGCTGCCTCAAGTAGACAAAAAGAAAGGGTTTGTTTAGCAAATTAACAATCGAAATGAAAAACAGATTAGGTATGAGACTTACTTTATTCAAGAATAAGAGCACAACCAACCTTTCAAGTGCCACATCAGAAAATGTCCATTATTGGGACAGACTTTTGCATATGACAGAGTGCTGTGTGGATTTCAGCAGAGGAGAAAAGGAATGCCTGTATTGAGATTACCTTCCTCCCAGTAGTGAAACTAAGAAAACTTTGCCTTCAGATATCACATGAGTTTATTAGTTACCACAGAATACATGTGCACTCACTTATAAATGGAGGACTGTGGTCCTTTACGCTCAGGATGAGGTGGAGCTGTTGGCTGTCATGCCTCAGGGACTTAGAAGTAATGCTAGGAGTTGTAAACCTCTTGTGTTTGAAGGAAAGAAGAGACCTGTGTGTTGGGCACGTCGAGCTGCTGTCTGTTCTTTGCACTGGGTACATGTCATCTTTGGGCTACTTTGGAAGATGATAATGGTCACGAAATAGGCAGAAGGTGATTTTAACAAATGAAGCAGGAAAAAATGAGTGCATCTCTCCTGGTTTTTCTAAAAATCATTTCTAGAAAATGTTTTTGTAAGGTATGTATGCATTTCTTGGATTATTGAAGAATTCCTTCTGGGGAAGAACTTGTCATGGAAACGTAGCCACATCTCTCCTGTCGACTGCAATGCACTGTTGAATTGAAGACCTTTATTTCAGGTTTTTAAAACTCATTCTATTAAATAGAATAGATCAAATAGGATCTGAATGTTACTGTTTGAGTCAGCTTTTTCACTGCTGTGACTTAAAGATCTGACCAGAACAGTTTTAGGGGAGGAAAAGTTTATTTGAGAACTCAACGGTTTCAGAGGTTTCAGTCCTTGGACAGCTGGCTTCATTTCCTTGGGGCTGGAGGTGAGGCAGAACATCACGCTGGAAGAGTGTGGCAGAGGAAGGCAGCTCACATGATAATCAGGAAGCAGAGAGAGAGTAGAGGTCTCCACTTGCCAGATACAAATATGTGTCGCAAAGCCACTCCCCAATTCGCACCTCCTCCAGCCACACCCATCACTTAAGTTACCTCAGTTAATCCCCATCAGGGGATCAATTCACTGATTGGGTTAAGACTCTTACAACCCAGTCATTTCTCCTCTGAACTTTCTTGCACTGTCTCACTTGAGCTTTTGGGGGACACCTCACATTCCAAACCAGAACTGTTACCAAAGTTGTTTTGATCTGTTTATTGCAAGGCATTTATTTGTTTGTTTGTTTGTTTATTTATTTATTTATTTATTTTCATGCCGAAACCTCTCAACTGATTTTTATCAGTGCCAAGGTCTTAGATGCTTCCAATCATTGGCCCAGATGCCTCAGAACATATGGGGCTCTGAATCAGAAGCCTGTGGGTGCAGGGGAGGGTGCTTATTCATTCTGCAAGTGGTAACCTTACCTGGTCTTTGTTGTCCTCTTGTATGCTCTATAGTACCAAGTTCACATCAAGTGGGCTTGCAGATGTGCCCCTGAAGGGATTGTGAAGACCTCATTCTGCTCTGATGAACCTGAATGGGCTGGGGGCCACTCCTGCCCACAGTTCATCTTCAGCTATGAATTTTTGCCTGACCTTCTTTCTGGCTCTTGACAGAACTTTATCCTGCACTTTGAGCTTGTAACTTTTATTTAAGAAATGCTGACTCAGGCCAGTTGAATGTAGTTTCCCCCTGAGATTTTTCCTTTGTGACTTCTCTATCAGGTCGGTTCATTTTAACGAGTCAAAATAAGTCTGTGATTATCTTGTTTCTTCAGAGTTAAGCTTGAAAATCAAGCTGTATTCTCTATCCATCATTGACAGTCACCAGATCCTAATATTGTGTGGCAATTTTCTGGCTATTTTGATAAGAATGATCTTGCAAGAAAAAGTGCGTCCTGGTTTGGGAACCCCTGGGCAGAGCAGAGTCCTGAGTGTGTTCTTCATTCTCACAACTTGATGGGACTGGATCTGGTCTGGTCAGGCATTCAGAGGCAGCTGGCTGGGCATCCTTAGGGTGGAAGCACTTTCACAGCTGTGTTTTCTGGGACAGCAGGGTCCCACGTGCTGCTGCTGAGCTGGGACAGCTCCTGCTACCCCCCTTGGTCTGCATCTTCTGTTCTGAATGTTGCCCACTTCAGTGGAAGAGAAAAAAGGGCAAGTGTGCCAGGTGCCTCTTACGCCTGGCACAGGGGTGCATGTGTGTGGGAGTGCAGGGTGGTCTTAGGGCCCTGGTGTTGCCATGGACTCGGCCCCTTCCTGAAGAGCTGCCAGAGACCAGCACTGTCCCTCAGCTTCAGGGTGACCACTAGGCTTCATTCTTTTTATTTGAATAAAATGGACTCTTCCTTCACTTTTTGATCAAATGAGAGTCATCCTTTTAGTCCGTTTTGACAGTTCCGTGTCTTCCCTGTACCAGTTGGATATGTAACTCCTTAAAACCTCAGATTCTTTTTTTTCTTCTTCTTTACAAGGAAATGCAGCCTTTTCTGTGTGCACATGTATTTCAGCTTTTACCTTGTTTGTGCTTCTGAGCACTAGAGTTGTGGTTCTGAGGGAAGTATAGTTTTACTAATTTGAATTATATTGAATTGGAATCAATATTTTATTTTCTGTGGTCACTTTACTGTTTGACTTGTCCCATTTGCTTTCCTTCTCTAAGAATAGCAGCTACCCTGCTATTCTTAGGCAGAGGGTGCCAGAATCCATCCTGCCTGGCTGGTCCTCTGCTGTGGCATGGGATGGGGTCATGGAGCTTGGTTGCCCTGGTGCTCCATCAACATGCACTTTTGATCCCCTTGTTAAAGCAGAGGCAGGATATGTTGGCACATGATTTGCATTCCTCACTCCTTTTGGTCCAGAAATAAGAGACAAGTCTCTTGCCCCCCTGCCAAAAGAAGAAAATATTATTGAACAAGAATGTCCACAAAACCTAATGCACCTTTTTAGTTTATATTAATAGTTTTGTTTCTTAGTCACTACTCAAAACATAGCCTAGAGGACTGGAATTGGCACTGGGTGGCCTGTACTTTTAGTTGGAAGCAGAGCTAGATCTGAGGTGCAGATACCTGCTTCCAGTTTGACACTCCCCCTGTTGCCCAGCATGCTGGGAAGCTGGGCCATGCTCTGGGACTTGTGGGATTCCTTGTGCTTTTGGAGATAGAAGTTCAAGCCAATGCATTGATTTAATATTCCATATCATTTTTTCTTCCAGCACCTTTCCCCTTCTGGCTTTTAATTCAGTTCTTTTCAATCTCTTCTCCTTTGTCTTCAAGGTGACCTCAGTTTCTAACTCCAGGAGGGAAACAGTCATTAGTGTCTGAAACATCAGCTCTGTTTCCCCTTAGTCTAGGAGGGACCATGGTGTGGGACATGGCAAGGGCCAGCCAGTACTGTCACCTGTCCCCATCTGGGTGAGCCTGACCTCTGCAGAGTGGTTAGATAGCTGTTTTTATATATCTAAGTGAGGACACATGTGAGGAGGAGGTAATCATCTGCAATGTTGGACCAACCTGTAATAAAATGAGAGACAAATCCCTGTTGCCCTTGGTTCATAAAGAGTTCTCCATTTTCCACTTGCCCAGCACATGGGTCCGACACCAGTTCTGGTGTCAGAGCTTGTATCTGTGGTATACCTGGAGCCAGCTCAGACTGGAATTTTCCATTTAATAGCTGCCAATCACTCTCATCTGAACACCAGAAGAAGCTAGCAAATTTTAGTGCTAAGAAATCTAGAATATTCCTGATTAAGAAGCATTAGCCGGGCGTGGTGACACACGCCTGTAATTCCAGCACTTGGGAGGTTGAGGCAGGAGGATCACGAGTTCAAAGCCAGCCTCAGCAACTTAGCGAGGCCCTAAGGAACTCAGACCCTGTCTCTAAATAAAGTACAAAATAGGGCTGGGGATGTGGCTCAGTGGTGGAGTGCCCCTGGGTTCAATCCCCAATACCAAAAAAAAAAGAAGAAGCATTAGGTTTCACTACAATTTAGTTGTTACCATCTTGAGTCAGTGAAAGTCAGAGCTTGTACTGTGTGGTATACTAGACATTTGTCAGGAGGCCAGCGCTCCTGTTCAGTGTTCTTCCTGCAGTAAAGCGGAGAGGGACGTGGCCCCTATGCTCCACACTGAGCTCTGCCGGGGGTACAGTGTGGCATGGTAGGACTGTGCTCTACACGCAGCTAGACAGGACACCAGAGTTGCCAGGCTGGGGATGTGCTACCCCTGCCCCTCCTGTATGACAATGAGCCCACACTCTCCATGGCTGAACAGCAAGAGTGACGGCACCCTCCACGTGGTCGCGGAGGGCTGAGGGGACTACAGCCTCTTCTTCCATCACTTTCCTTTAGCTCTTGGCTGAAACCCTTGAGGAGGTTGATGAGCAGGTAAAGAAATGTCCATGAGAAATGCAGAAAATGCCTGCTCATCTGAGTGGGAGTGCGATCAATCAGAGAGGCAGGACTGAGTGCCTGCGGGTCTCCTTCCAGAGGCCAGTGTTCCAAGGGGATGTGGAGCAAGGAGGGGGCAGTCATGAGCAGGTCACCTCCACAGGTTGCCTTGGGCCTACACCAGGCAAGTGCAGAGAATGTGCAGAAACAAAGCGCAGGTCAAGATTATCTCCCCAACGCTGGCATAAAAGAAAATCCAGAAGAAATGGAGAAAAATGGGCAGGAGAGGCTGGGGTAAGCAGTGCAAAAAGGAGAGTTATTTTGAACCTTTGTTCCCAAACAAACCTTTTTGGATCTTAACCTTACATTACTAAGACACTCCGAGAAATTCCACCCACCCAATGTGCGTCATTAAAGAAGAAAACGAAAAAAGACACAACCCTCATGTTGTACATCTGAAATAACAGGGTGAGAAGGGTGTGCATGTGAGGCCTGTGGGAGGGAAGTGTGGGCCTGGTGGCGGTCTCCCTCAGCATTGACTGTCCTAAGCTCCCAGGGAGCTCATGGCCGGCAAGCCCAGCTCTGCTTGACTCCGCAGGGGCAGTGGCAAGGCGTTGTGCAGGTCTGCTGCAGCTTCCAAGTCTTGTATTTGGACACAGTATTGTTTTAAATTAAATCTAGAACACGAAACTTAGCAGGAACAGCAGCCACTCCTGCGGCAGCCATGGACCAGTGTGTGGCATGTTCGTCTCTTCCCATCATAATGGTTTGGTTTATAGACAAGACTTAAAACCTAGTCAGGAGCATGAATCACTTCAGGTGAAGCTCCTGTAAACCCCCCCTGGCCTGCAGGCCCTAAGGACTGTGCGGCCCTTGAACTGCACATGGGAAACATCCAGGCAGGCCGTCACCTGACAGAAACAAAAGCCAAAGACAGAGCATGACAAGTACAGTCTCAGCTTACCTGAAAAAGTCGTGTTCCCAGCAGATGGGCATTTGGGGCAGAGGCCGGGTGGACTCGGGGGTGAGGTGGTACTTGTGTTTGGACTTCAGAACTTGTTTGCTCAATTGCTAATGTAAATCCCTAGAACTTTCTGTGCTTACTGACTGTTAACAGTAGAGACAAATACAACTTGGAAAAGGCTTGGTTGGCTGGTTAAATTATATAAGAGCTCCTGGTACCACTGTAGTGTTTTTAGGTTTTAAAAAGATGTGTGTGCCCACCGGTGAGGCCTTCTGAAAGTATATCCTTAGTCACAGCTATGCTGTCCCAAATGATTAAAACTGGAGCTTTTGCACTTCTGACGGGTTTTTTTGAAAGTGTGTAAATTGGGGTGAATGAGGTTGGCATTATTAGGGCAAAAGCTAAAGTCCTGACAGAAACATGGCATTGAACCTGAGTTAACAATTGCAGAAGTTTTACTTTTTGGCTGCAGTTTTTGAGTGTGCATTTCAATTAGAATCCATTTAAACCAAACAGATCAAAGCTGTGTAATGAGGAAATCTAATTATGGTGTTCTGAGTAACAGGCTCGTTATCACGTTTCTGTGCGCATTTCATTGCAGCAGAATATGTGTTTACTCCAAAGCTAATCTGATGCTCCGAAAGGTTCCAGAGCATTGACAGCATGACGGGGCAGCCTAGTGGGTAGGATTCCTGGTGAATTTGGCCTGGCAGACAGGCAGCGACTCTGCTGTTTAAAAAACAAGCTAATGAGTAAAATACGTTGGTCAGCAAGAGCCAGGAATTGCTCAGCTTCACAACTGGGAGGGGTTTGGGGACAGGCAGCACTGGGGTGCAGTGGAGAATCCCCCAGGGTCCCCAGGCTTGGCACATACTCAAGCCTAGTGCAGTAGAGACTTGTCAAGGAGGGGTGCTGCCCATGGAAAAGGTGAGCACTCTAGCCTCTCTCCCCTGGCCTTGCAAGGCTCCCCAAGTGTGATCTGTCATGGAGGCTGCCAAGCCCTGGTTCTGCATGGCTTCCTGTTTCAGCCCCGCTGGGTAGACAGCTTCCCAGCATGGGTTCCTTCTGATTTTCTGCCTTGGCTATTTTTCCAAAGTCTTCAGAACTTACCTCATTCAGGGTGCCTGCTAAGATAGGAACCCCACAAGGGCCACCCTGGATGGTGGGACTGGAATCCTAGCCTCCTGTCCTGCAAGGGGATGGCTATGTGGCTTGTCAACACAGCTGACCAGAGAACCCAGCCTGGCAGCACCTCCCACAGTTCTTTAATCATCTGCTCCCTTTGGCAGTGGCTCCCAGATCCTTGGTGGAACCTCAGCTTTGAGGGAAGCCCACACCAAGCCACTCCCAGGATGAATGAATCAGACCATCAGGTTGGGACCGAGTCCCTGAAGCCCCCATTCCTTCCATACAGAACTTTCTCTGGAGGAAAGTTCATGCTGGTGTCAGCATGAGCAAGTCTCAGTGGTCTCTAGTTCTCTACTGAGTTGCTGCACCAAAAGTCATCACCAAGCATGCGTGTGTGGCTGGTCGGTCACTACAGGGAAGAAATCTGTTCTTACCACTCTTCCTTCTCAGGGCTCTTTTCCAATCCCTTTTCCAAAATAATATTTTTAGGAGTCAACACTGGGGACTGAACCCAGGTACACTTTATCACTGAACTATGTCCCTTTTTATTTTTGAGACAGGGTATCACTCCTGAGTTGCTTGGGATTACAGGCATGTGCCACCAGCCTGGCATTCCAGAAGAAAATGGATTCAGAATCAAAAATGGATGTTATGAGTGGAATTTCAGGCCCATACAACTACTGTAATAGTATTTTTAATTTTTCAGTTTCCACTTGTTCATTACAAATATGTAAAAAGGCAAATTGACCCATCCTGCCACCATGCCACGTTCACTTAGGACAGTAGTTTGGAAGGTCGGGCAGACGTTTGTGTGTGCACACTCACGTCATCTGGAACCCACGTGCTTACATAGAGTGTAAAATGTTCTCATCTCAGCGTAGGAATGTGGAGTGTGAAGACCTCCAGTGCTGAGGAATCTAAGCATGCCAGGGGAGTTTGTCCCCGTGCAGAACTGCTCTCCTTGTCAGAATCCTAAATTCACATTCCGCTCACTGTGTGACAGCTGTCCCCAGCCCTCTGTGTGGCCCACGACCCAGAGTGAGAAGAGACTCTTATGAGGTGATCTCAACAGAGTTGTTTTTGGCAGACTCCTCATTTGGTCAAGACTGACAAAGCTCAGTGGAGCCTGAACTGGGGAGCCAGGGTAAGCATTGATCTGTCCTGTCTGGCCAAGGAGGCCCAGCTCCATCCCCAGCACCACACCAGAAAGAAGTGTTTCTCTGAGACGGGTCCTAGCCGTGTCAGTTTGTTGTAACTGAAAGATAAACAGACAAAAAAAAAAATCCATGGGACAGGTATGTCAGGGATTTTTTTAATGATTTTGTGCTGTGGTTTGACCACAGCATTAAGAACAGCAGAAAAACCCAATTTCATAAATGACAAACAGTACTTGGCAGAACATCTTTCTTTAAGAGCCTTGCAGTTACAGACCTTGGGTCTAAGAACTATTCACCATGTTCAGGTGAAGGCGGCAGATACCCGAGAGTCAGGAATCTCTACACCTGGGAGTTATGTTGAAAATTAAGCACAAACTGTTGTTTTAAAAAAAGACTTTAATGACTTCCGATTATCATAGCTCACAAAGATCGAAAAGTTCAAATACAGCTGTACTTTTTTAGTAGATTGCTTTGTAATAAAAATTAAATGAACTAAATGCTGTGAATAGTATTTTATATATTTTTAAACTAGACAAGAATACAATGACAAAACATGAACTTTGAAAGCCATGGAAAGAAAACAGTGATACACCAACAAGCATGTTAAACAGAACCAGTATCATTGACTGGAAGGTCTCGACCTTGGTAGGGTCTGCAGAAAGCAAGCAGTGCTGTGGTCACACGCGTTGCTACCTCTACAGAATGTGTCCAGAACATTCTCACACGCACCAGACCTGGGGTGGCCACTTTGTTTTTGACATCTTGATGCTGGCCCCCTGCAGGTGCCAGTGGCACCCCTCCTGGGACCCAACACATGGATGGGCACCTGTTCACAGCCCTTTCAGAAGGCTCCAAAGGAAGGCCAACCAAATCTTAATCCCTCCCGGCACTAAGATTTGCATTGTAGAGGTGTTTTGGGATTGAGGATAAGCAGTAGTGGTATTTTCTAGAGGGTAGGAGGATGATTGTATTGTGACTCAAAATCAGAACATCAGAGCAAATAAAAAAATATGGGCTTTATTAGACCACCACCCAGTGACAGAATAGACTGGAAATATGGATCAGATAGGCAGAATGGTGTGGATTGCCTTGGTGGACAGCATTCGATGCCCACACCAAGATTCTGCAGTGGTTTTTATGGACACAGTGTTGTTACAGGCCTTTCTTTTGTTTAAAAAATAATAATAGAATATCTGAAGAAAAACAAGTGACAGACACTGAAAACCGAGCTGAAAGAGAGGCGAAAGGTGTGACTTCATGTGCAACTGGAATTGTCATCTCTAGCCACAACCCTGTTGGTATTTGGGTCAGGACTGGCACAGGACACTGAAGGGATGGGCTCGGGCGTCCTGGCGTGACTGGCTGACAGCTCGTTTCCTGATGTGACTAACCCATGGCACACACTGTTCCTGAGTCCGCGTCCACCCACATGGGTTGGTTTTTCCTGAGGTGCTCTCTCCTACAAAATCCCCTCTTCATTGCTGCACAGCTTCAGTTCACAAGAGGAAAAGGCACAGAGAGACTCGGGACACACGGTCACAAATGCCCCGAAGCCCAACAGAGTCCTCTGCTGCAGGCTGCTCCGTGACTTACGTGAGGTCACCATTTTAACAACAAAACCATGCACTTCTTGGAGGCCTGAGCCCTTCGTCCACCACCAGTTAATGTCTACTCACAAAGCAAGTTGAAGTCATCTTTTCTGACTCAAATGTAACTAACGCTTGTCCGGCTGAGCATTTCTAAAGTGATTAAAGTAAGAAGCATCTAGTGGCAACCATAAAGCGTGCAATTTTTAAAAAATATTTTTCGAAGTGTTTTCACAGCAAAGGTGCAACTCAATTGCTATATATACGCTGGTCATAAACTGTCGCGCTTGTTTGTTCAGACTTCTTTCCCTTGTGTTATAATATTGGTATTTAATAGGAAAATAAACTACATAGACTTTATCTGTGTGCATCCATTTGCAAATTCCCTTACAAAAGAGGACCAAGCACATAGGCATTCACAAGTTCTGTGCCATTTCTGTTAAAATTGGTATCATCTATACATTATAGTACAGTATTAACAAAGTTTGTTCTACCCATTGGGTAGGATATGTGCATAATATATTCAACTTATATACAGCACCTTACAAATAAAACGCAAGAGAAGACAGACAACTGAAGCACCATTGTAAGTGAGGCACAGCAAAGGTGGCGTGGAGCGCAGGAGAGGGCTGGGTGGCTGCATCTGCTGAAGCCAGAGCGGAGGCGCCTAGCTGCTTGGAGAGCACAGCGCTGGAAGTGACAGGGTGTCTGCACCGTGCACACTCCTCTGCCCAGCTCACGTGCCCTCCCCTGGACACGCACCAGGAGCCAAGGCTGGGGGAGAAGGTGCTGTGTTCTCAGCAAGACGTCCCCAAGCTGGACCACACCTTCTGCCATGCACAACTTGGGAGGCAGGGGCAGCAAGCATGGAACCCTGGCACTAACAGGAACCTACACTAGGCAAGAGACACAGAGCTTCAGGTATTAGAGGGTATGACACCTTGAATCCTAAAACTGCTGAAGACTCAGAGTGCTCATCTCTGTGGTCTCTGGGTAGCTGGCAGCCACAAACGTGCCAGCTGAGAACTTGTGACCTGGGCTGCAAGCGGAGTTCCTCTTTTCCTTATTCTAACATCGAGCACTGCACAGATTGGCACGTCCTTGTGCAGGGCCATGCCAGTCAGCAGCTTCCAGCTTCAGCATGTGTGCCGCCAAAGCGAGCACCACCAAGCAGTGTCTTGATTGGCAGCTGTGTGGGGCCACTGTTAGCTATTGTTCTCACACTGTGAAGAGGACACTGCCTTCCTTGCCACCTTGTCACCCAGGATGTCCTTCTCCCTAAGCAGGCTGAAGGCATGGGCTTCTGCTGCAGAGTGAACAGGAGGTCCAGGGGCTGTGCTCAGGAGCCAGCACAGGCACACATGTTCCTGGACTCAGGCTTGGCGCCAAGCACTGGCTGCAGACAATGGGACAAGAAAAGCAAAAAGGGAGCAGAAAGCAAGTGTCCTTCCATTTTTTTTTTCCCCTCACATATTGCAGAGCTGTAGAGATTTTATGAAAATGTAATGGTATGCAAGAGAGTTAGACTCAGCAAGCTCCGGCACAGCTCGTACAGTGGCCACAATCCCCCAGCAGCAGCAGCAGAGGTGATAGGAGGCCGCAGGTGACAAGGGCAATGTGGGCTCCCTTTTAGGGGAGTGCAGGAACGTGCTGTGTATATCAACAAGTGTGTGCGAGTTCAAAGCCAGCCTCAGCAACTCAGTGAGACCCTGTCTCTAAAATTTTTTTAAAAGGGTGAGGATGTGTCTCAGTGGTAAAGCACCCCTGGGTTCAATCCCCAGTACAAATAAAATAAAAAAGTAAGTGGGCTGAGGGTAGTTTTGAAGGCCTCTACCCAGTAGTCTCTCTAAATGGAACGTGGAGGGCCTACAGGCTCTGAGTGAAGGCAGGAGCAGAGTGGAATCCTCTAAAGCAGAGCTTTCTGAAGGTGCTTCCTTTTGAGCTCCTCTCATTTTTAGAAAGATAAAGGTGAAGATCAAGTGATGTTCTTTAGAAGTTCAGGAAACACTCATCCAGGGACCCAGTTCCAGTGCTGCCCTGAGACCTCCTGTTTACTGTGGCTACCATTTTCTTACTCAGGTTTGAGCTCAAGTTGGTAGACGGTGTAGTCCTCATGGTATATCTTTTTAACTGTTCTCAGCTTGCTTGAGATTTTTCCTGGGTTAATGTGTATGTGATGGGCAGGGCATGTGGAAGGACAGAGGCATACTTGTCAAACTGCTTTTGATAAATTATGAACTTGAAAAATCAACTAATTTATTCATTAATTTTCTGCATTGCTGGGTTTGGACCCCAGGCCTTGCACATGTTAGACGAGCCCTGTAGCCTGAGCCAGGCCGTGCCCCTAGCCTACATCAACTTTAAATGTGTGATTTGTTTCATAATCTCTTGCTTAAAGATTGCTTGGCAAATGTTAAGCCAGAAAACAGTCCCTACAGGTGAGGTTCAGTCTGGCTCAGGTTTAGAACTCCTGGAAGTCCCGGCAACAAGGGACGAAAGTCTCAGCAGGATGCCTAAGTTTCAGTTTTATGATGTTGCACTGTTCCCTGGTAATAATCCATGATTATGGACCTTCAGATCCCAAAACAAGAAGCCCACAGGCTTCTTGAAGGATAGCAGCTCCTGCTGTGTGACCTGCACACTCACTGCTCACTCAACACCTCGTGAGCCAGGAGGCCACACGTTCAGAAGAGCTACTGATCTGAATCTCCTCCCTGTGTCAGGGGAAATTGACTATTAATCCAATGTATGACCTTGGCTTTTACACTAATTCAATACTGAGGCCCAGGCTCAAGACCTTTCAAAGTCAAGCTTTACTATGTATGTGTCTTTGCAACAACTGATTAACTTAAAAGGCAATTCTCCAGGGTACCTGAATGGTGGGGGACTCCACTTTTGAAGGATGATTAAAGCTACTTGAATTAAATGATTGTTTTGCCAATATTATCGACATCTACAGAATGTTCCTATACTTGTGAAGCTACTAAACAATTTATAAGTCTCCAGCCTTAGCCATCCTTGTAGCAGGTAGGAAAGCAAGAATTGTGAAGCCATCTGAGCTGGAGCTAATGGGTAGATTCACTAGCTTTTCTAGAACTACAGGCAAAATTTGGAATGATGAAGTCTTGAGTCATCTCACCTGTGTCTCAGGGAACACTGATCATCCATCCACACCAAGCCCCCACCAGTGGGATCCTGGTCTGAATGAGTGTCTCCTCACCTTCTTCACCTTTATGTCATGGACCCAGCTTCTCTCACACACAGGTCTGCCACCCAAGGAGCAAGGGACCTTTTAGGAAGCCTCCGGAGTCATGAAAAGGGCCATCCCTGGCCCTGCCCTGAGGGCTGGTTTCTCCCTGCCTGGTGGAGGCCTTCAGAAAGAAGGTCTTTGGAACGGGACTGAAGCCAACCTCAGATTGCCTCTGCAACCCTCAAGTGCAGTCCTCCCAGGCAGGGTCCTGGGCATGAGCTGACAACTGCTGGCCACCTGTCTCTCCTGGTTCTATGGATGTACTGTGTGAAATGGATCCATCGAAGGGAGGTTTCAACCCTCAAAACACTGACTTGCCTACTGAGAAAGAAGCAGAAGCAAGCAGAGTGGGATCAGACAGGACAAGGGCTTCCAAACAGTCTCCCGCTCTCAGCAGACTGCAGAGACATGTGTCTGAAGAATTGGCTCCAAGAACACAGAGCAACACACACACACAATTTGATGTTAAAGCCACATAACTGGTAGTCACAGAGTCCCATTCCATTGGTCTTGTATGTGCAGAGGCCAGAAAGGCCCAGTAGAAAGCAGCCGGCCAGTGCAGATGAGCCCTTTGCCTGGGGAGAATGTCAACCTGATCGGCCGCTGCTGTTACAAAGCCAGCGCTTGTGACTGCAGGAGAAAATTTTTTGGTTTTTTATCTGAAAGAATGAATATTTTTGCAGGTTAGGAATATTAAAACTAAAGACAATATTTAGGATCAGTTTTCTGGTTGCATCTTAACTGCAGGTTGTGCTTTTTGTCCTATGCTGTTAAAGACACGCCCCCACCTGCCCCTGTCCTCTAACTGACCCCCTGGGTCCTTGCCATCAACAAGAATGCTGCCAGGGAGGGAGAAGGTGGAATCCCTGGGGGAGTCTAGGCAGACCTGCATGCTGAGTTCCATGTGACACTTGTGAAATGCAATGGCTTGTTACCATGACTGGTAGACAAGGTGCCCTTGCATCAATTCCAAGGACCTCTGCCAGCGTGGCTCACACAGCAAGTTCTGGGCAAGCTGCATGCAGGTCACCGCTGGGAGCCTCCAGTTGAACTGACCGGCCTTGCAGAACTGAACTGAGCTACCTGGGAAAGGGGAGAGGCAAGGGGACACACCAGGAGTCACATATTTCAGCAGTATGCAAAATAACCACCTTGCATTTTAAACAATTTATTGCAAAAAATATGTATCTGAATATATTTCATGCTACAGTGAAAAAAATCTAAATCACTGGAGGAACTACACTGCTGGCAGTAAGGGCAGCACTGGATGATACTGGATACATAAATGCATGTGTTGAGTTCATTGTTAAAAAAGTATGCAGCCTAAAACTAGCAGAATAACTCTAATAAGTCAGATGTGCTGGAACTTAGTCTTTCCTATCTTGGATCCCAACGTCTCCAAATGCTTCAGTGATGCACCATGATAGGATGCAGATTCTCGCAGCAAGCATCACTTGACTGATTTCCATAATTTGGTAAATATTAGACTACCTCCCCAAATACATTTTCTTGTGTGTTTCGGGGAATGCTCTTGGTGTTCCTTGGGCCTAATAACCATCGCAGGGAAAAAGACAGGCAACCTACAGAACTTCACGCAAACAGTTCCCTCAGATATATTTTAAACATCAATAGTGCAACTTTGGAAACACCATCTCAACAAAGATTAGCTCCTTGCATTCATCTAACACCTCTGCGTTATACCTTGGCACACAGAACAGGAATTTTGCTTCATATTTTTAAAACAAAATAAAAGTTCCACACCTTGGGAGAAAAAGCCAGTGGGCTGATTCTTCCCCGTGATAATATAACACCTCCTTTATTCAGTTAGTTACAAAACGGGCCATGCTGGCCTCACTTATCTGAAGTCTCCTTTCGGAATTAAATAAATCAAATACCTCTGTGGTTCTTATTTCATGATCTCGTCAAAGCATCCCATTTCCCTGCCCACCCTTTGCCAAAATCAGCCCCCGTACCCCCCGCCCCCAAATACACACTGTTCGGGTCAGACTGGGAGGAAGTCTGTATTGTCTCCTTTGCATGCAACTCCCCTGAAAGGACTCAGAAACAAAGACCGTGTGTGCACATTTGGTTTTACTTAGTTGTACCACGTGAAAGCAGACAGGCCCATGCGCAGCCTCTTCCCCTCCTCGGTTCCTCTCCTGGATTCCAGTGCGCAGTGGAGGGCTCAGACCAGATTCCCAGGCTTCCTGTCTTTGCCCTTGATGGGGACTATTGTGCTCTCTGGATTGTTCTGCTGAAACTGCAGTCTGCTGCCTCCGTGTGTGCTGCTGTGCTGGTGATGGAAGACGGCGGCGCCAGGGTAGCGGCCCATCACCTCGCTGTAGGTGGGGGGTGGCCCCTCCACCCGCCCGCTACTGCTGCAGGTCGCCGCGCTGATGCCCGAGTTGCTGCTGGGCGGGCAGGGGCCCCCGTTGTACACGGAAATGTCTATCAAATCACTGTCAAAGATGGTTCGGTTGGGTGGGGCCCTCACAGACTCTCGGTTGAGTTCCATCTGCTGTTCCGGGTCCCGGAGCTGCAGGGTGCAGGGCCCCTGGTAAGGAGGGGGCTCTTCCCCATCGGACAGGGAGATGGTGGGAGGCAGGTCAATCTCGTGCTGCACGTAGGGGTAGGTGGGCTGGAAGCGGCTGAACCGATCCCTCTGGATGAAGGATGGGGCAGTGAACCTGTCCCTGGCCCGAGGGGCGTACATGATCTAGAAGGAACAGAGGAGAGGCCTGAGGATGCGCTTGGCACCACCCGACCAGAAAAATGGGGTGGGATGTTCTCACCCGCCGCATGTCCTCTCCCACACCACCTTGCAGGCGAAAGAGGAAAAGATGTTTCCAGAAACAAAAAATGGCTTTCTTATCCCTAATGACTTGGGCGACTTGGCTGTGCCAAGGTGTACTCAGGATGGCATGCAGTGGAGAGCTGTGGCTGCCTGGAGGTCTGGGTTTAACAGATTCAGTTGTGCAGGCTGGGGTCACAATTTCCAAGGGTTCCAGTGGGATCCAGCAGTAACCCCAGGAGGGCGATGATCAGCAAGGGACCACGGGACACCCTGCACTCAGCTCGCAGGCCTGCACAGGTGGCCTCATCCAGGCCTTGGTGGCTTTGTCTCTGAACTAGGAGACAGGACTGGCCACCAGCTTTCTCAGGCCCCTGGCGGCCCCCAGCCCTGTGGGTCAGCAGAGTGGGAAGGGGCTTTGAGTCGATGGTCTTAATATTTTTTTGTAAAAACTAGGAAAGTGACCTTTTCTTCTTTCAGTTTCTAGACTTTCTCAGTTATTTGGATTCTGAATAAAAGTTTTCTATAGTGGCTCTTAGTGATTGATAAGAAAAATGTTTTGTATTCAAAGTAAATATGATTATAGCTTTTCCCAAAAAAATAAATTCAGGTAGTGTTGTGTCTTCCAAAATCCTCTCCTTTTTTCCACCATCACAATTTCTTTGAGGAGGTGGATCTTACAGGCACATGTGTGTGTCTATGTGTACTTGTATATTAATACGTACATACGTATGTATACACACATACATAGCCACTGCCTTCTCTCACATCATTATTTTTTAACTTAAAAGAACAAAAAAAAAAACACCACGTTTTAAAATTAAACTTGAAGATAGGGGACATCTTTAAGTTTATTTGACATGTACAAACTGCCCACAGCTGCCAAGCCACATCACTAGTAGCTTTTGGGATCATGTAAAAATCAGGGACTCCAAACCTGCTCTTTGCAAGTCTTGTAAGACCAGTGCAGATAACCCCCTAGAAGATTCTGGGAAAATCCCCCCTCCCCTTCTTAACCAAAATTATAGGCCATGTCTTAACCTCTAAGTTTATCCCTAAACCCCATGCTGCAGCCATTGCAGCCTGACTCTCCTTCCACCCCTCCTGCTGCCCCTTACCTCGGAGGCCCCAGGCTGCGGCACCGAGCTGCCTGAAGGCCACAGGCACCCTTCCTGGAGGTGGGGAAGAAGAGAAGCAAGGAACAAAGAGACAGAATCGTTAGTCTCATGGCACCCAACATTTGAACCACAACTTTTTTGAAAGGGGGACCCGTTGCTCCTTGGACCGTGGTCAGCCTGTCTAGAACTGGAGCAAGAACGGGTCCCTCGTTCACCTCCCACTCAAGTGGAGGGCTGAGACTGAGGAAGAATTCGCAGACTTTCTAGCTCCTGGCCCACGCGGATTTGGAGCAGATCTGAAGTCTGTGACTGACCTGTACCATGTGCTCTGTAATGACGGGAGCCCGTTCCCAAAGCCCGAGTGCCCTTCCATGTCTGCCGGGGAGTTTACTTCCCAGCCTGTCTGTTCTCCCATGTAAATGAACATCTAGTTGTTTCACATATTTTCTTCAAAAATGTTCAGTCACCCTGACAGACGGGCATTGCAAGGATCATTTCTGACACCATGAAGTTTGCCCACAGCATCCTTGAGCCCAGGGTTTGGCTACTCAGAGGGGCTGACCGGGCTGCAGCTACACCCTGGGCTGTCTGTACTGCTAGAGAAGCCTGTATTTTTGGATTCCCAGGAATATGTATACTTGACCTTTAGAGATCACTCATTTTTCCCAGAGCCCAAAAATGTCCCTAAGTAAAGACCTCCGCAGTCAAATGCCCAGCCCCTCAGTCATGAGGCCACGCTGTTCTTTTCTGGGGCCAGCATTTTGTATAAATACCCTCCTCACTGCTAAACGGGGTGTTTGTCCAACACACAAGCCCGTTCCTAAGATACACCAGGACATTCGGACTCAGTAGCAAAAATACAAACTGACCCAGCTGTGCTCAGAGGAAGCGTGGGCGTGAGGGTCTGACTGGAGTTATGTAACGGACCGGCACAGCTCTGGCTTGGTGACAGGTGAAGGACCAAAGTTGAATCAAGTGGCAACCTTGCTGTGAAGTGACTGGTGCCAGGACTCAGCTCCTACTCTCCCTCCCCCTGCAAAGACAGCAGTGGACTCCGAATTGTGGTGGCGACACTGGTACTGAAAACAGCACAGCAAAGTCCCCCTGATGCTCTCAAGGCTCCCATTGCCGTCCTGCCAGTGGGCCACTGTCACTGCCCCTCCACAGCTCTTCTCTCCCAGGGACCTCGGTGTTCCGCTGCAACCTGTCAACAGCACATGTGGCAGAGTGAAGCCTGGTGCCCTGTGATGGCCAAGAACAAGGCCACCAGGAGTCCCCAAATTGGGGCTCCTGTTGTCTCCAAATGGCAGTCATCATCCCCAGTGACTTCATCTCCCCAGATGTTGGCAGAACTAGCGAAAGGCCTACAAGGGCCCCAGGCCTCCTGGGCCCTGGCCTGTGCTGGACTCTCTTGCAGGAGCCTCTGACCAGTCCCACTATTCCAGAGCAATCTCCCTGGTCACCTCCCTGCTGCTTGCTGGGACCTCACCTGCACTCTGTGACCACAGCAGAGCTGGGAGCCCCTCCGGCCTCTCCTCTCACTGTGCACTGTGCCTCTCCCCTCCCCACAGCCACCAGGCTGGGACTCTTTGAGTCTACTGACTGGGACTCACTGGCTTCTCCCCAGGCCCTCACTCCTGAGTCTGCCCTGTGGCCACTCCCTCGGCCCCCCGGCCAGTCCTGTGATCACTTCTGGAGAGCTCTCCTTCCCTTCCTGAGGGTCCTGATGGTCACAGGGCTCCCTCTGTCCCTCCTGGTCTCTGCAGCTGCCATGGTTTCCCCAAAGGCACGACCTCCTCTTGGAAAAATGGCAGCTGCCGTGGCTGTCTTAGGCTTGCTTCGTCTGTCTCTCTAAATGTGCACTTAGAAAATCACACACGCGTGCAAATCCTCCCTTAGAACAGCCTTCATAGGTGAGCAAATCCACAGGGCCTTGTCCCACCCTGGGGTCTGCCGGAAGGAGCTCTGGGAGCAACTCTCTAAGAATGTGCTTCCAGGACACGTGTGCTTGACACGGGTACATTTAAATTGCTACACAAGCACCAAATTCCTTCCTAAACAGACTGCTTTCTCTGAAAGCCTGCTCTCTGACAGGAGACCCTCAGCAGAACGTTCCCTCCAGGGAAGGTACAGGAACCTGTCCCACTGTGGGCCCCTCTTCCCAGGCAGCCCTGGGGTCTGGTTCACCAGAGCCCTCACTTGTCACCATCACGTTCCTCAGAGTGCCTGAGGCTAGGAGAGGGGCATGAGGGACCAGTGTGGCTGTGGCCTTGCATCTCCACAGTCATGTCTCCTGATGTTCCTCCACACAGATGCTCTCGACTAGGCTGCCATGGCCAAGCTGGGAGAGAGCCAGGGCACACTTGCGCCAGGATCAATTCCTGTCTGCTCCCGTTGTTCAAAGCAAATGCACAACTCTTCCCCACACACTTTGCAAGCTTGGGTGCCCTGAGGTCCCTAAAGCCAGAGAACAGATCCTGGAGCAGGAAGAGGGTGGCCCATGGGGAAGAGGCGTTCAGGCTACTCCTGTCCGAGATGTCACTGCACATCTGCTAACAAGGGCAGCCTGGGGGCGAACTCCTCCTTCCAGCTTATTTTTGCAGGAATAAATATAAAAGGATCTAAAAATCTCCAAACGGGAGGAAGTGCACCCACGATCCCATCACTCTAATACTCAAACAATGTTCTTATGTCGAAGGCCTTTCCGGTGCCTTTTGCAAGCTGCAAGCTGACCCTATGCAGCTTCAGCTCCAGCTGCCTGGCTTCCTCTGCAGCATGCCCAAGTGTGCCCTCCACAGCACCGTCCCCAGCTTACTGAGGAATGGTCAGCAAAAAATGATTGTCGTCGTTACTGTTTCTTCTTTTATTTTTTTAAATTTTTTATTTTTTGGTACCAGGGATTGAACTCAGGAGCACCGACCACTGAGCCACATCCCCAGCCCTATTTTGTAGTTTATTTAGAGACAGGGTCTCCCTGAGTTGCTTAGTGCCTCGCTTTTGCTGAGGCTGGCTTTGAACTTGTAATCCTTCTGCCTCAGCCCCCTGAGCCGCTGGGATACAGCATGTGCCACCGCACCGCGCTCGTCATTACTATTTTAACAACTACCTAACTCAGAATTAACTCAACTGCTTACTGACACCTGCCCGCTGCCTCAGTCACTTGCCTTTACAGAAGTCAATTTTCAGGCCTTTCACCTGCACAGCACAAAGAAGGCTGCCACGGGGGGACACGATGGCCAGCAGCCCGAGAAGCTGTCCTGCCAATCCTCTGCCCAACACTACTGTGCAGAGACCCAGACCAGAGTGACCAGAGTTCTAGAAAGGCTGGGTTCCACCCAACCATGACTGACATCGGGTGCTCACCCCACATTCTGTTGGTCACTCCCTCACGGCTGTCACACACTCACCGTGGGCAAGGTTGCCCTCATTACCCCTAAACTCCGAGGGTGGCTGGTGGAGCTGCTGCTTGGTGCTCCCCTCTGAATAGTTGAGGAGTGACCTGGCTCTGGACCAGTGTCCTCCGAGGGCCTCACACCAGTTGAGACACTGAGGATAGCTGGGCACAATGATGGGTCCCTGGTCTGGTCACTTTGGTTTCTTCATCCCCAAGTGCCAGGGAGCACCTTTCCCAGGAGAAGGGCCTCGTTCCACAGCCGTACCTCCTCCTGGTGCTCCCAAGGGAGCAGGGTCGGTCTGCAGCAGGAGGGCCGATGCTCTTGGCTGACCCTTGCACTGCTGCCCGGGCGACACTGAACAAGCTGCGAAATGGCAGCTGAAACAGTTCATGGCATTCAAGCAACAGGAGCAAAACGATGCTGCTCACTTTACAGAGTTTCAACGCCTCCTGTCTCCTGCAGGCTCTCCTCGCAGGACAGCAGCCCAGGAAGGGACGCAGGAGCTCATCTGTTCCTGGGTTACCTGGTCGCACAAATGCCACGAACATCCCTGCAGGGGACCTGGACCCCTTGTGAGGTGGCGTGTGAGACCACGCCGTGCATGCCTGGCGCCTTCCTGCTGCACCTGCCCTGGCGGTGCTCTGTCAACTCCCAGGGGCCCAGCGGGCACCCTGACCCTTGTTCCACTCAAGAAAGCGTTCTAGACTGTGCGTGGCTGGGGGACCTCCCTCTAGGTCCCTGTGAATCAGTTCTGGGCTGCTGCTTAAGGTGCATTATTCTCAGATCGCTCACATTTTACCCAGTGGTGGCACTAGCTCTTTGAGCTGCGTGCTGTGTGTCTGAGGGGGACACTGTGCCAGGAAGCTTACTGGGGATGGGCTCCCAGGAGGGAGCTGGGCCTCAGGGTACCCTCCTAGCGCAGTGCCCTGCACGCAAGCACGCTCCTTATTGTCTAGCTGTCCCCCTGAAACAAAGGCATTACAGACAGAGGCAATGACCTGCTGTGTGATAGCAGTTCAGCATCGCCCGGAGGGGTGATCACAACGTGGACACTGCCGGAGAGGAAGCTGGTCCTGGCTGCCGGCTTCTGTCTGTGAGTGCAGACAGCTCACCCCGCTTCTCCATGCCTCAGTTTCCTGAGGTACAGGGAGGCCGTCAAGAGGCTCAGACACCACGGGTGAAAATCCCTTTAGTAAATGTCACTGTTACATTAGACAGTGGCTGCCAGTTGTTCTTAGGCACAATTAGAGGGGCTCATTTTCTGTTCTCTCTCTGAAGATATGCCTTTTAAAATAGAAGTTCCTTAAAATTTTCTTATTATTTTTAAATATTCCAAAGGTGGTATTTTGAACAGGGAGGCTGGAAATGAGGGCAGCTTAGGAAAGCTGGTTCAGCTCAGATTTCTCCAGAGCTTCTCCAGGGGGGAGCGGTCGGACCAGGAGACACCGTCAGTGCCTGTCCTCAGGGTGCCCACCAGACCCCCTGGACACACATGTCCCCAGAGGCCATGTGGAGCAAAAGCCGGCAGGGCACGAGGACACCCTGACTCCGCACACAGCTCAGCCTGGCCATTAGCTGCCGCAGCTGTCAATCCTGGCAGTGGACAGGGAAACAAAGAGATTCCACAGCATTCGAATCTATGGTAAGCTTTTGTTTTCCCCTGGGTTTGTTTCTGCAATGATATCTTCCTCATGAATGCATTCACTGTTACTCATCCTTCTGCCGATGAGGCCACTCGGTCTCCTGTTTGACCATCTGAGTACTATGGGAACATTTTTCTGGTAGGTCTGCTGTGAGCAGAGCCCTGGTGGCAGTGAACATGCCAAGGGAGAGGCTTTCCTGTGACAGTGTCCCCAGCCTACATCCACAGAAGGCACAACATATGTGTATATGTGTATATGAGTGACAGTGAGCGAGAGAGGGAGGGACAGTGTCTTGATGGACATAGGCTGCATACACGACTACCAAGATGCACACTCTACACAGACGGTGCATGTGTGTGCTTGGCCCCGTGCTCAGTGCACACTGAACCACGAAGTCTGGAGCTCTGGACCCTCTGGCTTAGCTCTAGAACTGGCCTCTGCGGGCAGCCCTGGCAAGTATAGCCACTAGGACTCAGGCCCTGGACCACCTCAAAGTTGGCTGTTCATCAAAAGGCTCTCCTAAGCCTTGCATCATGGCCCACTGTCTATAATCCAGCCACTCTGGAGGCTGAGGCAGGAGGATCTCAAGTTTGGGGCCAGCCTTGAAACTTAGTCACCCCCAATTACAAAACAAAATAAAAACAGCTGCAGATGTAGTTCAGAGGTAGAACATTCCTGGACTCAATTCCTAGTACTGAAAAAAAAAAAAAATTTCAGTCCATGAATATGGGATGTCTTTTCTTTTATCTCTTTTTTATTTCTTCCAGTAACATTTTTACAGTTTTCAGTGTATACGTTTTTAGCTTCCTCTGTTAATTTTATTTCTGAGCATTTGTTGTTTTTTGTTTATTGCTTTTTATGGTGCTTGGGATCAAATCCAGGACCTCATGCATGCTAGATAAGCATTCTATTATGGAACTGTATCCCCAGCTGACTTTCTAATATTTCTGATGCTATTAAAAATGGAATTTTTCCACTTGAATGTCTTTGTTTTTATTTTCTAACTCCCCCGGCTAGGACTTCTAATAAATATTATGTTCAAAAGTGGCAAAAATCAGGCAGCCTTTTCTTGTTCCTAATCATAGAGGAAAAGCTTTCAGTCTTTTTCTACTGAGTATGCTGTTAGTATGTTTTTTCCATAGATGGACCTTATGATATGGGGTTAGTTTTCTTCTATTGTACTTTGTGTGTTTTTAATCATGAGACTACTGAATTTTATCAAATACTTCTGTGAGAGAGAGAGAGAATCATTTCATTTTCCTTAATGTGGTATATGACATTAATTGGTTTTCATATGTTGAGTCATCCTTGCATTTCAGAAATAAATCCTAGTTTTTATCCCCAATAGTGGTGATGGAACCCAACACCTTGTGTATGCTAGGCAAGCACTCTACTATTAAGTTACATCCCGGTACCTTAAAAAAAATTTTATTTGAAAAACATTTGACACAGGGTCTTATTAAAGAGCCAGGTTGACATTTGTGATCCTCCTGCCTCAGTCTCCCAAGTAGCTGGGATCACAGAGAGACATGCACACCATACTTGGCTTAAATCCTACCTTTAATATACTACTCGGTCCTATTTGCTAGTTTTTCATTGAGGATTTCTGCATCAGTGATCATAAGGGATACAGGTCTATGGTTTTCTTTGTGAGTGTGTGTGTGTGTGTGTGTGTGTGTGTATGTGTTCATCTGACTTTGCTGGCCTCCCAGAATGAGTTAGGAAGAATCTGAAAGGATTGGTGTCAGTTCTTTAATTATTTGGTAGAATTTACCAGTGAAGCCGTCTGGTCCAGAACTTTCCTTTATTGAGGGGCCTTTAATTATTTGTTTAACCTCCTTACTAGTTAAAGGTCTATTCAGATTTTCTATTTCTTCATGAACCAGACTTGGTATGATGTTTCTAGGAATTTATCCATTTCACCCCAGTAGTCTAATTCATCAGTATACAAGGGTCCATAATCCTGTCCTATAATCCTCTTCATTTCTGTGTCTCCTGGGTCACTTTCCACCTAAATGATACCCCATGTTTTATACTAGAAGACAGTGGCCCGTGATCATGACTTACTGGAGAGTCTGCTGTGAGCGGCGCGGGCAAAGCCTCCTGCCTTTGGTCCATGTGCACTGTCACATGGTCACATGTGAGGCTGTTCTTACACCCTGGACCTCCTGGGGCTTGTGCTTTCCGAGACACTCTCCTTTCCATGTGCACGGCTCACAGAAATCATGGAATCTGGGATCTGGAAACACTGTGGAGAAGGCCTACAATGGTACTTCATCGGACTGTGTTTTTCAGCCTCTTAAAAAGCTGGAAAATCATCTTAAGGAGTCATAGTCAGTTTCCGAAACAATGGAACAGACTAGAAACAATCTGTGTCCTCCGTATGAAAGTTTTGTTTGGTGAAACATGGTTGAGTAGACGAGGCTTGTCAATCGTGGGGTAAAATGTATTTCTTACTATTCTTCATGGTCAAACCCGTTTGAAGGCCTCTGATCTAGACCACGTATCCCTCATTTTAGACGAAGGAAACCGAGGCTCAGAGAAGGGCTACTTGCTGTAGGTGCCAGGACCAGTTTGTGGCAGAGCAAGGCCAGTTCCTTGCTTCTATTGGAGGGCTCCTCCCACTGAGTTTGTGAACACCCCGGCCTCCAAGAGTGGCAAGCCACGTCCCCCTGTTCTAGGGTGGGGATTTCGGAGCAGAGACAGAGCCCGTCTTTGGATGTGCAGCGCACCTTCACCTGGGACAACCCATCTTCTCCCCGTCCTCCCTTGGCTCGCCGACCCCTCGCCAGCCTCATTCTGTCCTGGTTCTGTGCTTTCTACTCTGGGTGGCAGTGACAGCTCAGGTGTAAAGCCAAGGCCTCTAGCGGGCACCCTCCTCACCAGCCCTTCCTGGCCCCCTTCCCGGGAATCCATCCTCAGACTTGGTGAGACTCAACACTTCCCTCCTAACTGCTCGATCTAGGGCACATCCCTTTAGAGAAAAGACAAATCACCCAGGAAGCTCTGTTGGGAAGAAAAGAAAGGGAATCCTTTCTATTTCTAGAACAATCCGGTGTACTGGGGAGGAAAAGCAGTGGCAAGGTGCCTCTTGCAGCTTGGTGGGGGGGGCGGGGGGAGTGAGCAATTAGACTTCAAGAGAAGGCAGCGGGGAGTCGAGAGGGCAGAGCAGCAGGAAAATGTGGGGTCACACACTACCAGCCTAGGACCTTGCTTCTGTTGCCTTGAGAGAGGGAGCCCAGGCTCAGGGGTGACGCTTTACCCAGCAGCCAAGGGCTGGCAGGGGTTAACTTGCAGCCAGAACCCAGCCCCCCAGCCAGGGCACCAGAATTAGAATCACTGGGAGAAATTTTTATTTTGTTTTCTGAACAAACCACACCAACTAAGTAACAATATGAACTTTACCCTTAGGTTATAAATGCTAATGCCCTAGGTATTTAAAAGGTTACTATAAGTTTTTGTGTAAATTTTTTCATGAATTTTATTTATACATGTTACGTTTGCCTCTTTCTGCAACACAAACCATGCTCAAAGGAGTTGCTCTGGGATCTACAGATGCTCAGGACATTACTGGAATTGCTTTCTGCACCTGTTTCTATAAGCAGAGGGGGTTTTGTAACTGTAAAGGGGCGCATGTGGGCTGGGGTATGGCCCAGGGGTGGAACACATGCTTAGCATGTGTGAGCCCTGGGTTCGATCCTCAGCACCACAGAAAAAAATAAAAAATTTAAAAAAAGCAATCCGTGCATGCATCCTCACCGTGAAAATGTTAGCTACATAGCCCAGGGACCCTTGGTCCCCACCCCTCCCAGAGCAGGATCGGTTTGGCAGGTCGGTCCTTCCTGACCTGCCTACAGCATCAGTTTGTGACTCAGACGTCAGCCAAGTCTCACTTGGCTTTGAACCAACTGATGACACTCCACTTCGTCACTGACACTGCCTGGCGACTTAGTCTACCTGGACTACGGGCAGTACCAAAGCTCAGCTCCATCCTCGGTGAACAAACGGGGAACCAGAGGACCTGCCATCATGTGGATTTTTTTAAAGACCTACAGGCTCTCAAGGTGACCTTCAAAGTGCTCTGAGAAGTGGTGACATCAGTGGTTGCTGGCATTGCTTCAGACACCCCGGGACATTCACAAGTCCCCCTGCCCGTTCCTGGAGAATCTGGGTGACAGCAATGGTCCAGTGTCCTTACCCATTTCTGTCTACCAGCTGGCCTCCCGTCCTCCAACTCAAGGGAGCCCCTCTCAATTTGAAGTTACGTTAACATGATCAGCCGAGGGAATGCCTCCCTCAGTCATGGAGACAGAGCGTGAGGCTGGCAGTCAGAATCTGGTGCCGGGAGCTTCCAGTCAGGCCCTGAGGCTCCTGGGCCGTCCACCTGGCACTGGGAAATGGACTGGTCACTGAATGTCCGCAGCAGACACATTCAGTCTGAAAGCACAGCAGGAACCTGTTTCCCTAACAGGGACACTACCCTGACACCTCTCCACCTGGCGGACAGCCTGTGGTGCTCTTCTGTAGCTATGAGGGCTGCATCACCAAGGGGGCCTTTAGTTCATTTTTTTAACCTTACTGAAAGGTAAGTTAATCATTTTGTAAGTTCTTCTCTAAAGTCTGAGGTACGTAGAAATGAGAAAAGGCAGGCACACTTCAGACACAGCAGGCAAGAACAGAGGTGTGACCCTGCATCCCTGTCCCCCTCACTGGACCCAGGACGTGGCCTAGCAGGCTTCTCACACACCCAAGGAGCGTCTGCTTGGGAAGGAGCAGGGAGGGGCATGGACTAGGCCAGAAAGGCACCCCCTATCCAGTGCACGTGGGGACGGCCCTCCCACTGCGGGTGCTGCACACTTCTCAGAGATGTTCTGGCCATTAGCCACACACCCAGAATTGCCTCTTCTGGCCACCCCGCTCCAAGACTGGCAGAGGCTGCTGGTGGCAGGCTGAGCTGCAGAGTCCAGAGGTGACCATGTCAGGCCAGGCGCAGGACACTCTGTATCCTGTTGACCCCAACACACACATGTGCACCCCTAAACTAGGAGCAATGGTGTTCCCTTCCACAAGAATGTTCTCAGCCATTTTTCTGGTAACCAGTGGGCTTCTGTATCTATTTTTGCTTTTACCCTTGTGGTAGAGGCCTGAGTGCCACTGGATATTTTCTTATAAAACACAACTATCACTTGCAAACCAGTTAGTGACAATGACACTCCCAGTTCTGAGGATCCACAGAGAGCAACAGGCCCCGCTTGTCAATGACTGCCTTGCCAGGTGGCCCGAAAGGCTGCAGAGAAAATGTGAATTCTGATTTTTTATGTGACATCTCCCAATTTTTAAAAGTTGCACCCAGTTTTGCCAGAATGCTCTGTGGGGCAGCCTACACACACCGGCCACACTCCAGGTCAGCTCTGCCACCTCTGCTGGGGTGGTCTTCGGGTGTCAACCTGCCCCCTACTGTGTTCCTCAGTGATCTGAGGAACACAAGTTTGTATACCAGCAGAGGTAAGAACCACAAAGACTTGGTCCTCCTGTCCAACAGCCAGGGGGACAAAAGAAGTGGCCCCCTTCCTCCTGTTGGGCCTGTCTCCTGCAGACCTGAGACGGGCCCGGTACTCTTCCTCCCCGAGCTGCTGAGGGATGATCTCCTTAGGGAGGCCAGGCACCTGGATTTTCACATCTGATTTACTCTCTGGGGCAGCTGGTAACGAAAAAATGCCAGACGTGATTGAAATTGCTGGTTTTATAGGTCAAAAATGGCTAAATATTCATAATCGCATGTGGTCACTCTTGGTGAAAGTCCCTGTTCTTGGTGAAAGTCCTGGTCCTCAGTGGACAGCCAGCCACTCCTGCACACCCACTGTCCATTCGTCCACCCTGGGCAGGTTCAGCTGGACTGGCTGGGCTGGGCGGCATGGGAAAGGACGGCTGGGCCTCCTGACTTCAGGAAAGGCTGTGGCTACCTGGGTGGACACCTCCCAGGCCCCTGTTGTCCCCTCACTTGGCAGCCTAAGACAGTGAGAAGAAACGCACACCGTGGACAGCCTGGACGTTCTGCAGCCCCACACGGGCTCCGAGACGCACGCAGGCTGCCTCAGGAGGGACTGAGACATGTCACACGCCCACCCACGGGGCGTGTGCTTTTCCTGTGATTTAAGTCCAGTTGCTAGTTTTCATTTTCACCCAAAAATGGCTGCTTCAACCAAATTCAGGGCCAGGATCAACCCATCCTCAGGCTTCCCAAGGGCACACGCGTCTGAGACACTGGGGATGAAGGCCAAGTGGCTTCAGGGACACATGCCCTCTGGGTTCACTCCTCTTGCACACATAGAGGCAGACACAGTGATGGACCACGGTGGGGGCCGGTGGAGGTAGGGAGCAGGGCGCCGGCTCTGTCCCTACAGTACGGCCCTGTGGAGCTATGCCATGCTGGGCGCCCCTACAGAAGGGCCCAGAGAGCCACGGGCTCTCCCCAAGAACCAAGAGCCGTCAGGGCGACGAGATCTGTTTTAAGAACCTGAGTCTGGCTTCTGCTGTTGGCCAAGGGGGAAAGTCCATCACGAGAGGAGGGGATGAGGTTTCTGCGACCAGTTGTAAACAAATATGGTTTTCACTCTGTCCAGTGTCCCCAGGGAGGTCAAAGCACGCCTGGTGGAGAATCACTAGTGTGAACCACCCAACTGCTGTCCTGATCCTGGAGGAAGGGAACAGGTCACTTTTAAAAGGAACCAGGGAGAAAGAGGCAGTTAGGGAACAGAGGCCAGGACAAGAGGACATGCCTCCCTCTGGGAGGTGCCCTCAGGGCCACGGGGCAGGGACTCAGGTGGTGCAGACCAGACGGAAGGAGGGTCTATTCCTCCCTAGGGCGCTCTTCCCTGGGTGGAGCTGTAAGCTGGGCCCCAGTCCTGGCCAGGTCACAGAGCTGAGGTCGGGACCCACACACCCTGGTCATGGTTGAAATGCACCTGGAGTTTTATGGAGGGCTAGGCAGAGTCCCTGCAGGGCTGTGACAACCCCTGCTGTACTGAGGAGGGCCACACCCAGCTCTGGGTCACTCAGAGAGGGGGAGCAGGGTGCTCCAGAACCATAGGCCACGCTGCACAGGTGGCCTCTGCCCAGGCCCAGCTCCGCCAGAGCCCGCTCTGCGGGCACAACTCCAGGTGCCCGCTAGCAGGGGGAGGCTCCCTGAGGAAGAGCGCTGGGGACGTGATTCGTGGCTAGTGGTGGTCCTCACTTGCCGTTCAGTGTACAGCCCGGAAGGCCCTAAAAGTCACCAAATGGCCTTTCCAGTTTCCAGACAGAGAGGCCGGCCTGGTCAGCCAGCCATGCCTCCTGCCCCATGGCCCACCTGCCACAGGTTTCCCAGGGACTCTGGTGAGGGCTTCATGGGAACACAGCACCAAATTACATAGAAGACCCTTTCCAAGTGCAAACACCTGGGAGTTTTGCTTTCCTGCCTTTTAAAAACTGGCTTCCTGCTGTGCCTGTGGTGGTCAGCGCGAGGGAGAGCTGGACAACGGCCACTGCCTAGCAGGCATTCACAGTCCTGTGGGTACCAGACTGATGGGCTCACACGCTCCTGGGAACCACTATGGTGTGAGGACGCAATCAAACAGGGCTGGAGGGGCTGGTGGGCAAGGCAGGGGACCAGCAGAGACGAATGGGGAGCAGGCAAGGGTAAAGGGCGGCAGTGGGCGCAGGGCTGTCAGGGATGAATGCCACCTCCACCTGTCTCTGCCCATCCAGTGGCAGTGTAGGTGGGAGGGTGACCCCAGTGGCGCCCACCTCTTCCCTCTACAGCCCTGGGCTGCAAGGCTCACAGGCACACCTTACCTCTACCTACAGGGATGGCCAAGCCACCCGCTCCTGGGCAACTCTGGCCCCAGTGAAGCATGACTCTGCCACCCCAAGGGGCCCAAGGGACCCTGGGCCCAGCTGCCACTCCACGCTACCCACGGGACAGCTGTACCCTCCACACCCACAACAGACTCAGTCATGGCTGAAGGCAGCTACCAGGCAGCTGGAGGCAGCTACCAGGCAGCCCTTGTCCTGAAAAAGCACAGCCTTAAGAGCCCCTCTCCTTTCTGCCTTCCAGAAGACAGCAGGGGCTGAGTGCCTGGGGACGCTGCCCCCTGCACCCAGGGAGACCGCACATGCATCCAAGTTCTCCATCCCCAAGCCTCTTGCTGAGAGCCATAGCCATCACAAACTGAAACAGACTCAGGATGGAAAGTTCCAGAGCACCTGGTCTCCCAGATTTGACCACAGAGCAGGTTAGCTGGACATTACTGCTTTACCAGGGAGGAAGATTTTTAGGGCAAGAAACCTTTAATTAGGGCTCGAACCCTAATTTAATTCACCTGGCTGCTTGTGAGCAACCTACACGCCCTTGCCTGAGCTGGCACCTAGTCCTCACCCCCCCACCTGGGTCCTCCACTAACCCACACCTGAGCGTCCCTGGCACGTCCAGGGACACAGGAGTGCACAATTCATCCCTGGACTGAGGGCCAAGTTTAAGAGCACATCTTTACATAGCCAACACCAAATCTACTGCCACGGAGTGAAGGCCCCAGAGGTCCCCCAGCAGATGCAGCATTCCAAAGCTGGACCAGTCTGTGTCCACAGACAGCGTCCAGGAGGGACCAGAGTGGGTTTCTGGGGGACTGTCATGTCTCTTGTGAAGTGGGCGCTCGACACTTAGGATGCATGTGTTTTTCCCTGCATCCTCAACCTCCTCAAATCACAGTGACTGATGCAAAAGGCTGACCCGCCTGACTTTGGAGCCCAAGAAGGTGCCAGCGGCCACACTCACCGGCTGCAGCCCGTCCTCCTGCCTCCTGCTCTGGCTCGGGCGGTTGATGAAGGACCGTGTGGAGACCTTGTAGTGATTCAGCAGGCAGACAATGACCACGACCATCACCGTGACCACCACAACGATGATGATGATCTGGGCGAACTCCAGCTCCGCTGCAGGAGAAGAGGACAGCAAGTGAGCCACCAATCTGCAGGGGACCGGCCAGGGAGTGAGGGCTGCATGACCACAGCAGATAGAAACCACAGCCTCACTTGGAGGAAAGGATAGATGAGCTCAGTGGCCAAGCCGGTGTGTGCCTGGGCTGGAGGTCACACTGGGGCTGGGGGTTGTGGAAGACTATGCTCCAGCTATACCCCAGGCCAGGTGCAGTCTGCCACCCAAGGTCACCTCCAGACTGTGGCATCCTCATCTTGAAGGACACCCTAAGCATGGGGCTCTTTCCTGGGTGCTGCAGAACACAGTTCCCAGGCTTTGTCTTTGCAGTCTCATGAGAGGCCCTTAAGAAAATTGTCCCTTTGGCTCCAGAGTTGCCTCATCTCCCCTTGCCTGTGGGAGAATTCAAAATCAGCCGTAAGAACTCACCACCGCAGGCTGCTGCAGGGCCACCCACCTGGCTGGGCAGGCACCCGAACACCCACCTGCTCTTGGGAGCTGAAGCCCAGGCTCCAGTCACCTAAACCTCCTTCCTGCCAGATGACACCCTCCAGCTCCCTCCCCAGGGGACTAGAGGAAGTCTGTCAAAACAGAGGCTCTCCCATCAGTACAGCCTCTCTAGAAAGCTGGGACCAGAACCAAGCTTGGAGCCTCTCAGAGCACAATGCAGAAGAACTACACGCGGAGGGGGCGAGGGGCTGCTGGAAGGGCAGCTCCCTCCTGTCCTCGCGGTGCTGCCTTCGCAAGTGACTTAGCACACACATCTCCAGGCTTCAGCTCACAGGCACATGCCAGAGTGTTCAGGTCACATCCTGTTTCCAACCCGCCAGGGTGACTCTATAAATGCTGCTAACACTGGTGGCACACACAGCACAGCCACACAGTGACTGGCACATGGTGACAGCACAAGGCGTTGGCAGCCAGGCAGGTGCTCCTAAGCTTAGGTCTGTAGGAAGAACGCAGGTAAGGGGTCAAGGTCAGCCCAGGAATCCAGACTTCCTGCTTTCTGCCCCCAGCTCCTGGCTCTGCCCAGGGTTGCCCTGAAGGGACGGGTCATTGCAGAGGAGGGTTTGGGGGATGATGAGGAGAGGATGTGCAACTTTGATAAAAGGTGGCGCCTGCAGGAAGGGCAGAGATGGAGCGGAAAGCTGTCAATCGCAGGAGAGTTTTCCCTTGGTATCCACAGGAGACTGGTTTCCAAGTCCCCTTCCAGGACACCCAAATCCTCCAATGCTCAAGTCCCTTGCATGAAATGCAGTATTTGCATTTGGCATGCACATCCTTCCATATACTTCATTATCTCTAGATTAGTCATGATACTAACAATGTAAACACCATATAAATACTTGTCAGACTACCATTTAGGGAGTAATATCAAGAAAAAAATCTGCACATGCTCAGTACAAATTCACCTGTTTTCACTCACTCTCCATCTGTGGTTGGTCCCATCCTGGATATGCAGCCCCTGGTTTTGGAAGGCCAATTGTACTTCCTTAAGCTCACAGCACACACATGTGGGTGCACACACACACATGCACATACGTGTACACAAGTGCATGCACACCCACTGGCTGCAGCAGGGCTCAGGGCCACCAGCCAGCGGGGAGGCATTGTCTCCCAGTGTATCTGCTCATACTTGGGATGACACAGGAAGGAGCCCAGTAGATATCTCTCCTAATACCTGCAGCCAGGTGCACCTGCTGTGCAGACCTGGGAACAGAGGCAGGGCTGGGAGGGGCCTGGGGCCCTTCCCCTTGGCACTGCCCTCCCTCCAGTCCTCAAGCCCCACTTGATGTAGGGACAAAGATATCCCAGCATGCTGCAGGTTGGGGCCTCCATGAGAAGGGCCGCCTGTGGTGCACCCTGGAGAAAAGCTGGGTGCCGAGGGAACCAGACTGCAGAGGTGCTGCATGGGGAGCAGCTGGGGCCTGGGAGACAGGCCAGGTGCACCCTGGCTGGCAGTAAAGGCCAGAGGGAGTGTGGCCCTTTCCAGTGGACTTGGATGACTCGAGGACACGTGGGAAGCAATGCCCAGAGTGGCTCTGGAGACTGGCAGCCTGCAAGGCCCAGAGCCAGGCTCCTCACCCGCTGAGTGCCTGCATTGCTCTGGATGACCCCAGAGGCCGGGATGGCAGGGCCTCCAGGGACCTGGGGCACGAATGAGCCCCAGAGCCTGGCTCAGTGCTATTTCCTATGGGGAGGAAGCCCCCAAAGTTATGTTCCCTTAAAGGCCAGGGTTTATTAGAACTTTCCGTAAGGGGGCCTTCACAAAAGACCGAGACTGCCTGCAGGAAGGAGGCTCGAGGCCACTGCACCGGGGCCGCACCTGCGGCGGTGGGAGCCGGGACACACTGCTGACCTACAACACCATCTCCACCACTCCTTTCCCTGCACATGCCCTCATGTGGCCGGGACACCGATCTCGACCTGTGTCCCTCGGGACCCCATTCCCATGTCCCTGTGACTCCCCGGCCACCTGTCTGCACCCCTTCACCACTTCCTGAACGAGGTGCAGCTGCGAGTTTTCTCCATCTGCTGTTCGTGAAAGGACCATACGAGCTCCCGTCATTTACCCTGTACCCTTGGTGTGTGGCACCTGGTGGCGCCTGGCAGGTAGTTAGGTGGCTCTGCAGTAAAGGGAACTGATGGTGACTAGAGCACATGTGGGTCAGAGGAGGAGTGTGGCTTGGGTGGGGTCCCCATGAGGACAGCCACTGCTGATGGACAGAGACCTGTGCTGGCTGCCCATGATGATGGGCACCTCCAGGAGCCCTGGGGTCTATGCCAAGGGCCAGCCACCAACCTGCAAGGGATGGCGATGGCCGTGAGCGGGTGAGGAGGCAGGGTTCTCACAGATGCAGGGACAGATGGTCCCGAGCCTGCCTGGTTGGACCAGCTCTCGTCTGACAGGTGGGGAGCCTTCCAGGTTAAAGCCCTGTTCACCATGTTCTCCTAAGACAGCTTCACGGCTCTGTGGACGCGAGAGCGGGGAATGCAGGGGTGACAGCAAGGGGTCCCGCACCAGCCTCTTGGGCAATGCTGCACCCGGAGGATATCTTTCTTGGCCATCGTCTCTTGAGCACAGAAAGCCACGCAGAGCAGATCACAAGCCACATTTCCTTAATTCTATGGGCATTCTTGTCTCATTGTGTTTCAACTGAAAAGGATTCTTAGTACAAAAATGAGGAGAAGGTTGAGCAAATTCAAACAACACGGAGTATACACCACTGAATAAGTTGGGGTGGACGGGGCCTCAGGAAGCCAGGCTAGTGTCCGCCTCCGACTGTGCCCAGCCCTGGGTTGCTGCTCTTTAATTAGTGGAATCACTGTGTGCAAATACATTGCTGTGTCAATTCCACTTAAGCTATCACAGACATCTCTCAACAAGAGCACAGGTAAATCAACCTGGTTCTTGAAGGAAGTCATCTATGGCAGAACACAGATTCATGCGACACATTCTCCAACTGGCCGCTGTTTAGGAGTCTGCTGTTTTTCCTTCTTATTATGACCAAAAGATTGTGTGTGTGTGTGTGTGTGTGTGTGTGTGTGCGTGCGCGCACACGCGTGCACACATGTGTGTGATGGTACACATTTGTCAATATGCCCACAGAAAGATTCCTAATAATTTGAATTTCACTGGGCAGGATAGCACAGGGCAGTCATCCCAACTTGGGAGGCCGAGAGAGGAGGATTGCAAGTTTGAAGCCACTCTCAGGAACTGAGAGACCCTGTCTCAAAATAAAAAAATAAAAAGGGCTGGGGATGTAGATCAGTGGTAGAGCACCCCTGGGTTCAATCCCACAAAATCACCACAAAAGAAGAGAAAAAGTAATTTCATCTTAAGAGCATGATCAGCCGGGCATGGTGGCGCACGCCTGTAATCCCAGCACCTAAGAGGCTGAGGCAAGAGGATGGCGAGTTCAAAGCCAGCCTCAGCAACTTAGCGAGGCCCTAAGCAACTCAGTGAGACCCTGTCTCTAAATAAAATACAAAATAGGGCTGGGGATGGGGCTTCAGTGGTCGAGTGCCCCTGAGTTCAATCCCCAGTACCAAAAAAAAAAGAGCATGATCATGCTTGGTCCCGTGGCTTCTGAGACCCTCCCTGTGCGAGGCTACATTGGGCAGTATTGTTGCAGGAAGAGGGCAAGTTCCATGCCCTCATCATTGCTGAGGTCCTGCCCTTTAAATTTATACCAATTTGATAGGCAAAAATATATATCTTGTTTTAATTTGAATTTCCCCAATTTCTAGTAATTTCAGATCTTTTCCTATGGTTATGGGAATTTGTATTTTCCTTTCTCATATTCATATTAGTTCCCATTAGTTTGCTTGTAGTTTTCACATTTATTTCTCATGTATTTGTAAGAAATGTTACATACTATGCCCACAAATCTCTGTTACGTGCATGGCGAATGTTTTCCCCCACTTCCACTGTGCTATGAGTTTCTCTATACATCATATCCATTTTCATGACATCAAATATTGTCTTTTTCCTTTAGAGCTTCTAAGCTTCCTGTGTGATTAGAAAAGCTGCCTTCAATATTCTAAAAATATATTTTCTTCTAAGACTTTTGTTGATTGTATTTTTATATTTAAATCTTTATTTGCTCTGAGTTTTCTTCTTCTTTTGGTTGAAGATAGCTCAGAACATTCTGTATGTCTGGAAGACGTGCATCCTCTCATCTAATATACTATTTAAAAATTCAAGCAAGTGTGGAAAGACCTCGGTTGTGTGAAACAGTGCACAGAATTACCCTCTTTACCAATACCCCCCAATCTTTCTTTCAGAGTGGACTGCTCTTTCTTAGGTTGAAAGTCCCCACTGTCTCCTCTACCAGTCACACTGGTGGAAGGGCCTTGCCGGGCTGAGATGCTGTACCTGTGTCGTGGCCCTGGAGCTTCATGCCCAAGGATGCCAAAGCAGCTGCACGGGAGGCACACAGGGTGCTCGCAATCTTGGGGTTCACAGCTCAGCTGGGCTCAGACCAGGTCCCAGGTATACTCAGAGGCTTGTGGAAGCAGGAATAAGGTCCCCAGGGGTCCAGGCACCAAGGCAAGTGGCCGAGCTGGCACCCTGGGGAGATGGCCATCTGCTGAAGCCTGGGCTACCACAGCCCTCGGCCAGGCACCAGAGGCAGCTCCTCTTGCAGGCACACAAGTCCTGCAAGGAGGCCTGTGCCCAAGGCCACTGTCCAACAGTGGAAGGCAGCAGCTGCAGCTACGTGAGGTGCCCTGCAGCGCTCCCCGGAACCCATCCTGCCGATGTTGGGGGGCTCTCCCTGCACACCCCTTCAGGCCCATCAGGGTGTGAGTGACCCCACAGGGAGAATTCTAAGAGCCTCAGGAGGTGTGACCGTGGTGGAGGTGGGGATGAGTGTGGCGACGTGGAGAGAGATGCTGGTGGGTTTGGTTTTGGTTCTGGAGGGTGGGCGAGGTGGGGCGGCTATGGAGAGGGTGGAATCTGGAAGAATGGTTAGGACAGAAAGATTTCTTTCTTCTTAGCCCACAGGAAAGGAGCATTCTGAGAAAATAACAGGATGCCTTGGGATTTCCAAGATTTCACGCTCCTGGTGTGGATTCTGAACACAACCCACTGTCAGGATTCCTTGCCTTCGATAGTATTGGTGTCCACAGAAGAATGTCACAAAAGAGGCCACACCAGGCCAAAGTCAAGTTTGCACGCCCTGTCCCCTCGTGGGGTCAGAGTTCACAGCGCCATCATGGATGAGTCTGCCATTCAGACACAGGAACTGTGTGACCAATCTGCCTAGAGCTCACAGGAAGCCAGCATCACACCTTATTTTATTACTGTAAGACAGTGACGGTGACGGCAGTGACGATGGCAGCCCTGTTCTTATAGAAATCCAGGCTGCAGAGCAGAGGGTACAGGAAGAGCAGAAGTCGAGCAGCGTCTGCGGGCCTGTCCCCAGGGCAGTGAGGGACCCACTGAGTCATGTGTGAGGCATGAACAGCTGCTATTTTTACAGGCGTCTGGGGCAGGGTGGTTGTACCACCTCGGATCCCAGTATAGCACCCGCTTTCCTGGGGGGTGGCTGGCACCACCTGCCACTTGGTCTCCCCCGCGAGCACGGCATTCTCGGTGGAAGTCCCGGTTTCCAAACGCCTCGTTATTTTCAGCCCCAGATGTGGCTGTGCCCAGGGGCGTCTGGCTCCCTCGGGTGCCCTTCCTTTCCCGAGGCCAGGTAAGCACCTTCACAGAGTTTGGAAAAGTCTGTGAACGCAGAACAGTTATGTCCCCAGTGGGGCTGGCCGCTGGACCCCCTCCCAGGATCACCCACGGCAGCCCCTGCCACAGAGCCGGGATCAGCCCCTGGGAGGACGCAGCCGCGGCCAGGACCTCGCCCTGCGGGAGCCCCGCTGCCCTGCTCCCCACCCCGTGCTCCGGCCCCCAGCTGCCCCCCAGCACGGCTGGTCTGCTCTGCTTCCTGCACAGGGATCCTCTGTCTGCGTTTCCTTCCTGTCTGTCCGGCTCAGCAGAGACGGGTGTGGTGGTAAGATGACAGCCTTGGGGGTGTCTTACTCTTTATTTATGGCTCCATGACACTTTTAAAGTGCTGAATGTTCCTAAAGGCTGGTAAATTCCTTCCAAAATCCTACAGAGACCAGGCGGCGTGGTGTCAGGAAGACGGGTGGGGGCAGGAGCTGGGATCCACTTAGACTATAATTGCCTTGAGTTTGTGAACCGTTGGTACAAAAATACTCTCAGAGATTTTAGTGATTGAATGAAAATTCACACTCATGAAACACCAGCGTGGAGGGGGCTGTCCAGCCTGCATGAGGAGCAAGACTGCATTCTATCCCCTGGACTGCACTTCCCCAGGGGTGATGGCCACCCCAATTTATGTTACAACCAGTAGAACAAAAGAAAGTGGGGACAGGGGACCTCAGAAGCACCCAGAGTTGGTGCCACCTGTTGGCTGTATCTTCCTGGATCAGCTCTTCTCCACCCCTGAGGGTGGCCCGGACCCCGCAGGCTCCCTGCGCACACTTGAACCCATTGTACCCCTGACTATCTCGGGAGTGCCCGTTTTCTGGTCTTCTTCCCCCAGAGTGAACCTGAGATGATCTCTTGTTCATCCACAGCATCCTGACACAAAGTTGGCGTGGGTGACTTGAAGTTTACAAAGAAGCCTTTAAAAAGAAGGGGCCTGGACTGCCCGACTCCCTGGCGCAGAACCACACCTGCCCAAAGCTTCCTGAGGGCTTCAGTGCTGCCAGAGCTTCGACCAAGGTTTTGTACCAATTGCCAATATTCCTACTCAGGAGGAGTGAACTGTTACTGGAAACAGGCTTGTGGTTGCTATAAGTCACCTGTTTAAATTCCTATTTAGTTTCCTATATTTATATAAGAGTCTGCATGATAATGAAATGAGAAGCTACACAGGATCTGGAGGTGGAGAAATTAAAGTGCAGGGCCAGGTGTGGCCCAGACCCTTGCCTGACTCCAGTTCCAGCAGGTGCCCCTGCTGCCCTGGCAGGCTGGACACAGTCAGCAAGAGGCAGAACGAGAGGCTAAGGGATCCCTGGAATGCAGACCGAGTCCATCCAGGTGGAAAGAGCCAAGGCCCGAGCATTCGCCCAACACGACAGCCCTTCACCACGCATCTTAGACTCTAGAGTTTCCTGATCTCTTTAGGAAGAAATCTACCTAAACATGTTCCAATCAAAGATGACTGACAGGATTTTCTGGAAAAAAAAAAAACAGCAGAGGAGTAAGAGCAATTACAAACCTTTTAAAAGTCTATCCTCCTGCTGTGCTATAAATGGGAAAAAAATACATCCCTAAAACCATGATTCCCCTATAGGAGTCATTTAAAATCCGCCCTCGCCCCACCTCCACATTATTAATTTAGCAAAGTATCAGAAGGATGCAGCTGCACGTGCCACCGAATTCTTCACAGAGTAGGGACTCCGGGTGCTCCCTCCCGGCAGTCTGTCTGTCACCTGCAGAGTCACTTCTCTTTTCTAATATCTGCTGTTGCTGCCTTGATGACCTTAGACACTATCCATGAACCCATCACATCCTGAGAGAGAGGCATCTTTTCTTTAAATACTGTTTCCAACAGCTCAGGGTGGGAAAAAAAGTGCCCATCCAGGGCACTCTCCCCTGAGAGAACCTCCAGGGGAGGCTTCAGTCTCAGGGATGGAGAATTTGAAAACAACACACAAAACTCCCAAACAACAAACCTGCGTGACCATGCAAGACACCACCGGCAGGAGCACGCTCACCGCAGCCTACGAAGACGAGCAAGCCTGAAGTCCATCTTCCCAAGAGTCCCACCCCAGCAGGCTGAGGGGACCGGCCCCTCTGAGGCAGAGACCAGCTCTCCAGAACCTCTGCTCTCCCCCATCGGTCCTCAGACCCAACTTCAGGAGGAGCCACCACAGAGCCCCAGAGCATGCATTTCCCACTGCTGGTCTTTGCAAATGTACCTTTTTTAAAGAACAGGTCTTTAAACTGAGACTCCTTCAGTGTGCTGTTGTTCAGGTGGTCACTGGACATAATCAGGTCCTCTGCAAGGGGGGGTCCAAGTGTGGCGCATCCCTCGGCTCAGGCAGTCTCTCTCCAGGCAGCTCAGAGCTACAGTTATAGCCGGTGTGGGGTGCGGGGTGTGGGTGTGTGTGTGTGTCTCTGTCTGTCTCTCTCTCTCTCGCTCTCTCTCTCTCTTTCTCTCTCTACTGTATCAGCGGGGCCCAGCCCAGGTGCTAGACTCGAGTGCTGTGGCTCTGACCGCAGACTGTGGCTACCAATTATCAACTGCCATCAACAGAAATCAGGAGCTGTGCACAGGAAGCGGCAGTGTCGCTGAGCAGCGAGCGAGTCCGGGGCTCCCGCGTGGAGACCCAGCGCGGCTGGCGGAGGGCATACTGTGATCATCTGCATTTCTCAGGTCGAGCCTCACACCCAGGCATGTCACACACAGGCGCGGCACGCAGCCAGGCGGCGCGTCCTAGTCTACGGAGCTCGGCGATCTTTCTAACAGAGAGAGGGAGCCCTGCACACCCCAGCGCGAGACTCGCTCCCTTCATCTCTGCTGGAAGCTCTCGGAGCTGAAGACGGGAGAGGGCGCTTACCCAGGCAGCAGAGCCAGCCAAAGGGACGTCAGCCTCGCCCGGCTGGCTTCAGCCCCCAGGGCACCCGCGGTGGCCTTCCCGGGAGCCAGGCTCCGCTGGGCCCCCTGCGCCTGTCTCTCCCAGAGCCGGTTGATGGCAGCAGCTCCCACCAGCTCTCCGCGGCCAGCGACGGCTGGCGGCTGCCGCTGGCGATGTCACAAGCACAGCAGGAAACGGCCCCCTCCCCTCCCTGTCACTCCCTCTCAGGGTGTGTGTGCAGACAGACGCAGAGGAGTCTCCGCAGCAGCTCACTCTTTGGGGTCAGTCCTCACGCCCTGAGATCGGAAAAAGGAACAGCTCGGGTGATGGGAGAGGGCAGTTAGGGGCGGGGCGTCTGCAGCTCGCGGCCAGTGCGGAGTCCCCAGGTCTGCACGGTGGGTCTCACGTTGCGCAGCAGTCTCCGGGCATGCTGTGCGTCCGGCTGCAGTTTTTGGGGAAAAACATCCCCAGGCACCACAGGAAAGGGGCGGCGTGCCATGTAAGACTGCAAATAGCCCCGCCGGGCCCTGCCCCGTGCCCGGAATAGCCTTTGTTTTTCCTTATTTAGGGCAAATAGGAACGACATGTGGGCCGTGACAATAGTGTTGGCTGTAGGAGGGGTTGTCAAAGCAAAACTAAACTCTGCTGGTTACTACCAGCATGAGAAACGAGGACAGTGACGTGACGTCAGCAGCCATCCCTGCTGTTGCCTGGACACGTCACCCAGGGCATGACAGCAAGGGCCGGGCATTGATGTCACCACCGGGTCCTCAGGTGGCCAGAAGACATCACTCTCTCTGTCCTAATAAGTGGGGGCAGGGCAGGAAAGGGACAGAAGAGTCACCAAGGAGACTTTCTAGAGGTTTCATGTGGCTAAAATAAACAGGATGCCAGGCACAGTGGTACCTGCCCATAATCCCAGGAGCTCAGGAGGCTGAGGCAGGAGGACTGGGAGTTCAAGGCCAGCCTCAGCAAGTTAGTATGGCCCTAAGCAACTCTGTGAGACCCTGTCGCTGTTTTGGAGGGATAGGGGGTACTGGGGATTGAACTCAGGGACACTCGGCCACTGAGCTACATCCCCAGCCCTTTTTATATCTTATTTAGAGTCAGGGTTTCACTGAGTTGCTTATGGCCTCCCTAAGTTGCTGAGGCTGGCTTTGACCTTATAATCCTCCTGCCTCAGCCTCCTGAACTGCTGGGATTACAGGTGTGTGCCACTGCACCCAGTGACACCTTGTCTCAAAATAAGAAATAAAAAGGGCTGGGGATGTGGCTCAGTATAGTTCAGCACCCCTGGGTTCAATCCTTGGTCCAAAAAAAGAAAGAAAAGAAACAAAATCTCAGTAAGAACGTCACTAGTTGTACACAGTTGCACGGGTGAATCAAACCAGTGCAATTTTTCTTAAACAATTTCTAGATTAAAAATGCAGCCACCCACGCCACCCCCGTGTGACACTCTGTCCTGTTGTGTTCTTGGTCACACTGCTGGGTGAACAAGGAGGGGGCTCAGGTGTCAGCTGGAGAGTCATCCCCCAGCACCCAGAAGGCTCCTCAGAGAACAGCTGGCTTCCAAAGAGCTGGACAGTGCCTCTGCTTCCAGCAGGCCTCCCAGGTCACACTCTCTCCTGGGTCCTGCAGCCCCAGCATCCTGGCCGGCTGGGGAAGCACCCTCTAGACCAGGCACCAGGGGGGAACTCACAGATGGCATGACCCACACGCACGCCTGTTCCCCAGCACTCTCTTCTGCCCCTTGCTAGTGGACACATTTGCACTTTGAGACAGACGGCAGGAGCCTGCTCTGGGGTTGGTGTTGCTTACAACGAAGAGGGCATGCGTTTTAAAGATCAGCAGGTTTTCACTGCGAAGACAGCATGCTCCTCTTGTCCGGGTGGCCCAGCACTGAGAATTTTGGTCATGGGAACCAATCTAACGAAGCACTGTGTTCCTTCTGTGTAAGGTTTTCACTGCTTAATATGCTTAAAGCATATGGACTTTGTGGATGAAAGTTTAGTTTTAAACTACTGCGCATGCGCGCGCGCACACACACACGCATGCATACACATACACATACCCCTCCCCAGCAGCTGCCTCGGGTCCCCATGGGTGGGTCCTGCACACTTGCCCTGCACGATGTCCACAGTCACCCCTGAGTGAGTCTTGGGGTGCACCCCATGCTGCCGCCTGGCCAACCTGACAAGGTGCCCCTCTGCTGTGTGCCAAGGGGCAGGCCCATTCTCCGGGTGGTGCTCTTGATCTCTGCTCTCCTCCCTTTCTGAGCACCGCCTGAGGAGGGTGCTTCAGGGAAGAAGGTTCCGAGGTCCAGCCATGACACAGGGGTTCAGGCCCCAACACACCCGCTCTGGCTGCCACGACAGTGTGAGAACCACTGGGCCTTTGAGCTGACAGGTGCCAGTTTTTCTTTCCCCTCAATTCAGAGAACGCAGAAGCACACAGAGCTCAGGGGTGCAGGGACACTTTAAATTGCATCTTTAAAGTGAGCAAGCACGCTGGCGGGCTGACCAGCTTCACTACCCTGGGTTCTTGTGAGGCTGACCATGTCTCGGAGCTTTATGAGGCTCCCTTGTACACAACAGAGGCCTGGGAAAGGTGCCGGGGTCACCTGAGACAGCGTCTGCTGGCAGAAGAGCTGAGAGCCTCTGCCTTCACCAGCTCACTGACTGACACTGCCTGGGAGGGCCTCTGGGTCACGAATCCACCTGACGAATATTTACTAAGCATCTATAGCCCCGGAGGAAGCACACTGGCCGCCAGTGCTGTTCCACAGAGGAGCCCTTGCTGGGCTGGGCTGGGCTGGCCTGGCCTGAGCCTCCACCGCAGCTCACTGCTTATTTCAGGGACCAACAGGCTCAAGAACTGGCTTCCAGCCAGGATCACAACAGGACCCGCTGTGCTAGCTAGAGCCTTGGTGCTCTGATGGCCACAGGGCAGTGCAGGGGACCACCAGTCCACGGTTCTGAGGTAGACCATCAGGGCGACTATGGGGGGCAAAGGGGAGATCTGCTAGATCCACCTCTTTCTCTTTCTTACATGACCCAGCGAGCATCTTAGCCTGACCAATCTCTGACGCCTCCCCCTGGGCGCTGGGTCCCACCCGTCCCCTCCCTCACTCCACACCCAGCCTTCCAGGGGTCCACGTTTGCATAGCGAGGCCTTCCAGTGGGGAGGCAGCAGAACCCGGCATGCACACCTTTGCGGAGGGTCACCGCCATGCCTAGGGACTTACTCTAGAAACTCATCTGCTCCCCAACCCCGTGGGGCACGTTTCCCTATCCTCGCCGTAGAGATGAGGGGCTGAGGCTGTGAGGACAAGTGGTTTGTTGGAGTCATGCAGTGGCAAGAGGCAGCGGGAGCCAATGGGGAGGCCTGGCTGGGAAGCTCCTGCCGCCCATCACCTTGAGGTTGGGCAGTGAACTTGGACCAAGCCAGCCATCAACCGTGCTGCCCCGAACCTCACTGAAGGATGTCAGTGGATCGATGAGACTTACTCTGATTTCTTTTTATCCTGGCGCCCGATTTCTCTGGGGCGCAGGGGATGTGTGACGTTGGGGATCCATGATCAAGTGCCCACTTCTCCGTGGGCCCACAGGGCTCCAGAGCCATTCCATGCGTCTCCAATGTCTGTTAAGCGACTCCTGTGAAGAATCGACGGCTCTCTCCTCCACACGCTCCCAATCTTTGAGGTTTATGGCTATGTCATAAAATTTTGCTCTGAGATGAAATTTTCCACATAAAAATTAAACTCTGGAATTTGGCCTTTAGAAAACAAAACAGTGCATTTTAAGCCGGTTTGTTATGCTCGAAGTCATGAATGAGGACTTGGAAAGAACACAAACTTTGTGTTCCCCAGACTCCGAGCAGCAGTAGTTTGATATTTGTGGACATTAGCCTATAGCATGGAATAACTGAGTAATGTATCCTTAGTGTTTCAGAAATCGCAACACAGAGGCGCCTTTGTGCAGACACCAGGATGCTTCCCGTGTGCTTCCAACCAGCCCTGCTCGGCGGAAACGCTAGCAATTCCAAAGGTGTGCGACTCTGTGGACCCAGCAAGCCCGCAAAGTGGATTAAAAGTTTATTAAAGAGACTTAAAATAACTTCCTAACCTGCAGTGGACTCCCTGTGCCAACGGTTTTAGAGGTGACCTTGCGCATCATCTGTGCCACTATGCATTTTGGCATTTGTTTTCTTCTGAAGGGAAAAAAGAACGACACGTGATTCAGCCTATGGTGGTGCAGGTTCCACAATGGCTCAGCTACTCCCACCGAGTGGATCACACACCTTTGAAAACCACAATCTTCCCAGCATTTAGGAGGCTGAGATGGGAGGATCGCAAGTTCAAAGCCAGTTTCAGCAATTTAGCGAGGCCCTAAGCAACTCAGTGAGACCCTGTCTCTAAATAAAATACAAAATAGGGCTGGGGATGTGGCTCAGTGGTGGAGTCCCCTGGGTTCAATCCCCAGTACCAAAAAAAAAAACCAAAAAACAAAAAAACCACAATCACTCTCTCAAACCTCAGAGGATAGCAGAGGACACTGAGGCATTTGAGGGGCCGCATGGACACAGGCTGGGTTCTAGCCCTGCCGCCTAACTTGACCTGAGCCTGCACACTATCCTAGCTGCAGAACAAGATGAGAGTGTCTACACCGCAGAGCTGGGGAGGATGAAGGAGGCATTCAACCCTCACTACTCGGGGTGTGGCTTCGCCCGGAGTGTCCCACCCAGACCTCCTGAGCCAGAGCCTGCATGTTAATGAGACCCCAGGTCAGGTCACGTGCCATCAGAGTTTCAGAAGCGCAGGTTCCAGACTCCTCACCTGGACCAAATGAGGAAGCCTGGGACATGGGAACTTGTCCACACCGCAGTGGGGAAACAGGAGCAGAATCCAGGCCTCCTGTTATGATTGGAAGGGTGGTACCCAGCTGGGGTGTGCACACATGCAGGTAAGACAGCAGCTCTCCTCCTGGGCTAAGGGCAGAACCAGGTACCATGGGGCAGGCGTGCCCCAAGGCCCTCCCACTGCTCTGATGTGTTCGGCCCACCAGCACCTTTAGGAGAAGCCACAGTGGACAGGTGTTGTCAGGGTCCACAGCAGAGTGAAGCCAACTGGCTCATGCTAACAGAGATCTGGGGCTGGGAAGCAATTTCTAGATATTTGGCATTCTTCATACAACATTCCCGAAGTTTCCGAGGACTCTGGACTACGTATGTAGAGAGACCTTTCCAGAGTTGCCCTTTGGGAAACTCAAGGGCCAGGAGCAGGCGCTTCTTCACAGGCAGAATTACAAAGGTATCCTGCTCCAATCCTAGGAACCTGGCCTTGCTCCCTCCACATCCCACCCCTGCCTGCTTGCTCCTGGGAGGGCCATAGGCTCAGGGAGCATGTGGCATGAGTCCTGGCACCTGAAAGTTCTGGAAGCAGCTTTCCCCATCCCAGGGACAGCAGCTGCTGCTTTCCCCACAAGGCTTCCCTATCCACAAGTCTTACTGTGAAACCCAGAGCACCAAGAGGAGGCCCCTTTAAAGGGGTGGAGGAGAAGACCTGCCCCACCCCTGCACGCTGCAGGTGGAACACACGCTCATTCTGTGTGGATATGAAAACACTGAATAGCTTAAAATTTAAAATACTTGGTGTGGCTATTCAGAAAACTTTTATTTTTGCTTTTCAAACATATTCCTTTTCTCAAGCTCATTCAAACACTGGAGGACTCAATCCCTTTATAATTCATCCTATTTCTGGGTAGGACACAGTGAGGTTTGAGATGTCTATAACTTATGTCCTAGGTATTGTTACTCTAGTTCTTAGTCCTTAACCCAGGAAAACATGGACTGCGCCAGGCGCAGTGGTGCACACCTCTAATCCTAGTGGATTGGGAGACCAAGGCAGGAGGATCGCAAGTTCAAGGCCAGCCTCAGCAACTCAGTGAGACCCTCAGCACTCAGCGAGACTCTGCTTCAAAATAAAACATAAAAAGGGCTGGGGATGTGGATCAGTGGTTAAGCACCACTGGGTTCAATCCCTGGATTGAAAACAAAAACCCTGGATTGCTCTTGAGAGACCACCTCCCAGTCCATCAGCCCTGCGGTCCAGACATCACACATCCTCGGATGCGCGGCGCACACAGACACGCGCAGCACAGAAGGACCTGTGGTGCTGAGCTGAGGGACCGCTGTGGCTTCTCCTCTACATCACCAGCGTCTCCCGGACCCTCCGACCACGGAGGTGAGGCGCCTGTGGTCACCTCTGGGGCTCCTCTGTCTCACCTACCAGTCCCCGGATGTGTCCAGGACATCCTCAGCTTTGGCCAGAGGATCGATTTCTTCTAAAATTGATGTAAATCGAGGCACGTTCCAGAGCATTTACTAAGGCAGACCCTGGGAAGGGCTGGACCTCAGACCCAAGTGAATCCAAATGATCCCACAGCAGCTCAGAACCAGACTCTGCTCTCACCTCGGCACTTGGAGGCCAGCCCAACAAAGACGCTTCAAACACAAGACGTCCCTGCTCTCTGGGGTCAGAGCCTCTGAAAATTCTAGACGGAAGTCGGTCCTCATTTATGTCAGCGGAGAGCTGCCTCCAGCCAACCTGGGGCACCTACTGTGCTTCACTCACTGAGAGGGCTGGGAGCAAAAAACAAGCCAGGAACCGTCCTTGTCCCTGAATCTCCAGTGCACATCTTGCGCACAAGCTGTGGAAGCAGTGAAACCTGGACAACCCAGCGCAGCACCCAGCACAGTGCTCAGCCCAGAGCAAGTGAATGCACCAAGGAATCTGGGCCCTGTGAGCACACAGAGAGGCACTCAACCCCAGAGGGAGCAATAACAGCTTCACAATTAGCACCTTCTCCGTGCCAGCCAGAATTCCAAAGCTCTTCAACTCATTTAATGGGGCCATTTAATATCTCCACTACCATGGAGTGAGTACTAGTTATTCTTCCAGTCACTATAGATGAGAGACACAAGGCACAGATAAGTTAATACGCTGCCCAAAGTCACACAGCTACTAAGTATCAATTGAACTTGAAATCTGGCTCGAGAATCTGTTCCTCACCATTATGTCAAACTAAATCTGGCAGGTCCAAGGAAGACCCCTGAACCAAAGCCTATTTCTGGAAGGGATTTAAACTACAAGTCTTATTTAAAAGGCCCAGGGGCAAATGACCTCTTAGAGTCCAGGGCTCAAGGAAGGCCTGGGAGGCATGGAGGCCACTTGTCTCTGCCATTAGGAAAGGAAGTCTGCAACTCAGGGAAGACTCGCTTGGTGGTACAAAAAGGTAGATAAAAATAAACCTGAATATTCATCAAAATTGGAGCTTTCAGAACAGAAGGAAACCACAGAGCGAGAAGGCAGGCTCCCTGTCATTCGGATTGATCACCTCCACGGCCTTCTCTTTTCCTTTCTGACTCGAAGTGCCCTGTCCATTTAGGGATCCCCTGGCGCCGAGTCCAGTGATGAAATCGCAGGCACCTGGAGGGATTGTTGGGTTCGAGATCTTACTTGTGTGTGAACTGGCAGAATTCTGAAACCAAAAGGTAATTTTTAGAAGCACTAAGATGTCAGATTTCTTTCTTTCTTTATGTTTAAATTCAGGAATCTTTCTGTTTTGATTTAAAGTGACCTAATCACATCTGTTATTCTCAACAACAGTGGAGGTACACACCTCTAATCCCAGACACTCAGGAGGCTGAGGCAGGAGAATGGCCAGTTAAAGGCCAGCCTGGGCAACTTAGCAAGACCCTGTCTCAAGATAAAAAAATAAAAAGGGCTGGGGATGTAGCTCTGTGCTAGAGCCCCTGGGGCCAAACCCCTGTACAGAAAAACAAAACCAAAAAAATGTCAAATAGAGTAACAATAATAAAAATGTCCAGAGTTTTCAGAAGGGACAGTCTTCTTCTATTTTTTCTTAATTAGAAGGTCAGAAATGGAAATATTGCAAATGCTTCTGTAATTTTTTTCTGGAACATGCCTTCAAGACAGATCCCTAAGCCAGTCTCTCCCCACTCCTCCTCCGGAGGCAGACATCCTGGAGGCCAGGAGGCTGCTGGGAGATGATTCCGCCACACGTTCATCTTGGTGATCTTTCACTCCAAGAGGTGACACAGCCAATGGCGGCCCTCCTGGCTCCACGTGATGACTCCCTAGTCTAGGTGACAGATTCCCTGGCTGTCACTCCTGGATGGCTCAGTGCTAGCTCCCACACTGGGTGTGATGCTAGGCAGCAGACCCAGGTGCTAGAGGCCCTGCTGGTGAGTGACCCAGACTCACAGCTGCTCACACGTCCCCTTAGATGGAACCAAGTCCGCGCCCACACACTGCAGGCCCTCTGCATCCCACACATGCTGATGTTTATCTAGGACAGGTTTTTACCTGGGATTTAATTCATTTTTAAGAAATACAACTTCTAGCCGGGCGTGGTGGTGCACTCCTACGATTCTAGCTACTCAGGCAGGAGGATCACAGGTTCAAGGACAGCCTTGGAAATATAGCAAGACCCTGTCTCAAAATAAAAAATTAAAAGTGGCTCAGTGGTACAGTGCCTTTGGGTTTGCACCACAGTACTCCACACGCTTCCCACCCGCAAAAAATCTAAGTAACACTCTCCATGACATCACAGACCTTCTATGCTAGAGATTCTAAATATAACCTTTTTTAGGTAGGTATATTATTGAAAATTATATAGTAGCCAGGCACAATGGGGCACGCCTGTAATCCCAGGAGCTCAGGAGGTTGAGGCAGGAGGATAGCAAGGTCAAAGCCAGCCTCAGCAATTCAGTGAGACCCCGTCTCTAAATAAAATATAAAAAAGGGCTGAGGATGTGGCTCAGTGAAGTGCCCCGGGTTCAACCCCTGGTGCCAAAAAAGAAAAAAAAAATTATATAGTAATATTAAATTTAATTAAAAGTATAAAATAAAGTTAAATTTCAATGCAACCTATAATATTCATAAAATATAAAGAAGAATTTCTTTTGCTAAATTAAAAGGAAATATTTGCTATGTAATTCAGTTTCAATGTAAGGAAATCATGATCTATCCACATATATTGTGTTTAAAAGTGAACAAAATTAAAATATAATATAGGAGGACCTACTTACAGAACAGTGCGGTGGGGCACTCTACAGACCCACTCCCCAGGAAAACAGTCTTATTGGTGAAAATTATAAGAAAGAAACCATTCAAAGTCTCTGAAAACTTTCCAAATGGGCAGAGCAGATTGTAAACATTTGTTTAAGAAAATCTGCTCAATATCCATAAGGACAGCAGGAATCTGGGGCACTGGAGCCACATCTCTCCCCCTGTCCCTCCCAGGGTCAGCAGGACAGAAGCCCCGCTGGGTGGCTGTGGACACAACCAGGGCTCTTCTCCCAGATCGCAGGCGGGCACGGCGCCTCGCAGGAGGGCCAGGCGTTGGCAGGCTCCGTGCAGAGGTTGCATTACAGGCGACTCCTGGCAGGAGGCCATACTCGCTCTGCCCTCCTCTCCCCGCCCCCAGTCTTAGGGAAGAAGGTCCACAGCAGGCAAGGCAGGCTGGGCAGCAGGGACCCATGTGCCCTCGCCTAGGTGTGCTCACAGGGGAAGCTCCACAGCGGGAGCAGCAAGCCGAGAGGACTAGGAGCGCCCCTTCCTGCCCAGTGTCTGCCTCAAAAAGCCAGAGGTGGGGTCGCTCTGAGAGAAGCAGTCCAGTGTCCCCACCCCAGCTCTGGAACCACTGTGACTCAAGAGATTGTTGCCAGGAGAGATGGGCTGTAAGGACAGGGAGCTGCAAGCTGCCCTGGGAGGAACTGCATGTATTTAGAACGGCGGAAGCACAAGCTGGAACAGGAGCAGTGTTGGTAGTAAGCAATCAGAGGAGGCTGGGAGCTCCAGGAGAGGAGCGAGCACAACTGGAGGCCAGCAGTCGCACAGAGAAGGCAAGAAAGAGACAGTCACGAAAAGCCCTCTGAGAAATGCACATCAAAACTAACTGAGATTCCCTCTCGCTCCAGTCAGAATGGCAATTATCAGGAATACAAGCAACAATAAATGTCAGCAAGGATGTGGGGGAAAAGGTCCACTCATACATTGATGGGAATGCAAACTGGTGCAACCACTCTGGAAAGCAGTATGGAGATTCCTGAGAAATCTTGGAATGGAACCACCATTTGACCCAGTTATCCTACTCCTCATCATATATCCAAAGGACTTAACATCAGCATACTATAGTGACAAGACTACATCAGTGTTTGTAGCAGCTCAATTCACAACAGCTAAGCTATGGAACCAACCTAGGTGCCCTTCAACAGATGAATGGATAAAGAAAATGTAGCATATATACACAATGGAATACAACTCAGCCATAAAGAAGAATGAAATGATGGCATCTGCCAGTAAATGGATTGTACTGGAGACTATCATGCTAAGTGAAGTAAGCCAATCCCCCCAAACCAAAGGCCAGATGTTCTCTCTGATATGCGGATGTTAACACACAATAAGTGGGGGAAGGAAGAACAGAAGTTCATTGGATTAGACAAAGGGTAATGAAGGGAAGGGAGGGCTGATGGGAATAGGAAAGACAGAATGAACGGGACATTACTTTCCTAGGTTCATATGTGAACACACGACCAGTGAAACTCCACATCATATATAACCACAAGAATGGGAAGTCATACTCCATGTATGTGTGATATGTCAAAATACATTCTATTGCCATGTATAACTAAAAAGAACGAATAAAAAAAGGAAAATAAAAGAGAAGCCCTCTGAGGTCAGAATGAATCTCAAGGCTAGCCTCTAAAGCACCCCTGCAAAAGGGACTGAATTTAATTGAATCAGACTCAGTAGCAACTTATATCCTAGGCATAATGGGAAACAATGATGCAATCAGTTAGCAATTAGTGGAACCCAGCAACTGGGTGCCCACCAACCAAGGCAGACAGCTTAACAGAAACAGGAGTCAAAGACGCTATTGAAGACAGCCCTGCTAAAATCCCCGCAGTCCTGGGTGACCGCCTTGTCCAAGGCTATGTCCTCAAGGAGTGACATCAGAGGCTTCACAGTGTAGGGGAAAGAGAGCAGGGGGCAGTCCAGCCAAGTCACTACACGATCAAGAGAGCAACAACAGGTCCCGGGAGGAGGAAATCAGAATCCAGATTAATACACCATGATCAAAAATGTCCAGTTTCAACAAAGTAAACACGAGCCAGAGGAACAGAAAAAGTATGACCCACAAACCAGAGATAAAGTAGGCAAGAGAAATCACCTGGGAGAGGATCCAGGTGTCAGGTTTAACAAAGACATGACAGCAGTCATTAGGTATGCTCAAAAAAAAATAAAAAAAAAAAAACACCAAAGGACATGATTAAAGATGCAAAGCAAGGGACAATGCCAGTGTTGCATCAACTGGAAAAATATCCACAAAGAAACAGAGATTATAGGAAGAGAGAGACAGAGGAGGAGAGAAGGAAGGAAGGAACAGACGGAAAGCCTGGTGTCAAAAATACAATAATCAAATGAAAAAATTCACTAGAGGAGCAAAACAGTCGACTTAAATGAGCAGGTGATAGATTTGGTGAGTGTGCAGATGGATAGATATTATGCACTCTGAATAACAGAGAAAAACAAAGAGCCATAGAGAAATGTGGGATGTCATTAAGCATACCAAGTATAGGAGCAGCACAGGAAAGGAGAAAGGAAAATGAGTAGGAAAATAATCCAAAGAAATAATGGCTAAAAATGTCTCATATCTATTTTAAACATTTACCTATACAAACACAGGTACATCAACAATCTCCAAGTGAGAGAAACACAAAGAGATCAACAAGCAGGCACATGATAGTAGAAGGCTAAAAGTTAGAATAAGGCAAATTGTCAGACACAAAAAACACATCATCCATGAGGGAGCCCCAGTAAGATGCAGGGCTGACTTCTCATCAGGAACAATGAAGGATGGAGGGCAATGGTATGACACACTCAATATGCTTTAAAAAAAAAGTCTTTAAAAATGGTCAACCAAGACTTTTATATCCAGCAAAACTACCTGTTGTATATGTGTGTGCTACATACATACACAGGGGCTGGGGATGTAGTGCAGTGATACAATACTTGCCTAGCATGCATGAGGCCCTGGGTTCTATCTCCAGCCCTGCAAAACCAAAAAGTGAACATGAAATAAAGGTATTCCTAGATAAACAAAAGACAGAATTTGTTGCTAGAACACTCACTCGAGAAATACTAAAGGAAATTCTTCAGGTTGAAAGCAAGTGATAATGATGCAAATTCAAAGAACAGAGATTCAGTAATGGTGATTATGTAATTATAAGATAGTGTAATGAATAGTTCTCCTACTTTCTTTATTTTTAACTGATTTAAAAAGCAATTGTACAAAACAATATTTAAACACACAATTGTATGATTGGCCCTATAACATTCAAGTGTGATATATTTCACAGAAACAGCACAAAAGAGGTGGCTGGGAGAAAAGCTGTATTGGACAGAGGGAATGACACCAGATGGTAACTCAAATTAACAAGAACAAACAGAACCAGAAGAGGTAAACCAGAAAGTTAATATAGAAAAAGCTAAAAATATACACTTGTTCTCCTTCCTTCTCTCAACTTCTCTTTAAAAAGACATAAAAAGACATAAAGTAATAATTATAACAATGTCCTGTTGGTTTTGTAACACATAGAGGTAATACATACAATAACAACACACCAAGAATAGAGGGATATTTGAATATAATTTTTTATATAGCACCAGAATTAAAGTAGGGATGGGCTGGAGATGTAGCTCAGTGGTAGAGCACTTGCCTAAAATGCGCCAAACTCTGGTTTCAATCCCCAGTACCACAAAACAACAACAAACAGAATTCAAGTAGGTCAAATCTTAGATTCTGATAAGATGTAAATATTAAACCCCTAAACAACTACTAAGAAAATAACATTTAAAAACTGGAAAAAATCATTAAGATAATTAAATTGTTAAGCTAGAAAATATTCACTGACACAAAAGAAAGCAGTAAAGGAGAAAAAGAAAGAAAAAGATATGAGACAGGTTAGAAAGGAAAGGTAAAATGGCAAATGTAAATCAAGTAATATCAATAACATCCAATCTGAACAGATTAAACAATCGAATCAAAAGGCAGAGATTTTCAGACTGGATAGGAAAACAAGATTCAAGTATCTGTCATACACAGAAAATACATTTTAGATGTAAAGATAGAAATAAGTTTAAAGAATGGAAAGATAGACAACAATAAGATCAATGTGGTTACATTACTATTGGATCACCCAGAGTTTAAAACAAAGAAAGACTGCTACTAGGTACAAAAAGGAACATTTATCAACAAAGCCCCCAAATATAGAAACAAACACAGACAGAATCGAAAAGAAAAATAGGCCACTTTAGAATAAAAATTGGAGAGTTCAATACCCCACATTCAATAATGAATAAAACAACAATGGAGGATCAACAAGGAAAGTTAACAAGGAAACCAAAGTTATAAGCCGGATAAGCCAACAGACATCTATAGAACATCATCATCTTTAGCAGTAGAATATGAAGTCTCCTCAAGTACACCTGGAACATTCTCAAGGACAGAAATGATGTCTGATAAATCTTAAAGGACTGCAATCATACAAAGCATGTTCTATCACCACGGTAACCTACCTAACAACCCGAGATACTGACTTGGAAATAGCAGGACCTTGCAGCAGAACGCAGGTGCCGTCGTAAACTGTGAGCATACTCAGGGAGGCTGGGACAGGAGGAAGTCTACACTGGCGAGAGGGGGAGGTTACTAAGACATCTGAGACTCTGAGACGGCAGTCCTTGGCCACAGGATGAGTGACAGGTCTGCTGGCAGTCCAGGGCTAATCGGGCAGTCGCTGGGCAGCTGTCCTTGCAGAGTGTTTTTTGTGAGAGGCTGTGGTTCTGGCAGCGTCTTTGCGGACACCTGCCTGCTGTTCCTCGCCCTCCTGCATTGGTATCCCGGCTGCATTTATTTATATATTCCTGGCTGGGGATTGACAAAAACGACTCCATTTTGATTTTAACAATTTTTACAATCACTACAGAAGAAAATTAGAAATCAAGACAGAAAGGATTTGGGGGAACTTGCCCAGAGGCAGGAAATAAAACACACATTAAGAACCCAGGGAGCTGGTGGACTGTGTCTCCAGGATGGTGACCTGAAGAGTGGCCACTGCTCTGGGGGCAACCAGGGGGTGGCCCTGGGCTGGGGACAGGGCAGTGGTGCTTGGGGGCAGGGTCTGGGGCGCTGTCCCTGTCAGGCTGTCACGAACACGTACCTGTGAGGAAGCATCATGTTAGGGAGGAAGCAAGAGAGGCCTGGGCAGGAAGACACACGCCCCATGCGTGTGGGTTCACAAACCAAACCCACAGTTACAGGAGAAGGAGTAGAGGGAGCTCCTCTTGGCTTTTGGAAGGACTGGTGAAGAATTCGTATCGACTCTCCTTGAGAGTTTGGTAAGATGCACCAGGAGAGTCTTCAGGGCCTGGGTGGGCTCTTCTTCACGGGAAGTTTAAAATTACTATTTCAACTCCTTGACAGTCGTAAGGCTACTCGGATTTTCTATTCTTCTTGATTCTGTTCTGGTAGCTGGTGCCTTTCCAGGGGTTTGTGCATCTAAGTCCTCCGATTTGCTGGCACAGAGGTTGTCCACGGTACTCCACTGTGAACCTTTTCATACTGCTAAGAACAGCATTGAAGTTGCCTCTTTGATCTCTGTGTTCTCTTTTTCTCCCTTTGTCTACTGAAGGTTTGTCAAACTCGATCTTTTCAAAGAAGCAAATTATGTTTTGAAGATTTTCTCTCTTACATGGCTTTCTGCTTAATTCTCTGGCCTGCAACGGATCTTTTCCTGTGGCTATACACAGAAAGTCATCTGCTTTGCTGACCATGGCACCCCCTTTCCCTGGCCGTCAGAAAGCAAAAAGGAAGCCATGTGGCATTTTCTACAGCATGGGCCCCAATCCATCAGGGCTGCCAATCTATTAATCAGCTTTAAAAAAAAAAAAACAACAGAATGGAAATACCTCAGTGCATACAGGAAGAAGCGGGTGTTGTGAGAAGTTCCCTAGTTGGTGTCTGTGCTGAGCTGGATGCAGGATGCACTTCTCCTGGTGCGTCGGGTTCACACAGTTTGAAAGCCACACACTTGGAATATTTCATCCTCCTATTAAACAAGGTGAGTCACAATCTCCCACAAACCTCAGTTCTTCACTGGGAACATGCCAGCCACACACTAATGAAGGTCTTTTTAAGAATTAGGACTAAAATTTACAGGGCTGACACATCACACCTGGGGCTCTGTCTGAGGACCTGGTTGGTGTCCTCATGGTTGGAAGACCTAAGCTCGGACCTGAGCCACCACCTGCATGTCGTGTGGCTGGCTCAGTCAATACCTTCTTGAGGCTCGTTCTCTGCATCTATAGAAATGGTGTGCTGGCTTCCACCTGCCCTGGTGCTGTGAGGTCAAGCAGGACCCACATCGCAAGAGCCACTGAGTGACAGAGTGTGCCTGTCAGAGCCCACTGGCCTCACCTCTGAGGGACTCCAGGGCCCACCCGCCCTGTGTTCCACCTGTACATTCTTCAGTCCAGGTTCTCCACTGGCTGTGGTCCTCGACCTGGGGATTTGGCCACAGCACTGCTCGGCAGGCCCCCTCAGGCTGCAGCATCCACGGCCCCAGAGGCAGGGTTAGGGTTAGGGTTAGGGTGAGGGTTAGGGCCATCACTCAGTTGTACAGTCGGGTGCAGAGCGGCCTTCAGATTGGATGACTGCTGGGGTTTCTTTGTTTTTAATATTCTGCCTGCATTCTTCTCTCTTTGTACAGACAGAGGGGTGGGCAGGCAGACACACGCCACCCTGTGGATTATCTCCCCTCAGGGCACAGCTGATATCAGGAAGAACCCAAAACAGAGACAGGCCTACTGATCAAGCTCTGCACTCCACTCCACCCACTGGTGACAATGAATGTGAGACTCAAAAAGCACTCGACAGCAAACTGGTGTCCCAGATGAACGTCTTCAACTTAAACAAAAATGATTATTTTTCATATTCTTAAGGAAATTCCTCATTTTATTTATGTGGCATTATTTTGAAATTGTTAAGAGAGGAAAGAAATAGATTTCCACACGAGCACAGAGCTGGGCTCTTTCTTCTGAGGACTCTGTTCAAGAAAAACAAAGCAGCCCACGACACCCAAGCCAGAAGCACCAAGCCCACACACAGCTACTGGGTTAGGATCGTCTGCTTCTTTTTGTTTATCCTTAGAGAAACATCCAAACATAAGAAGCACCACGAATCCCAGTGAGCGGGAAAGTGTCAGCCCCTGGGTCTCCCGTTCCCTCGGTTCTGCTTCCTTTCCTCCACTTGACAATGAGGAGGCCTCTGGATTTATAAATAAAATGATGCAAATTACCTTTAAAGGTAGCATGGTTTGCAAATGCAGAAACCTCAGCTTGGCCTGAGTCTGCAGGGCCCTAATGGGCCAGAGCTCCCGCGGTCAGCATGAGACTCCGGGTGTGCTGGATGGGGTGACTCACTGGGGCAGGGACCCCTTCCGGTCAACTGTGCCTGCAGGGACTGTAGGAGGACGGGCCGGGGAGCTCCATGGTGGTCAGGCAGGTGCCCTGGCAGAGTGGCCTTGGGAAGGTGGACACTGCTGGGGGCCTGAATTCTGAACCCTCCATCACAGACATGAAGGTGCCAGTGCCTGAAATATCAAACCGATTGTGCCTGAGGGGCTGACGGACAGCGTGAGCCTCCTCTAGGGTAGAGATGGACCCAGGCAGAGCTAGAGGCGGCCACAGGCATTGGGTGAGGATCGACACATCCGCAGTGAGAATTCACAGACTCCACCCTCCTGACCTCCGGGGTAGGTGTAGGAGGGACACGCCACAGGCCGCTGTTTACCCCAGAAGAGCACGGCCGTGTGGTTAGCGCAGCAAGATGCAGCCCAGGATCCAGGGAGCAGGACCACACAGGGCGCAGGAGCCAAGGCTGCTGAGCACGAGGCCTCCAGAGGCTGCGGCAGAGGAGCTCCTGGTCCTCCACGTGGGGAGGGTGCAGTCAGGCGGCTGCGCTTCTCTTTAAAGTTTCCAAGGCAAGGGAGGAAACAAATTTTCAAATGATGCATCATCTGGATGAGATGTTTGAAAACCTTTCTCTGGAAGCCCTTTCTCCGTAGTTATTTTAAATATCTCACTCAAAATATAAGAGACGAAATTTCAAACAGATCCAGAATGTGAAGAAATCAACAAATAGGCCCAATTTCCAGCTTCCGAACCTTGTGATTTTATCTATAAAATTCCTACAAAAAACACTGTCTCGCTGGTTCCTTCGGGGCAGGCAAGACGCAAAGGAGAAGCACGGATGTACCGGCCAGGGTAAGAGGCCACCGCAGCCCCCATGCAGGGCGATGCCGTTCTAGGGTGGATGTCACCTGGAGGTGGCCTTGCGGGGATGAGTCTGCCTCTTCGTGGTATTTTCACAGGCCTCTCAAGGTCCAGGGTGGGTGGCGGGGAAACTATTCCTGTGAGAACACTTTTCCACTGGCACCACATGCCAGGGACCTGCAGGGACCTGGAAACCGACCGGTTCCCTGCTTCCAAGGCTCTCTGGACCCTGCCGCCAGGCAACCAGAGCCCAACACAAAGAAACGGATGGCAGCTCATAGAAACAGCACCTGTCCTCCCGGGAAGAGATTCGAGGTCAGCCTCTGTTATTTAAACGTACCTTGGGATTGAACTTTCGAGGCTCATAGTGACCCCCACCTCTCTATGGGGGCCTTTTATAAAGGGAGGTAAATAGACAAAATATGCGACTTGAGTCCACAGGGCAGTGACTGAGCAAAGGCTCACAGCGAGTGACAGCAGCTGAATGCTGGAGAGGACAGTCCCACTGCCCACCTGGCCTGGGCATGGGCCCCGCACAGGCCTGTCCAAGACAGAGGTCACTGCACAAAACCCACCACCAGGCGGGTCTTCTGACCATGGAAAGGGGACTTTAGGGACAAGGACATAATTACTGAACCCTCTGTGTCCTGACCCACCCCACCCACGAAACCAAGCCCACACCAGGGATGAGCGGTCCTGCAGGAGGGCTGCCGGCTGTGGTGGCCCTTCCTGTGAAGGATGCTCCACAGCTGGCAGCTCCCACCAGGCCTGTGGTCGCATATTCCTTGCATGGAGCACAGCACCTGGCACCCAGCAGGGGCTGCATATTTGCTAAATAAAGGATGGTGAGACCAGCTTTCCAAATTTGGGAACATGATGCCCCAGGTCGTGGTTTCCCAAGTATGGCTCCCAGACTACAGCCTCAGAGCCACCTGGGAGCCTGCTGGAGAAGCAAAGTTTCAGTTCCCTCTGTCTAGGGAATCAGTAGCTCTAGGATCGGGTCAGCAGACAAAGTTTTACAGAGCCCAGAATGAGAGCTTGCCTGTGGAGGCAGCCGCGACTCCAGACAGGAAATCACCAAGAAGGAAGTCAGTGCCTACATAATATTGTGACATCACCAGCTTCCCAAGCCAGTCTGAGTTCTCTGGGTCTCTCATTCGCATGACTCTGGACTTGCAATCCTTTTATACTGCTATTAAAGCTGAAGTACTGATGAGAGCTGCAAATAGATACCTGGCCGTGCCATGAGGACACAAACACATATTGATCCACCCTGATTTTTAAGGTATCCAGACAGTGTTTTTTTTGGGGGGGTATTGAACTTAGGGGCACTCCACCACTGAGCCACATCCCCAGCCCTATTTTGTATTTTATTTAGAGACAGGGTCTCACTGAGTTGCTTACTGCCTCACTGTTGCTGAGGTTGGCTTTGAACTCGCCATCCTCCTGCCTCAGCCTCCAGAGTCACTAGGATTATAGGCTGTCACCATGGCACCTGACCAGACAGTTTTGAAATTAACTTGTCTAAAAGTTAGATCCTTGAGTGTTCGTGTATGTGCACACGTGTGTGTTTTCCCAGGGCTCCCGGCCCTGACAGTGGGAACACCACCATCACAATCCGACTTCATCTGGCCAGCAGGAGGATTAGGCAGCTTGCTGGCTCTCACTCAGACTTCCCAGCTCCTCCTCTTCCCTGGATATTCTCAGCCCCTACGGACTTTAAGGGCAGGCAGCCTACGGGAGTTTGCACCCTTTGAACTCACATTCTCTCCAGGAGAAACCTGCAGATGTGCTGCACAGGGTCACCAGGGAGGAAGGAAGTTTGCAGAGGCAGCTCACTCTCAGTTCCCCTGTTTGATTCATTCAACGGCTTTTCCCCACATGAAGGTCGTTTTCTTCCAACACAGGCTGGTAATCTGTAATCTCTTACCAGGAGTCAGCCATCTCCACGTAGCATCACGTCAGTTTGTGTTAAGCGACTGATATTTGGGTTTGTGTGTGCTCACAAGTGTGTGCTCAGCAAGTGTGCTTACATTTGGAGAAAAGCTGGGAGACCAGTTGTCTGCATCAGTAGAATTCATCACTAAAATTAAACGCTTTCATTTTCCTGATGGGCTTTGGAGGGAGGGGGAACCAACGTGCTTTCCGAGGATAATCTCCTGGAGAGGAAGTCCCCGCGGAGACTTAATCAGATCTGGGGCAGAAGTTATTGCTGCCAGAATTACTAATCATCAAAATGACCCTTCTTGCTCATTAGTGCTTTAATAAGTGTGGACACCCTTCAGCTGGAGCAGGCTGCTAACCCCTGTGGTCAGGCAGAATCCATTTCTTCTCCTCTTTCTCCACCTCAATTTTAAAGGCTTAGAAAAAAGATCTCCTTTTAAAAAAGAACCCATGAAATCATTTTTTTCAAAAAGAAAAAACCCAGAAGGCCCCATTATTAATTACCACAGATAATAAATGAATGGCGCTTGGTTCTCATGCTGGAATAAAGAGGGCTGGTAGCAGGTTTGTTCCCGATGCATTAGAAATGAGCCCAGTGAGGACTCCTGCTCCCCCTCCTGCGGGCTGCCGTCTGACCAGACAGGTGGATGTGAGGTGCGCTGTCTGGGTGCTATGGAAATGCGGCGGGCGCGCTTGACCACGGGCCGCGGGCAGACAGCCTCATTCTCATTCCAGCCAGGGAAGGGCCTTGTCTGCATTTGCCTTCTCCCTGAACGGCTGCCTTGCTTGTGGGCTCAGACGTGCGTCAGATAAGCTCTTCCCTCGTTATCTAGCTCTTCCCTCGTTTCACCAGGCAGTGGAACCAGGGGATAAGCACCGGCTCACCGCCCGCGTGCGCAGGAGGAGGACTTTACAGCGGAAGGCGACCGTGGCATTTGGAAGGAAAGCTTTGGACGCACAGCTGTGATTCATCCGGGTCCCACGGGGAACCGGAGAGAGACCCGCACCCCTCACCCCCGCAGGATGCCCTCAGATCGCTTCGCTCGCTCCCCCATCCGTGCACTACTGTAAATGTGCTCGAAGACTAAACGCTACGGAAGTGGTGGTGTGGAATTTCCTGCCCAGTGTAGACAGGGAAGAGGGGCAAGGAGGGAAAGGTGAATCTGCAGGCACCCTGCCACATTCATTAAATCTTCAGCTTGGGCACCGTGCCAGTCACTGAGGACAAGATGGATAATTTCCTGTTTTCAGAGAGGCCTGGAATGGCTGGGGAGGGGAAGGGAGTGAGTTACAGACTGATAGTTACAAGCCGGTTGGCAGGGACTGTAACACAGATACTGGTCACAGTGGGAGGAAGACAGGGCCTGGAAGAGGCTTCCTGGAGGAGGCGGCCATTCCCCTGAGGGTTTTTTTATTTTTTTGGTAGTGGAGATTGAACCAGGGACACTTAACCACTGAGCTACATCCCCAGCCCTTTTCTTTTTCTTTTTCTTTTTTTTTCTTTTTTTTTTTTTTTTTGAGATAGGGTCTTACTAAGTTTCATAGGGTCTCAATAAGTTGCTGAGGCTGGCCTCCAACTTGCAATCCTCCTGCCTCAGCCTCCCTAGTTGCTGGAATCTAATAATTATCCAGAGGAAAGAGAGAGAGGGGAGAGGGGACAGAATTCCAAAAAGACTAACATGAAACTAAGGCCTAAAGATGGCAAAGGTCAAATTCGGGAACTAGTGGTTTGACATGCCCAGTGCCTTGTGAGAGAGACCATCCTGTGAGTCTGGGGAGCTACTGGAAGGAGTGAGGCCACACGACCCAATTTGGGCTTCAGACAGCCTGGGCTCACCTGGACTCTGTGGAAAATGGATTCTGGGAGAAGCCTGGACTGAGAGGCTGGGGCAGTGCTCCTGGGAGAGCTGACACCAGGAGCCACCCAGGAGGGTAGAGAGCAGGCCCAGCCCGTGTGGCAAGGCCTCCGTGGGTGGGTGGTGGAGCAGGGCTGGGCTGTGGTGGAAGTGGAGGCAGGGACAAGTCCCTGTACCCTGAGCCCCACCTGCACAAAGTCTGGGCACACACCAGGCGTGTGGCTGAGAGGGGTCCCCAGAGAAGGTCAGAGACAGCCTGAGGTGGTGTGACCTGCCAGACAACGTCCTGGGTCCTGTTGTCCTGGCATGTGCCAGGTGCCCACCAGCCAGCAAGTGAAGGGACAAGTGAGAGCCATGCTAGTGGCCAGCCACCCAGCCTCTTGTTTTGTGAGAGTCTCTGGGCGAATGGCACCTCTCTTAAAGGCCACTCCTCACTCAAAAGTGGTGACAACATGTTCCCTTGAACGTCCTCGGGGCCACACTATTTTCTTCCTATTTGGAACACAGAAAATTTCCTTTTTTGCAACTTCCTGAGGGTCTCCGATTCACTGCTTTCTGGCACTACTAGTTGGTTCTAAGCATCTCACAGGAAGTGCACAAGTCTCCCCCTCCAGAGGCCACCAAATGCATGATGACCAGGACACGGGGACAGCCTGCTGCCCAGGGCTGGGTGTCCCTAAGCCAGCAAGTCCCCGCTCCTGACTGGCACATTGTCACGTCTGCAAACTCAGGCTGAGAATATCTGACCTATTTATTTCATAGCGTTGCTTTATGAAAAAAAAAAAGAGCAAATATAAAGGAAACACTAAGAAAGTATGCATATATATATGATTCTGTGACTAAATGACAGAAGTGCTGATTTTTGGATAGCAACGTGCCCACTGTGATCAGCTAATAAACCTTAACGTGAGAGCCACGATGTACTCACACACTGTCCAGGCCCAATCACATGAAAGACCAATCTAAGCCTGGATCAGGGACAAGGATGGTGAGGCTCAATTGGGAGGAGAGCGGAGAAGACGGGGAGCCCCTGGGGAGGTGGGGACTGGCGAGGGCAAGGGTGAGGGCCATGCGCACTGCCTGCCTTGCTGTGTCTCCTGGGCTGCTGGGTCCTGGATACTGAGACCTCCCTGTTGACAAAGACCTCGCCACACCCACTCCAAGAAACCACAGTGGACAAAGCAGAGCAGGGTCCCACACTGGCCATGGCCAGCCACCTCCTCCTGCTTAGCCAGGCCTGTGCCCTGGCCTTGGGACCACCGCCCGAGGGGGTTACATCCACCTTGGAAGTAACTTGCTGTTCTCGAAGGAACTCACATGCTTGTGTGGTCCAGGTGCCATTCTTTAATCAACGGTGCCCGCGCCACAGCCTTTGCTCAGCGCATGGCCAGCCCAGGAGGATGGGAACACCAAGTGGCGGCCCTCTTCCTCCCCCAGGAGTCTCTTGTCCTTTTAGGCAGCTCAAAGCTGAGGGCCCTGGCCGTTGCCGAGAGCTTCTGCGCCTCCCTGTGCTAGGTGCTAGAGAGTTTGCTTTTCCCACGCGTCTGGCAGGAAGCACTGGGCCCGTCTGCAGAGGAAGACACGGGTGCTGAGCTGGACGGTGCTGCTTGGCAAAAGAAGCAAGGCCAGCTGGGAGTAAGCCAGGCTCACGAGGCCCCAGAGGCCACGTGTACTTCCCGGCTCCCCCGTGGGGAGCAAATCACAGAAAATGTGATAGGTGCACTTTATAAAAAAACCCTAAACCACCTGATGCAGCAGTACGCCTCCCTCCACCCGTCCCCCATGTAGAGGCCTGCACAGCACACACACATGCACATACATGCACATGCCTGCACACAGACCCATGCACATGCACATACAGAATCCCCACAAAGCTGCTGTGATCTGAACACCTGGATCCAGCTGTGCGCTGAGTCCTCAGCCCATCTGTACATACGCCCCAGAAGGGAGTGCAATTTGTATTTTTAACCACTGGTAAGGTTGGAGCCCATAGAATTCACAAAACCAAAATGACCAGGTTCAGATTGCTGGACAAACATCAGAGAAAGAATGAATAGAAAATGAGTGGCAGACAAAACTGAAGCCAAGGCTAAGAGGCAGCTCTGCAGCTGGATGATCTCTACCCTTTGTAACTGTGGGTCCCTTTTTCATGTTCCCAAACACAAGACTCCAAAGAACTTAGCAGAGTTTACCCAGAGCAGACAGGATGCAAGCAGCTCCTTGTGGCTGTTGGAAATACACTAGACCATCTCCAGACAGTCTAGAAGGAGACAGGAAATGAGAGGCAGACCTCAGTGAAGACCGCATTACAAGAAAAAAACCAACCAGAGGAAAAGCATTACACAGAACTCAGATGCGGTGTTCTCCCAAGCAAACAGCAACCTTGGGGCACCTACCTGCAAAACTAAAGGCTGGAGACCTAGTTAGAAAGGACGGACTTGCTGGGACTGAGCCACGCTGCTTTTCTCTTTGTTAAAAGCTTGCTTAAAAAGAGCTGGAGTTCAAAGACATTTTTATGGGTCCCTAAACCAGGAAAATACAGTTTTCTGCTAGTTTTGTGACCATTACTAGACCTGAAGCCCTGCCTCTGTACAAAGCAAGAGATGGCTGGCTGCTGGCCAGTCCCAGGAGAAATACAGGTACCAGGACAGTCACGTTGTACCTCCGTCAGCCGCGGCACCAGCACTAGTCACCCTCACACTCCAGAGGCGTCCTCCTGACAGCCAGGCAGAATGCTCTTGTCCTCACACTCATGCCAAGGATGCCCTCCTCGGCAGCTGCCAGCACTCAGGAGTGGCATCTTACACCACATTGGTGATGCTGGAGATCAGAGAAGAGCAAGACAGCCCCTGACCACCTGGGGACTCAGCTCCAGGGAGGGACACAGGGAGACTGCTGAGGGTGGAAGGATGCAGACCAGTCCAGGGGCTGAGGAGGGACTGGGACGTCAGTGCCAGCTGGGTCAGCTGGCTGGAGGGGCAAGGAGGTGAGGGCACCAGGCCCCTGGGGGGTGTCTCAGGGGCCAGGAGACCAAAGTCTGTGCTGCTGGCAGTGAAAACTGCTGATGCTCTTGGAGCGGGGCGGGCCACAGGCAGGGTAGCCCTGTGGAGTGAGCAGAAGCCAGGTGGAGACTGAGCAGCAGGCCCCGCACGTCCTGAGAGATGTGAGAAATGAGGGACATGGAACCGGAGAGAAGCAGACCCACTCACAGCTGACGGGTGGTGAACCAGGGAAGAGAGAGAAAGAACAGCAGGAGAGGCCTGAGGAAGGAGGACTCCCGGTGCCCGGCAGCAGCTGGCCCAGCAGGGACAGGGGCACCAAGCGCACACACAGGGATCTGGGTGAGGGACACACAGATGGTCTCCAGAGCTTCTAATAAAGGCAGCTCCTTAGAACGGGGAGCTACTCTCCCCATAAAACATCACAGTCAGCAGGGGGGTGGTGTCCAGGATACCCTAACCAGTCACTTCAGTCCACAGGTAACTGAAGTGCTGTAAGCAAAGGTGGTATTTCAGCTCTGTTGACATAGGATTTTTGGTGACTTTGCCTAAGAAGCTGAGGCCATGTTAGCATGTCTCCACCAGCTGGAGTCTGAAATCCAGGACAAACTTAGGAACACTTGAGCTTGATTGGCACTTCCTATTCACGGCAATCACCAGCCAGGAGCACGCCCCTCAGCTACCACACGGAGCCCACCCTGAGGAGGAGGAGGTCAGCCACCATGGTATAAGCTGGAGAGCTTTAGGCTCAGGGAGCAGGGAAGAGGTAATTTCCTGTTTAAAAGGAACTGTTTCTAAACATTTTCCATGTGTAATCAGCTGCTACCTAAAAATTCAGATGACATAATCTAAATTGTCATTTGATAATAACAACATACAAAAGTCAAATGACTATAATGATAATTATTTCTTTTATAAGAGTTTTTGGGATATTTTCCACGCTCATAAATTACTAACATAATTTTAAACAAATAGTACTGTATTATTAACTCAGAGCAACTTGTGGTTCACCGTCACCGCTGGCTCAAAAAAAGAAAAGGTTCGGCCATCCTACAGTGGTCACTGTGTTTTTATGGTTTGTTTTTAATCTATTTACATTTCGTGTATTTATGCTCATTCAGTTTCAAGTTGTTTTTCATCTCACTGAAAAACAAAAGTTAGGCTGGGATGTAGCTCTGTGGTAGAGCACCCACCCCCCAAAACACACGAGGTCCTGGGTTCTGTCCCAAGTGCTGAAAAAATAAATAGTTGCATTAAGTTAAATGTGTGACCATGAGTTAATAAGCCAGCGTGAGCTGAAGTTGCCCACTAACGCCACAGCGTGTCCTTCCTCCCAGGTGGGGAGGGCATCTCCTCCGTGGAAGGCCAAGGCTTCTCCTTCCTCCTTTCCCACATAGGGCTCCTGAAGCCTTCTCTGGCATCTGGCCCCATATTTGACAAGTTGGAGCGGGACACTTAAGAAGATGGTGGTTCCCATAACAAGGAGGATGAGGACAATAAATGTGGTCAGGAAGGTCACAGGAAACCTCTCCCAGCTCCCAAGACAACAGGGGCCCAGATTAGTCAATCTTGTTTCAGGGAAGACTTCAAGGTGTTCCCGAGGAATAGAAACAACTGTTACCACCGACTCCCCTTCAAAAGGGGAAAGGGCCCTGTTGAGTCTGTAGGGCGCTTTCAGGGTGACTCCCGGAAACCTTAAGTGGTGACACTTGGTTTTTCTGCCACTTTTCTGGGACGAAGGTCTTTGGCCTGCATCAGATTGCCAGAGGTCAAGAACTTTTGGCCATTAGAGTTCAATCCTCCCGACTCCTCTCTCACCCACCCTAAAGAAGCAGGAAGGCCGGCCTCCCTCTCCCAGGCCAAGCCCAACTGGGTGGCGGAGTGCAGAATCTCTGTAAGAATGATGACCATGGCTCAGTTCCAGGGGTTCCAGGGGAAGTGGGTTCATGGCCCAGAGCAAGGGAGGATTTCAGGGTGAAGCCGTGCTCTGCTGTTGGTACTATTTCCACCTTGCAAGTCGGAGTCCGTTTGCTTTCCGAGGAGGTGGGCCTTGCGCAGCCAGACCACCTTAGAATCACCCAGAGCTCACCAGCTGGCAGCCGGCATTTTCCTTTTGAGGTTCCATGAATTCATCAAAGAAGAGCGGCAGGCCACAGGCTGCACGTTGCCCTCAGCTCACCAAGAAGGAAGTCATGTGGGCTCGCTTTTTGAGAATAAAACCCTCTCCATTCCTCTTGTTTTTTCTCAGGATTTTCCTCAAAGGTTCTTTCTTCTAATTACCATTGACGGAGTGAAAACTCTCGGTGCATCCTGACATCATGGCATCATGACACCTGGCCTCAGGGAAGCAGAGGTGGCTCTCGGGCACCACCAGACCTCTCTCAGCAGCCTGCAAGTGATGTCCAACTGAGCCACTCCTGGAGGCTCTCGGGACTGCAGCAGCCCAGCATGGAAAGCCAAGCACTGCTGGGCAGACCGCTCTGGTTTTTCTGCCCATTACACAACCACTGAAATATCAGTCTCGTTTCCCAAAGTGACCACACTTCTTTGCAGGCAGTGCAGGCACGGAACAGCACACCCAGGAGTTGACACTCCCATCTGAATGCTGCGTGTGCTGCCGTCATCTGCTGCAAGTCACACCGCTGAAACTTGCAGGAATATGAAACTAGTTTCATGTAAATTCAGATGCTTAAAAAAATGCTATGCCACAAAGCAAAATGAAGCCATCACCAGGAAATCAAACACTGAGAACTTTACTCCTACAGGATCAGGTCAAGACATCCCATGGTGTTTTTTAAAACTTATGGTAAGGATTCCTTTCCACAAAAAACTATGTGTTTTTGTTTCACATCGTAACTTTTCCCCCCAAAGCCAAGTCCTCCAGGCCACTGAGCCAGTGGCTTCTGTAGGTAGAACTCAGGGACACCGACTGCCCTTCCTCCCAGGGCCCCAGCACCGCCTGGTGGCCCTCCCTCACTGACACTCCACCTCCATGGCCAGGGGACGGCCTCTCCTCTGCTGTGACAGCAACCTGACCCAGCAGGCCAATCTGTGCCTCACCCGACAGATCTGAGCGCTCACAGGGTCAGCAGCATGCCAGACAAAGGCAGCAACCACATTCTGTCGAGCAAGAAGAGGAGGAAGCGGTGAGGAGCTCAGGAGCAGATTTTAAACAACTCTGGATCCCAACCAACAGGCTGCTGATGGAAGATCAGACCGGGCCATGAACCAGGCAAGGAACATGGACCTGGCCGGACCTGACTTAGGAGAACAGGAAGCTGTCTCTGAAACTTTACAGCAATCAGCAAGACTGCTCGGAGAACACCTCCACCTGGGACAGCCCTCTGAGCTGTGGCATTGCAGGGGACCAATCAAGAGAGACGGTGTGCAAAGGGGCTCCAGCAGTATCACAGCTGGGCGTCTGGGCAGCAGAGAAAGAGAGCCCGAGAGACGCGCAGCCAGGGCAGCTCATCAGGCCCCGATTCTGACACCCTTAGATGCCGGCTGCTGGGGCTACAGAGAGATAGTCAGAACTCGGTTCCCGTCCCAAAGGAGCCAGTGTCCTGTGGGGAAGATGTGCGGCCGGTGAGTCGCAATGTGACCAAGACATGAACAGGGAGAGAGGGGCTGGTCCTCGGGGGCGGTCAGAGCAATGCAGATGTGCCACCTTGGTGGGCTCTGCCAGCGCTGCAGGCCCACCGGGGTCCGCTGCTTTCCTGACAGACTTTCTAGCATAGACACAAGAACCCCAAGGAATGGATAAAAGTAACAGGACGTAAGCAGCCACTGTGAAATTGGACACTAGTTAGCGGGAACATTACAGATCGGGTCATCCCGCACCTTTCTCAATTATCCAAGAGAAGAGAGCATTTACGATGGCGAAAGAGATGGACATGCACCAGGTCATCCGCACAATAAGCCTACTGCAGTGTTTTCAGCAACAGCTCAAAGGGCCTTCATCTGAGCATCCATGAGGCCCACAGAGCTCACTCTGGTCACAGACCACCCTGCTAAAACTGCAGCCTCTCTTTCAAGAAGTTCTTGCCCAGGAACTGCAGAGACGGGAGCCTGAGATGCAGCGTATCGCCACAACCACACAGCTTCTCCTCCCTGAGAAGACCCAACCCTGCGCTCTGGTCTCCACTGTCTGAAAAGGCTCTCAACAGCTCAAATTAAACCTGATATCAGTCTCTACCCCAGGTAGTTTTCTGGATTTGATTCTCTGACTATAATTGTACCAAGAACCAATTGCTCTCCTCCCGATCTGACAGAAAATGAGTTCTAACCCTACACTTCCTTGCTTACACCTGTGTATGTTTTCTCAACCTGTTCTTATCACCTTGAACTCACAGAGTCCAGCATACAGCTAAGATTTCTTTAAAATATGAGAATTCATTCAGGAGAATCACTGTGAAATGAAACTTTTGGAACAACAATTCCTGGGTTGGGGACGTGGCTCAGTGATGGAGCACTTGCCTAGAGGCCCTGGGTTCCAGCCCCACCACCAAAAAAAAAAAAAAGGAATGGAAATTGGAGTCACAATTCCTTCCCAAATAAACACTACAGCCTTACGATATCCCACAACATGCACGGGGGGCAGGAATGGAGAGTCTGGTGCTCTCCGTCCACAGAGATCACGCTCGGGCTGCTTTGTGCCGTCTGTGGCCCTGGACCAGGATGGAGTGTGAGTCCTTCTGCAGCGGCTCTCATCCTGTGCTGTGCTCCAGTGCATGCAATAGGGGGTCTGTGTCCAAACCACCACTTGTGGATACAAGACAGGGCAACAAGTTGCTTTGAACCCCACCAGCTGGTTGCCGGGCTTCAGCAGCCCCAATTTAACCGTGGAAGGGTGAGTGCAGGTACTGGGAAACGCTGGCGAGTGGCACCACCTGGAATCACAGGGTAACTCAAAGCAAATCCACCTTCCTCCCTCTGACGACTCCCTTCTGTTGGTTTTGTTTGTTTTATTTTTTGGTATTAGGGATGGAACCCAGGGGTGCTTAACTATGAGCCACATCCCCAGCCCTATTTTGTATTTTATTTAGAGACAGGGTCTCACTGAGTTGCTTAGGTCCTCGCTAAGTTGCTGAGGCTGGCTTTGAACTTGTGGTCCTCCTGCCTCAGCCTCCCCAGCTTCTGGGATTATAGGCATGCACCACACCGCCCAGCTAGGTTTTCTTACCTAATATGCACTGAAGCATGATAAGAGATTTGGGGCCCCTCTTGACAAGGACTGAAGGATCCCTAAATCTTCTCAGACCAACGTAACAATGAGTTAAAAAGCTAAAGGCTTCTCTTCATTCATAAGTTAGACTCTCCATTCCAAACCCAGGCTGCACACACTATCATTTGCATGTGGATCACTATCCTGGTAAGATTTCAGCAGCCAAAGAAGGACAGTCAGCTGAGATGGTGGCCGGAGAGAAGACCCCTCTAACAGAAGGCCTGACTTCTGTTGTTGAAAACCCATCAGGAAAGCACTGTAGCCTAGTTCTATTTCACTACCCCCAACACACTTAAAATGCAGGTCTGGCCTGAAGAAAAACTCTCAAATACTCTTCACCCAGGTTAGCGATGATTAATTAAAATAGCTTATGAATAATTGCTCCACTTTTTTTTTTCAGAATTCTGAGCAACACTGGCATGTGAATTGCATCAGGCAATCTCAATCTGCCCAAAGTAGAACACATTTTCTCTGACCCCGATACATCCAGGTCTTCATCTCTTTGGCTGAAGAGGAGGTGCTGTGGTACGGAGGCCTTGCTTCTTAGCCATCCCTGCACCCAGGGACCCATGGATGGAGATGTAGAAATAGGAAGGCATTCAGCGGCCCAGAGGCCCAGGATGCAGCTCAGTGGTAGGGCATAGATCTGGCATAGATCAGGCCCTAGGTTTGATCCCTGGTACCCGCCCCCTGATCAAAAAAAGTACAATAAGAAGCAAGTTCAGCTTCATATGTCATATAGGGTTTTGGGGGGCAGTGGAGCTACGAGGAAATGACAGCTCCATTTGAACTTAGTCCCAGATTTTGACTCAAAGGGCTGAGTTAGAGATTCTGTGATCATAGCACACATCACATCTGCAAGCAAAAACATTCACTTTTCTATTTCCAATGAGGACCTGTGTTACTGGGGACACACAGGTGGGAGGAGAGAGAAGACAAATAACCTCTGCACTGAGACTGTGCCACCCCAGGTGGAGTGTGCCCTGGCGGTGCTGCTGGACCTGGCTGAGACACCTGCTGGATCTCTGAGGCACTCAAGGGCTCCTGCCTACCCCTTGGTGTACAAAGTCAAGAGCATGCCCTTTAAAGGCATGGAGAGCTGCGGCTGGCTGTCATGGCGTTTTCCCACCTGCTAAGCAACTGATTAAGGGGTTGCCTGGCCAAGAGCACACTGCGTCCCAGCTGCTGACGCCTGTCTTTCTTCACCCCAGGGCAGGCAGGAAGGTGCCTGTGGGAGCCCTGGGGGTGCTACGACTCGCCATTCTCACTGCAGTCTTTGCCCCTCTCTGCCTCTGATCACTGCCAGCGAGCTCTGGTGTGTCTGGGCTCCCTCTTGGCAGCATTGCAGGCAAAGAGCTGCAGGACGAGGTGGGGAGGGCCTGAGCCACAGAGTGGAGGAAGCCTGCTGGTGCTGAAGGGCTGACGCAGAGGAACAAGCTATCATTCAGACCCTCTAGACAGGTCACGTGTCTGTCATTCTTGTCGTAGGACACAAAGTACAAGGGTCAGTTTGCTGAACAAATGAAATCATCATTTCCATCATTATCTTCTAACTTTGCTTCCATTAGATGGGAAAGGTCTGTCCTTTGAAGGCCTGAATAATTTTTCAGAAAGAAAACCACCAGCAAAAATAAAGTTCTACCCACTAAAGAATTCCTGAGCCCAGCATCTTAATTTTGACGAAGATCAGCTGTCTTCCCTCCCTTGTAAATAACAAACAAAAAGAGTATCTTAACCTTCCGAGAGGCATATAATAGCAATTTAACCAAGTCATTGGTACAATTATCAGTTTATAACAAAAGGGAAATTAGCTCAAGGAATGCTGATCATTATTAGCACTACAGAGTTTTTTTTAAAGAAGATTTTCTTCCTCAAAAGACAAAGAAATTCCTGTTCAATCAAGGCGAAGATAAACAGCATCCAACTTGTGAATTAGTTTGATTCCCCAGATTCATTTGTAACTGCCTTATCCTGCAACCGAAAAGTTTTTCTTTTCCTTCAGAAACAGTAGCGCAGCGATTTATCCTGGAGAGCTTCGCTCTGGTAGTGAGTTTCCACTCAGCTCCAAGTCAGAGCCCTGAGCCTGCAGGATGGGGGCAGGGTGGGGAGGAAGCTCTGGGGCTCAGACATGAGGTGGGGAACCAAGGCGGGGAGAAGAGGGCACTTCTCAGCTCCTATGAGCTGGGCTTCTTGGAAGTATGACATCATCCTCGATGAGCAGCAGTGGACAACACTGGATCACTCTCACGACCCCTGACCTTCTTAGAATCATTTTTTCCAAATTATGTATTTGCTCATGTCAATCCACTGAAATCAAGTCATTCCCAGGGTGTCTCATACTGAGTAGCCACAGAGAGAACTGCACTGAGTGGGGGTGCAGGGTGAGAGGGGCTGATCCATGGCCTAGGCCCCCAAAGGCAGGAACCAGGGCCATCGCCCATGCCCTCACCACAACCGCACCACTAGGACTGATGTGCTTACTGCAGACGCCATCTTAGTCAGGATGCAAATTTAAATATCTTGTCTAAGGTAAGAGGCAGCCCGATATGAGACCCAACCCACCTGACCTCCAAATACACTCTGCTATAACAACACGAGCCCTCAGTCATGCAAAACCACTTGTTCTGATATGGTGTGAACTTCGCGGGTTCTAATTCCACTTTCCCTTTTTAACAAGAATGGGACAATGTGGCCCCTCTTACGGCTCTGTGTTGCAATATGGTGAGGTTGTGGCCATGACAGATGTGTTGGGCAAGACTTCCAGAAAGGTCCTTTACACAAAGGAGGGGTGTCACTTTGGACAGCTGCTCTTCCTCTGCCATCTAGCCTGCCAGATGATGTCATAGCCAGAATTCTAGCAAGTCTCTCTGGACCGTGAAGAGACGTCAAGTTTAGATGCTTAGTGATGGAGGGTGGAGCCAAGAGGAGCGACTTAGTCCCCGAGGACTGGTGGGCACTGTCCCAGCCCATACAGCTTCTTTCAGGCTGGTGCTTAACGTAAGGGGAGAATTTCGTCGGGTGTAAGGCGCTGTCTCACAACTACTAACACAATGGCAAATCCACAGCATCCAAGGATGACACTGCTCTCAGCAAGTCGAGGTGTTTTCAAGTTGGGGCAGGAGATGCAGGCATTGCCACTGGGGGAGAGGGGTCTGTTTTTAAAATGAGAACATATTCTAATATTTTGGGCAAAAAGGTTCTCCTAGTTCTATTTTAAAGGGAGCACTTTCTCTATTTAACCAACATCCGGTCTCAATTTGTAAGATGAATTGCAACCAGCAGGGAAGGTTCATTCCCATCCAGGGAAAAGAGAGAGAAGCTAAGAGGAACTCGTGGTTTGGTCCTAAGAGTCGAGTCTTGGGGGAGTGCAAGGCTGAGAAGACATTTCTAAATGCTGTAAACAACCGGAGGCTTTTCTTCTTGACCTAGGCAGGTGGATCTTCTGCAAAAGTGTGAGTCCCTCATGGCTGCCGCGGTGACAGGTGATGGCAGGGTTTCTGCACCAGGAGCCATGGAGACGCCCAGGACACAGTGACAAAGGCACTGAGCAACATTGGCTGTGAGAGTCCCTTGGCCTCTTGTCTGCTCTCAGTCCACCTACCCCAGGGACCTTGAGCAAGCCAGTCACCCTTAGAGGGAGACCATCCCAGACCATTCCTTCCCCAAGTCTGTTTGTCTAAGCGACACCCTTGAAGGCTGACTGCACCCACAAGAGTATCCATCTCAGCTCAAGAAGAGAATCTGGAAAGGACGAATAGCAACCAAGACTAACCGAACAGCGCACAGTGAAGAGGGTCAGGGAAGCAGGACAGGCTTCAGGAGGCATCACAGGCCACTTCCCTCCAGAGAGTGGGGCCAGCTGGCTCTGGTTCAGTGTCCCAACCGCTCCAAGCCACACTCTCCTCAGAGGGAGACCAACGATTAAGTCTCCAGCACAGTATGCAGCACATAGTAGGCGTCAACAAGCTAACGCTACCTCAGCTATCCCCACAGTGCAGAGACCCACCTGTGGTCATTCCATACGGGGTGATCGTGGCAGACATGCTACCTGATCTACTGACACAGAGGACGTGACACCATTGTGCTGAGCAGAAGACAAGTTTTGGTGTCCCCATCCAGGGCTCCCTGACCTGAGGGGATATGGAAGAAAGGAGCTCAGGCACAGTCTGCCCACCTGCCCAAGGCTGCTCCCCTTGGTCTCCTGGCCCCGACTGAGGTCTCAGCCTCATGCCCTTTGGCCTTGTTAGCAACCCACCAAAGGGATGAACTGTCACAGCCTTGGTCACCGGGCCACACTCCCGGGAGCAGGGCCCGGGAAGGTGGATCTCTGCACCCCACGAGAAGATATAGGCTGCAGAAGGAAGTCTCGGCCCAGGCGTGCGGCCCTGCCAGTGAGGAGGAGCTTGTCCTAGAGGCGACAACGTCCCTGCTCCTGTGAAGATGAGGAGGCGCGGTGCTCTGCTGGGGAGGGTGTGGCACACTGCGAGAGCCACAGCGGGCCCCCTGGCTTTCTGCTGGGCTTGAGAAAGGACGGCAGAACAGGGTTCAGCACAGCTGGCTGCCTGTCCAGGCCCCAGGTGCCAGCATAGTCAGCCATGAGGGCGGCTCCTGTCAGGGACACAGACCTGCTCCTGCAAGGGGCAGTTACTTCTGCCACCTCCATGGTGGCAGGCCGGGCCCAGTGCACAGCAGGTCCCCTTTGTCCCGCACCCTCAGGCTGCTGTCATGGCAGCAGTGCCAGGTGCCCACCCAGCTTGGCATGGGGACACCTCTGTTCCCTTCCACTGCTTGGGCCCCTCTGGGCCCACAGGCCTGTCATGGAGCTGTCAGTACGGGAGCCATGCTGTCCATGGCCTGGGCCCCACTCCTGGATGCCCTGACCCACCTCTCTATCAGACAGCTGATAAACCTAAAAGGTGGTGCGTTACAATTTTACAAAACCCTCTGGCACATAACCAGCTGGGGCCAATGTATGTTTCGGGAGGCGTTCTAACCATAGACCTATTGCTCTGGTGGTAGGGCCTTATTTTACCTTGCTGCTTTGAGCTCACATCGTAATGGGGCTTCACTTCTTTGGAGGCCGGCGTGGGACACAGGGGCCTGTGCTCTAGGTTCCAGCATGGCGCTGGGAGCCCTCGCTACACACCCAGCTTCCCTGAACTCCCTGGGGCTCAGCTCTGCTCAGTGTGCTGCCTTCTGCGGGAACCAGGAGCCTTCAGGAGGGCAGGAGACCCCACCCCAGACCGGGCCAGGCCTAAGGGGTGAGCAGGCCTGGGCTTCAATCATCCCTGGAGCCACAGGCAAAGTCAAAGTCTGGAGAGCTGCGGGTGGGGTGCGGGGGGAGATGGTTTCCAGACTAACTGCCCAGTCAGGAGGAGAGGGAGGGAGAGGAGCAGAGGGATGGAGGGAAGGGCCTGGGGTGAGTGCCCCTTCCCCTGTGCCTCCTCATCAGGCACCACAAGGGCCTTTTTTTTTTTTTTAAAGAAAGTGGGAGCATATAAATGATCTGTTTGCATTTACAAATGCACAAAACCAGGGCGCGGAGAGGAAAGGCTGTCCCAGCACTAAACAGAGGTCTGATGAGAAGCCAAGAGAAGCAACCTACCCAGGCACTGGAGGGGTGGTGGCCCAGCCACTGTCCTCGGTCAACAGGCGGGTAGGGAAATGACCCAAAAGGTGCAGTTCGCCCCCAGACAGAACAGCTGAGGCTTGGTTCTGCCCGGGCTACTGAGCAGCGGTTGCTCTCTAGTCTAGTCAGAGGGTACAGGAAAGCAAAACTCCTCTGAGTATCATCAAAAACCATCGGAAGGGGCTTGGGGAATGCGGCAGACTGAAAATGGCCCAGTTACCACTGTGCCACAGGGGTTTAAGCCGCAGCTCAGGGATCACTGAGGGGTCTCCAAGGGCGTCTGTTTAAAGACCCTTGAGGCCAGGGACACTGTGGCTTTGGAGTCTCCCCTGGGGCTGGCATCTGATCTGCACTTTCGTACTCACTGAGGCAGGACTCGGGAGCCTTCAGGAGCTGTGATCCTCTCTGCCTGCTGACAGACGTCCCAACCCTGGGACTGCTGGGACACGAGGTAAGGAAGCTCCGTGCCCTGGGTTTCCCTGGTGGACTTGAGGAAGACGGGAAAAGCCACAGAAAACATTCACCTGCTTTTAGTATTTACCTCTGCAGATGAGGAATATCCCCCTCCCTCTTCCTCACCCACTCCATCTAGAAAATCACATCTGCGTGAACAGATTTGGGAGTCAGGACTCTCCATGTTCACTTGGTCAGCTGACGGGGCCTGAGCACCAGTCCACCCGCCTTGTCCTCCTGGCATCCACAGGCATGGCTGGGAAGAGTTTCCGCTGGGGTGCCTGGAAGGTCTCTCTCACCCTGCTGCCTATCCAGATTAAACTGGATCTAACTGTCAGTCCAAAAAAAGACTGTGGGTTTCTGCTTAAGATTAACTGGGTGGGAATGTGATTGATGAAGTTAGGTTGTGTGCATGTACAAATATGGCACGATGAGTCCCACGGCTACGTGCCATTGCAATGCACCAATTAAAAGAAAAAAAGAAAAAAAGAAAGTACGTGGAAAAGGTTAATGGGTGTTGTGAGCACCTCCACGTTCCCCAAAGCATCACCTGTTACCCCTGAACCAAAGAGGCCTGTTATCCTCAAAGATAAAAATATATTTTACTTAAAAATACAGAGTGAGAAGGAACCATAAACCTTCAGGTGCTTTTGTGGTAAACCATCAAATAGGAATGGGAACCAGGGGGTTAAGTTCCTCTCCTAACAAAAAAACTCTCCCAGCGCCACGAGATGAGGCAGAAGCAGTCTCCGCATAGAGGGTGACAGTTGGTTCAAGCTCTACCTTCCTTTCTCAGTCGGGTCTATTTTAAGCTGCAGCAGAGGAAACTTGGCAGTCTCCATGTTTGCAGACGTCGGTGTGCCACTTCCCCACTGCACATGTGAGGGCACAGCCTGGGACACACGGGGTCCCTGGGGAGGGAGGAGGCAGGTGCCCCTCGGAACTGCCTGCCACAGCTGCTCGGCCTGCCAGGGGCCTTCCCTGAACTGTACGTGGACCCTAAAGAAGTCAAAGTCACAGAAGCAGAGAGTGGCACCGGGGTTGCCGGGGCCGGCGTGTGGGGGACGTGGGGCAGTCTTAGTCAAAAGACACCAACGTTCACTCCCAAGATGAAGGGGTTCCGGGGAACACGTTCTCTGGGGGATGGTGGAGGCTAACACCACATTTTGTTGCTTACCCTGGATGTGTGTGATCTCTATTTGCCAATTAATATTTTAAAATAAAATAATTTAAAGAAATTTATTGATATCAAATCTGAAAGTGAAGAACCTCGTTCAGGGTGGAGACACGAGGCTGGCTGAGCGATCCTAGATTCAGGTCAGCAGCGCTGGCTGAGAGCTACAGTCTCCAGCAGGCCGAGTGGGCTCAGGGTTCAAGATACGAATTCCCATAGGGTCCCCTACCAAGCACAGCAGTTACTCTCAGACTAGTATCTACCCACAGAGCAGGTTCAGTGATCAACACGCTACAGAGGAGGAAACAAACTCGGGACATCCAACTTGCCCAGAGGACACATCGTAATCCCCTGGCCATGAGGATCTCACTCCACCACCCAGGGTGAAGGGCTCCAGCGCCCAGGACTGAGAAAAGTTAAAGAACCCCGCAACCTTTATTGGTTTCCATGTCTTTAAAAATATTACTCATTGCCGAGAATCTTTGGTTTTTGTTTTAGGTTTTCTCTAATATCAACAAAACAACGATTACTTCTGATTTCCGGAGCATCTGACAATCAGAATGACTTTCAGGTCCAACTTCTCCTAGGCTGGGTTCAGCTTCACAGAGTCCTCCGCAGGCTCAGTGGTGACACCTCATGAAGACACAGTAAAGTCCTACAGAGAATGGGGTGAGCTCCAGGGTGCTTTCTGGGAACGAGCACCACCCCATTCTTGCTTCCTCTAGACGTGTTTCTTGAACTGTAGTCAGGACACACTCGTGATGATGACGCAGGTGTCCCACAAAAGGCTGCTCCTCAAGGACTGCGGTGTCTAATCACAGAGCAGAACCATTTATTTTCCCATGTGCTTCTCTTTCTTGAAATCTCTCTTCATTATCTCATTCACTCCCATATAAAGTGGTGCTCAAAAATCTAAATAGGAGTGCAAGATCTGGAGGAGTTTCTGAGTATGTGCCTATTTCCCATTGAGAAATTTCCAAGAGTTCAAATCCTGGGACATGAGGACAAAGAAACTGGCTAACACCATTAAAAGGGAAAAAGGACATCAGGTTTATTAACAGCAGCCATTTTTAAAGGGAGTAAATAAAACTAATTACTCATGTAATGTCCTCAAAATAATTGTACCTGTGTAATTCAAACTGAAATCTTAAAATCTTCCAGCTCCTCAACCATTAGCGCTCTATAGTATGGGGTCCCCCGTGGCCACTCCGGATGTGCCCTGAGGCTGGGAGATCCAGGAAAGGAGAGGCTTTGTACACCCCAAGGGCAGGTGGCACAGCCATGGTGAGGGAACCGAGAGCCGCAGCCCTTAGGAGATTCTTCTGAATCAGAAGGGTGGCATGTGGACCAGGCTCATTCAGCAAGAATGAGCAACAGCTTCTTGAACCCAGGGTGCTGAAATTGAAGCCAGTCCTTCAATTACAGTCCTCCACAAGCCCAAGGTCACAGATCCTTCCACACACAGGTAACAGTGAGCTCTGACTTCTGGTCTTGTGGGAAAAGATGAAATAAAAACTGAATGAAGAGGCAAAAAGTATTGTTTTCAAAAATCTCATTACTTTAGGGAGGTAAGGGTCTTCATGTCAGTCACTGGGTCATCTGACATGCCAATGGACAGTGCCCCATACCGGAGGGACCAGCTCCATTTCTTCCCCCTGGCAGGGAGGCCCGCCCCCAAGGCATGACTTTCCGGCTGGAGTCAGGCCGGGCAGTGAGCACCTACGGATCCCTCAGTTCCCAGGTTGTGCTGAGTTACCAGTCCCATCCTACCCTCTGCTCAGAAGCCACAGAGAGAAGTCAGCAGCCTGAGGGGCACCTGTGACTTGGGTTGTCACTTGGGGTCTTTCAGCATGTCACCTACAGCATTGGAGGGCTGTTGCAGGCTCGTGCCAATACTCCCCAAGCAGGGATGCTCTTGAAATTGCCTCACCACTGAGGGCTTCAAGTCCCTGAAAAAAATTCTCCGTTTCCTCTATTTGATTTAAACAACATGCATTTAGGGAAAAAAAACAAAGCAAACAGTAACTGAGGAGTTTCACTGTCTCTAACCGTGACCCTGAAAGCTAAAAAGCATCTGGGACCCACGAAGACCTGGGACCCAAGGGCTTAGACCAGGGCTTCTTGCAGATCCTGAACTGCAGGCGGACATCTCCCAGAGAAGCCCCATGTCCCCTGGTTGGAAGGCACCAGAGTCGTGCAGACTCTGAACAGGAAGAGGCCTTGCAGATCTCACGCCAGCTCACGCGGTGCGGAAGCTGAGGTCAGGAGAGAGGAAGTGATTTAGTCAAGGTCACCGGGAAAGTCATCTGCAGAGCTGCTGTTTAACCTCAGCTTTCTGACTCTGTAGGAGTGCAATCTTGTCCTCCAGACTTTGAGAGAACAGTGGCCTATATGAAAATATGCATTTGTACACACACACACACGCGCACACACACCTGCACACACACAGGTATGCACGTATATACATATATATAAATTTCAACTTGAGGCAAATAGAGACTAGTATCCTGTTATCCTTTTGGTGGACTGGGCTTTATACATAACTGACAGGTCATGAAGACAACCGGGCTTAGCGTCCAGACACTGTGCACAGACGCCGTCAAGGTGGGTGCAACTTCCCAGGTCTCTGCCATGTGTCTTCTTTGCTCAGTGGGGCAAGTGCAGAGATCACTGCTCACATTACAGAGACCCTGTGAGAAAGTGTCCCTGCCATTGCGGTGAAGAGACCGCAGTGATAGTGACCTTTATGGTCACTAACATCTGGTCACTACCCACTGGGACTCACTGCTTCCTTTTATCTAAAATGCCACCAACGCTGGCCTTACAGAGAGTGGGTGCTACTGCATTCTGAGGCTGGAGCAGTGACACATCCAGTGACGGTGACACACTGACACTCCTGCCAACCCCACGGCAGTCCTGGGAAGGGTGGCCTGCGTTCACCAGGCCACCGTGCTTCCCAGGCCCGTGACTGCTCACTCGTGGGAGGGGCTGTCGAGGACCGTGACCCCTGGTGGCATGGCAAGGCCGCTACTCTGTGGGAAAGCTGGAGGTTCTCCTGTGAGCTTTCCTAGTGATGACACCAGGTAACAGGAAGTGACAGTGATAGAGGCACTCATGGGTGACTCGATGTGGCCATGATATGTGCTCTTCTCAGTTACGTCATTCTGCATTTCCAAGGGCACATAACTGCTAGGGAAGATCACCCCGAAACCTCTGAGGTCCCTATGGGACTTTCCAGCTAGCCAATAAGCAGGGATCACTGAAGCCATATATGTCCCTTCCCTGCCCGAAATGAACCCCGTTACCGGGTCCCAGCAAGCTGGCCGGTTCCTCAGGCTTTCTCTGCACAGGTATCGCTTTTCACTTGGTTCCGGTTTTAATGCTTCATGGGTGAGCTGGGTGTCTGCAGCCAAGGTCTTGGGTCCAGAACAACGTGGTTCAAGAGTGGCCCTGTTCACGGGAGGAGCTGGGCGGGAATGGAGGAGCTGAGGTGGTGGCAGTGGGCCTCCTGCAGTGCCTGGGCTGATCTCAGGACGGGACTTCCTCCTCTTCCGAACCCATTATGCCTTCTTTTCTTCTGCCAGAGTGACACCTACTGGAAAGTATGTTGGGATGCAGTCCAGTCCACTCCCGGGGCGCAGTCCACTCCCGGGGCGCAGTCCCGCTCAGTAGCCACCCAGGGCTATTTCTGCACAAGGGCAAGAATTTCAACCAGCTTGGATGAACACACAAGTTGTGTGACAGGAAGATAAATTTGGCAATGGTTGCTTAGGAACTGACAACACTGCAATCAATAGGTGGTTTCCCAGAACACACCACTCCAACACTTTTTAAAGTGCCAATCAGAGTTTACAAAACCATTCATTGTATTCCAATATGGGAGATTTCCTTGAAAATGATTAGATTTATTTCTGTAACAAAGCTTTCTTGTTTCTAATTCAAAGTCAAAGGGAAACTGAGATTAGCATCAAGAGTTTGTCTGGGTGTTTACTTAGCTACACAATGAGAGTCATGACGATGATGATGGTCACACTTACAAAGAGACTATGAGATGTCAGAGGCTACACAGTTTACATGTTTAGCTCACTTCTTAATAAGTCCTGGTCTCCCCATAAAAAGCATTGTCTACAGAAAAACAACTTCAGGGATGAGTTTTTTTAGAAGGTCAAGTTTAGATCAGGATCTTTTTCAAAGTGTAGGTGATGTCCAGAGTTTGTTTATTGTTTTCTTAGCTTGATGAAAAGTCTGGAATGTCCATGCTTGGTTTTCATTACAAGGCATTGATTAATAGATGTTAATCACCCTTTAAAGGGTGGTTCTCTGTAGACCCAGGGAAAAGGAGTAACCTCAGAGAAGAACCCTGGTAAACCTACCTCGGTCAGGTCAGAAGTCACACATCCTGTGATAAAACACATGGCTCAGGAGAAGACCACCATCATGGGCTTTTCGAAATGCATTCCATTCAACATGTCCTGTTGTGTTTCTCTGTTTGCCATTTGAAATTCCTCCACCCTGAGAAATCTGTTCACTCTTAAAATAGAGGGCTTCAGTCAGGGGTAGTGGTGCACGCCTGTCATCCCAGCAACTTGGGAGGCTGAGGCAGGAGGATTGCAAGTTCAAAGCCAGGCTCAGCAACTTGGTGAGGCACTAAGCAACTCAGTGAGACCCTGTCTTGAAGTAAAAAATAGAAAGGGCTGGGGATGTAGCTCAGTGGTAAAGTGCCTCTTGATTCAAACCCCAGGTCCCCCTTTGCCTCTTGCCTCAAAATACAGGGCTTCAGTGCTACTATTTCAGGAGACTTCCCTTGGTCTCTAAGTCAGAAGTTATTTCTCCTTCTTTGTCTACATGGCCATTTGATCTGAGCTCATAATTTGTTTATTTTTAAAAAGACTCTGGCTTCAGGCAGAGCCAAGCCCTACGTCTTACTCTCCCCATGCAGCTACCTAATCCCCATCCACGAAATTCACATGATTAAGGATTCTTACATACTGTGGGTAATTGTGTGGCTTTGTTGGACTGCAAGGCTCTTGAAAGCAGAGTTCACACTTAAATGATTTCTGCCAACTTAAAAGTACCCATACCAGGGAGGCCCTGTGGGCTGCTAATGACATTTAGAAATGACAGTGGCAGATCACAAAGAAGGTAAGCTCTGTTCACGGAAACATGTCGTTCTCTGATCACCTGGGAAGCCCAGACAATAGTCTCAGAAAGTCGAAGTAATTAATAAATAATTCATATGCAAAGCAAGTTTCCAGACGTGATGATTCTAAAAAGTGATATACACTGGTGCTAAAAAAGATGGGGATTATTTACCCAGGGTGTGCATGTGCGGATTACAAATCCCAGAGACTCTTACTGGTTAGGGCAAGAACACACTCCAAGCCCATCATCTGTCTCATGCTAGAAGGATAAGAAGTCCAGGACTCCACACAGACTAACATTTTCTCTTTGATAGGGAGCTACTAGGAAGACACTGATGAAGTGACTTAAAAAGAATCTAAGAATAATTCACACACAAGAAACTACTTTCCACCTTCCCAGAAAATAATACAACTCTCAAACCAACTCTGCATAATAATCTAAGTCCCAATTTTCCTCTACCTATAAAATAAGACCTGCCAATTACATACTCTGTAAGCTCCTTTCAGTCTGCAATTCCGTGTCTTTGTGTAATTACAGCAACCTTCTTGGAGACACACCTGGATTACCTAATAGGATGGACTATAATTTTTCAACTTAAAAGCACCTGAGCCACATGTCTTGGCTCTCTGAGGAGCCACTGCTCCACACCTGGCCCACGTTGGCAGTTCATTTGTTTCCCCAGTGTTGGCATTCTGTCCTTTCTCTGTCCCAGGACCCCACCCAGGGCACCTCATTCCCTTTAGGCATCATGTCTCCTCAGGCTCCTCTTGACTGTGACCTTATTTTTGATGCCCTTGATAGTTTTGATGACCTTGGTCAGTATTTTCCAGAATTCCCTTCTGTTGGGGTCTGTCTGAGTTTCTGCCCCACCATGATTAGACTGCAGTCAGGGTTGGAGAGAGGAAGAGCACAAAGCTCAAGTGTGACTTCATCACATCCCATCAGTGTGACTTGGTGAGTGTCGACGTCACATATCCCCAGGGACGCTGACCTCCATCGCCACCACAGCAGTGCGGGTCAGGCTTCTCTCCTGCTGAGTCGCTTCTTGCCCTTTGCATGCTACACCTTCGGAAAGAAGTCACTAGCATTATCCAGGCACTGGGGAGGGCGGGGATGTGCTCCCCCGTGGAACACCTACATGGAGTCCTGGTTGCCACTTGGAACCCGTACAAGTGGAAATCACTCACCTAAGCACTTCTTTTGATGGTCAAAGCTATTAACATTTAAGGTCTGTTATAACATTCTTGAATATGAGTTTTACCCCAAATAAATAACATTATTAAATGTATTATTAGTAGCTCATTGAAGCAAAAACAAAAAATAAATAAGTACCTCTATGTGTCTCGACTCTGAGCTGGCATCTCTCATGTGCAGATTTACAGAGGGCCACTCCACGTCCCACATGTCACCCTTCCAAGGTGACACCTGAGCACATAAAAGTGGAATACCAATATAAAAGGCCCCTTTGGGGGGCTGGGGGTGTGGCTCAGTGGTGGAGCATTTGCCTCGAATGTGTGAGGCACTGGGTTCGATCCTCAGCACCACATAAAAACAAATAAAAAGGTATTGTGTCCATCTACAGCTAAAAAACATTTAAAAAATAAAGTCACATTTGAATTAAACACTTAACATAATACCACTAGAATAGATAATGGTTTTATTTTGTGTCTATGGACTCCCCCGACGAATTAGAAAAACACATAAAAACAACCCATCATCAATCACATGCTGAGTCACACACACTCTCACAAAGGGCTACTGTGGCCGTGAGTCACAAGAAGCAACTGACCTGAGCAAGCAGGTGAAGTGCAAAACATTTTCGATGCTTGAATTGCCTGTGAGTTGCTGATTGATTGGTGACATTTGTAGAGCACCTACTGTGTGTCAAGGACAGAGAGAAAAATGAAATTGCTGCATTACCTATTTAAGCACATAGCAGATGATGAGTGGGATGATGGGATGAAATCCCAGTGACTCTGACTGGAACCGTCTGGAGAAACGAGGCGCAGAGGGAAAAATGGGCTGGACAGACCCTGGAGCCGGAAGGCCAAGGTCGGTGAGGCTCACTCCCCACCCAGTGTACAAGTGGCCACTCTGGTGCACAGACTCCTAAACCTGACCAAGGGCTGTGCAGCTCCAAACCCACTCCCAGGTCACAGGCAGCACCAGAAGACCAGCCCTGCCAACCGCACTCTTAAGACCCAGAGGACACGAACAGCATCAGCCAGAACCACAGCAGGCTGTCTGCCATGGCCAGGACCACCATCTCTGGTGAAGGTCAGGCAGACACGATCACCAGCAGGGAAGATGGAGGTGCGCCAGGGCGTCTGGGGCGGTAGAGATCTAGACAATAAAGGTATCAAAGAAGCAAAGATTCATTAGGTTCCAGGGCTATTAATGGGAATCACCCCCTGTTCTTGGCACGGCTTGGGGAACATAATGTTTCAACTCCCGATGAGGAAAAACTGATGTTCACATCATGAAAATAATTATTTTAGAAGAAACAAATCCTTTTCATTTAGGATTTTTCTAGCCGTGTAATTTAATTTATTTCTGTGTTACAGGGCGGTGTGCAGACATATTTTAAGAACGCCATTTTTTAAAATCTCGTCTCACATCTTCAGATGTTTCTCTGTCACTATAACCAGTGTCTAGACACCCAAATTAAGGACTGTAAACCTGGCGACAGTCAAAACGGGCCTTCTGCTTTAGATAATGTGTACACAAGGTCACAGGCACACAAGCATGCAAATATTTTCAACATGCACCCAACAGGAGACCTTTATTTGTAGACAAAAATATTGATGTTGCTAAGTGATACTGGACGAATCACAAGCTTTAATTTTTTTTATTTCCATCTTCTTCCCACTCGTAAACAATTTTAATGCTATTCCAGATCTGCACATATTGAGTCCCAACTAGAATGTCATACTTACTAAAAACACATAATAACGAAATACTAACCTATTATCATTTTTCAAATCCTTCCTTAAAAATAAATAGAGGATGGGTGCAGTCTTACCTAAGCAAAATCATAAAGCAAATGAACCAAATGCAAGGATGGCTGGCTAGTTTCCACCTAACTCTAGGTCATTTTTTAACACAGCAAATGCTGAATTTTTCTTAAAGAAATAAAGCCAGGCAAAGAAAATCCACAGGCCGCTCCAAACCAAAACACAGTAAATAACTGCACGTGTGCCTTCTCCGCTAGCGCAGCCAGAAAAGGTGAACCGGACCCATTGTTAGGCTCTGCTGCCTTCTCCATGCCTTCTAGAAGGATAACATCGTCTGAAATTGGGATACGATAGGGAGGGAGAAGAGAGAGCAAAGGTCCTCTGGATGCCACCTGCATGCTCAGCCCCGTCGTCAGGAAGTGTGGGAGGGAGATAAGCACTTGGCCACCCATCAAAGGAACACGCCAAGCTCCACCAGGAGCCCCACAGCAGCCGAAGGACGAAAGTTGCCCCGGGGCATGGACGTGTGGTCCCTGGGGCCAGAGGAACCCAGGGATGTTTTCAGATACATAAATGCAGGTCCCATTCCCCAACCTTCCAAATCTACCCACCACAAGGCTACAAGGCATAAGATGTGAGCACAGTGGGAAAGAGAAGTGTGGCCAGCCTGGCCAGCGCTGGGACTCCGTGACACCCACAGCCACTCCCAGGGTGGGAGGAGGGAGCGCCATGAAGAGGGTGGGTGGCAGAGGGAGAGCTGCAGAGACCCCGCTGCACCTGCGCAGCCCGGCCTGCCTTGTTCACCCTCCCACGTCACAATCCCAGGTGCCCCGCAGGTCAGGGGCTCCTCAGGTCTCCCCTTTCAGCTGGACACTTCTGCAGGGGGGTGTGACTGAGAGCCAGCATGGCCCAAGGGCCAAGGCCCAGGGGGACAGCATTTGGACACCTCAGAGGGGACCTGTAGGCGGTGAAGAATGGACATGCCAAATTTGCAACCAGCACAGGCTAAGCACGGAGGGTGGGGCTGGTGCCAACACCACGTCCAGTTCTGGGCTCCAGACTCCACTGGCAGGGGGACAGGAGGCCTGCAGGACCCATTGGGCTCTCTGACACCTGGGGTCTGAGCTGTGGCGGGTTCCAGCCTCGGTGACACTCTCCAGCACCCAGCCCACCACCAAGTTCCTGCATTCTCTGTTCTTAACCAAGTGGCCGCTGCGACCTCTGAGGCCGCCATGAGTGCGGCAGATGACAGCGTGCTGCTCTGTACCGCTCCATCCTGGCATCAGCAAGGGCTTATGCGTGGCCCTGTCCTTGTCACCGCCACCAGGAACATCTCCTTTCTTGTGACCACAGTCCCCATTCATGGACCAGAGAGCCCACCATGCTCCACACCCCAGGGCGCTGATGATGCCAAGCCCTCCGTAGTTCCAGGTTGGACATCTCATGGGCCATGACAGGTTCCAGAGTTTTGTTCCCACCATCACGGTGAAGGAACACCCATGGGTTGAGGGTTTTTCTAAATCTAGAGTCGGCCACATCTTCTTCCATCTCAGGCTGTGGCTCCTCATCCTCCCTCCAGAATGGCCACACATTGTGCTGAAACCTGTCAGGGTGCCCACTGGTGGTGGGCATTACCACAGAACGTGTTCTCAAGCTCCTTGCTCACAGCCACTGGGACCCATTTCTCCCAGGCGGGTAGCAGGATGGGGTGGAGCAGGGGTGGGGGTTGATGGCCAACGTTACAAAATTAAAAAACAAAAAAGTCTGCCGAATTGAAATTCACTGGCTGGCTGATGGCCGAGGTTCAGGGAGACCCACACTATGGAAGATCATCTCTGTCTCATGAGGAATAAATACAGCTCAGAGAAATTAGGACACATATCCAAGTTCTAGCTAGCAGTGGCTGACTTTAAACCTGGTCATGTTTGATGGCAAAATCATCTTCTTGACCCGTCAGCTGCAGGAAGAAGCCATGAACCAGGAAGACGACCCGAAGCTTGAAGCTTTGAAATTCCAGACTAAAATAAGATGCCAGGGCTGCCCAGGCCCAGCTGGGCTGCAGCACGGGCAGCAGGACTCATTTTAACTCCTGTTCTCTGCTTCCTGCCTCTGCCCTCCCCCAGAACCCTGGGTCCCCTCTGTCCCCTTCACAGTCACAGCCTTTTGTGGTTCACTTCAGCTTCAGCCCCTCTCTTCAGATATTTAAAACACAATTATAGTTCTGTTCTTCCATTTGAACACCAGTCAGTAAAATGAATTTGACAGAACCATTTGGCTTTTCCGAACCTTACACTCAAGACCTCCATGCCCGAAAGTGCCCCGACTGGATGTCACCTAGAGCCCTCCAGATGCTGCCCCAGGCCCGTGACCAGGACCCCTCCACCAGCCCACATTCTAGCCCGGCACCCTCGCTGTCGCTGAGAAACAATGAAGGCAGCTGTTTTCATGATGGTTTCAGCCCAAACAAAACTCCAACTTCTTATTAAGAATGTTTAATAAAACCAACAGGGCGTTAAAAACTGCCAGCAGGGAGCTTAACAAATTAGGGGCTTGCGTGGCGGCTCCCTCTGTGCCCGGATGCAAACATTTCTCATCTTTACACAGCTCTTCCTAGACATCACGATGTCATCCCAGCCAGCCCCCACGCTCTGTGTGCGACTGTCTTCGTGAGTTGCTCACCGGCATTGATTTGTGACACACATGAAACGCAACCCTGTCAGGCTGGGTGGGCTGAGCAGCTGCTTGCTTTTGGGGGGCTGGACACTCAAGAAGTTGCTTCTGGATACATGAGATTATTAAGAAGCCAAGATGGGTATGGTACTGCCTGTGTTATGCACTACTTACTAGGTACTAATGAAAAGTGGGTCCCCTCTGCAAGACAGGGACAGGATTCCAACTCGTGAAGACAGGGTTCTCATTCTCAAGTGGCTTGTGCAGAAAGATAATTTTTCACATCGTTAGAGCTTCTAAAGAAGCTCAGAATCCTCCATCCTAACTTGGAGGTGTAAGAAACCGCCTGATCTGAATGCATGCCACTCAAGTAGGGTAAAGAGGGTGCTCCCTCTTTACCTCCCAGGATGATTTAACTGAAATAAAGTCTGCGAGGGAAAGAGCATTAACCAAGAGAGACGCACAGTTCTTGCCAGCGTGGGAACTGACACACTGACATCGGGGCCCCCTGGAGTCATATCGAGCATTTATAGATTCACAATGGCACCTGCAAGCCTCACGGCTCCAACGGGAATTTCAAGTGTTTCTTTTGAGTGGCATGGATAAAAGAGAAGGGGCTCCTCCACCAAGGGCAACACAGTGGAACCACCGCTCCAGGCCACCACAGCCTGGCCAGCAAGCAGGTCGCCTGCAGGAAAGCAGTGACTTCAGCACCCGCCCTCACTGAGCCAAACCAGCAGTGTGGGGTGGGGACGTGGGCCTGGTCAGCACAAGGAGCGCCTCCCTGGTGACCTGCAGACAGGGAAGACCCACCTCTTTGGGGTGCACCAATTCGCCAAGTAAACCAGTCACATTCAACGACAGTGGAAATTGTGATATTAAAAAAATGAATCTCCACCTCCAGCTCCAGGCTAGGACTGCAGCTCACTGCTACAGCATGCGCCTAGCGGGCACAGGGTCCTGGGTGCAAGGCCAGCACCAACCAACCAACAAGCAAAAACCGCCACTTCAGCCATTGTTGTTGAGCTATTTCAGGCAGACAGTGACCATGGGGAGGCACAGGGTCGTTCATGGGGGGAGGGTACATGGTGATACTCCTCTGCAGGGCTCTGTCCCTGGCCTCCCTTCTCTCACCTGATGAGGTGGGAACATCAGATCAAGGCTGACTGCTCCCCCTTCCACCTGTGTGCACCGACCTCTGCTGACTTTCACAACCCTCCCCAAATGGCAGAGGCTGACCCATCAGCCCTGAGCCTGGAAGCATCCTGGCCCAGACCCAAAAGCTCTCACTTCCCAGGTGAGGGGAACTGAGTTCCAGAAAGGGAAGGTCAAGGGACTGAGGTCCTGTGGTCACAGAAGATGCTACGAAATCATTCCACCTCGGCTCCCCTTTAAGATAACGGCTATTTGACTTCCTAGATGGCGCCAGCTGGCGCACCAGCTGGGCACTTCCCAACATGAGCATGGCTGGATGGGCTTCCCTAGCCCTTTAAGCAGCATTGGCACACATCACCTCTCAAAGGCTCAACACCACTGTCACCTGGCACTCAGCAGACCCGGTGTCCTCGATCAGCTCTCCGGGCTCCACGGCATCTCCCATAGCTTTCCTCTTCCACCTGCACAGTTCACTTTGTAGTTAATAAAGAGTGTAACATGATCGGCCACTAGCAGAAGTCATGCAAAAGAATAACCAAAGCTACTTTTTGGTCCAAATGGCATCACTCCAAAAAGAAAGCCAATAGAAAATCCAACAGGGGTAGGACAAGATTATACCAGACAACTGTCACTGGGCTCCGTGGGTCACTGACGAGTTTCTCATCTGCAAGTTTAACATTTAATCTTATTTGTATTTTTCCAGTACTTCAAATGAGGGTTCTGCATACGTTTTGGTTTTGCCAAAGGATTCATTTGCAAATAATCTGGACAGTAAAGAACAAGGGTCCCAGGGAGCCCTCCTCCTTCTCTACCCATAAACTAGAACTCTGAGGTTCCAGGCGCCTGATCTGAACGTGCATGGGGTGGGTAGCTCCTCCGTGTGGTCAGTCTTGGGGAGCAAGGTCAGAACAGAGAGAGCTTTAGACTCTGGATCCATCTTCCTTCATTTCGCATCAACAGGGTCCACAGGATTGCAATGAAGCAGTGGGTCAGACCTATCAACAGGAGGGCATCACTGCCGCCTGTCCTTCACATCTAAGGACCTCCTGAGGAACCCTTCAGATAAAATCCGAATTGTCTAGCCCTTAAAAATCCCATGCTAACTTCAAATGATGGCTGTTTACCTTCTAAGAAAGTATGAATAACAGCCAGAGTAGTGGCCCATGCCTGTAATCCCTGCAGCTTGGGAGGCTGAAGCAGGAGGATAGCAAGTTCAAAGCCAGCCTCAGCACCCTCTCTCAAAATAAAAAATAAAAATAAAAAAAGGGGCTGGGGATGTTGTTCAGTGGTTAAGTGCCCCTGGGTTAATCCCAGTACCCAAAAAAAAAAAAAAAAGTATTCTTTGTTTATCTAATAATTCCTTTAATTACAAAGGTAATGCCTGATAGTCACAGAAAATTTAGAAAGCATAGACAAGCACATAAGGTAGACACACACAAAATGTCACCATTGTCCTATGCAATGCTCTACAGGCCTGAGGGAGCCATAGCCTGTCTCCCAGTCAGCATCTGAGGCCAAGGAGCCCAACCTCTGGGCCTCGGGAACCTCACCGTGTCAGGATGGCTCTTCTCCATCCTCTGAAATGTCACTGGTGTGTTCAGACTTAAGCTTAGATGTCAACAGGGTCCAGGTTAGTTCTACCTTAAGCTTCCAGTTGGCTTAAGAGAAAGCAATATCTTCCATTGTTGCTCTGGAACTACACGACTCCACCCTCATGTCCCCGCATAGGTCACCATCATTAACCACCAAGTCCCTCCAAAAGCCACTCCAGGTGGACCAAGCTCTGTGCCCACCGCTGGGCTGACTGCACAGTGTTCTGTCCCCAGAAAACACATCTTTGCACCCATCCTTGTTTTCTTTTGGATTCGTGATCGTGTTTATCTCAGGGCTTGATTCCTTCCAGCCTGTAGCACCTTCCCTGTTCAGGAAGCAGGGAGGGAAGCTCAGCTTCTGCTACTTATGGTGTCAAAGAAGGTTTGTTTACCCTGTTAACGAAATCAACAGTGGGACTCCCTGGCACCCTAAAACTGTCTCTAGTCCACTGCAGCACCCTATTTAGGAAACAACACTCCAGAAAAATGGCCCCAAGGCAGAGCAGAGCAGAGTCCAGGGGAAAGTCACATTTTCATGAGATTTCCCAACTTGTCTCTGAAACTGATTTTGAAAAGCGGCATGTCTGCCCAGCAGGCCCAGAGGCTTAGACAGCAGCATCAGGTCCAGAAGCTGACCAAGGCCAGGCTTGTTTCTCAGTAAGTCACATTGGGGTGTGCATGCGAGCTCAGACACACGTACAGGTGTGCCCTCCAGGTGGGTTCCTCTTCATGCCAGGGCTTGAGCTGGCCCCTGACCACTTCCTCAATTTCCCTTCCAGAAGCCCTACTGAGGTAGGTGATGGGTCCTCACGGAAGAAACCAGTTCAGAAAGACTGATGGCCCCCAAGAGACGAAGGGGATGCAGGATGGAATCTGACTTGGAATCCAGCTGACTCCACAGGAGACCCCAAACGAGCAACAAACCCCAGGTGCCTCCACTCATCTACCTCTCACACCTGATGTGTGACGGATCAAGAAAGAAGATGCGCAAGATAACCTATAAAAGCTCATCCACAGATGAGATGCTACTTTTAACAATAAAGCAACAGTGCAAATTCTCTCCATTTGAAAAATCCCTTTTCCTTCCATTCAATTTGTTAAACCTCCCTTCATGGCTCTAAAACCTTATAGATCCTTAAATTAGACACGTCCTCGTCTCTTGCCCCCACCAGCCAGCATACCCTCCTGCAAACAAGGGTCAATGCACTGGGGCAGAACTGCAAAGGAAGGAGGGTCTCAGCTTTCAGACGACCCAGCACCCAGGAGGCTGGCATCTGTGGGGAGGGTGCTGGCAGGAGAAGGCTGTACACATAGGATGAAGATAATTTCAGGAGCAAGGGCGTAAGTCCTTCAGGTCCAGCCCCATTTAGATCTCATGGTGGCCTGGGAAGGTATTAAAGGGCACAAAAACCAGATTGCTCATCTGTGCACTTGTTAGCGCACCTGGCAGTTTTCAAGGGAGGATTTAGACTTAATTGGCAGGATGGAACAAGAATAACCGTGTTAAATACATCCTGAAGAAATTTAAACGGGCTATCCCTAAATTGCCTTGTGATGAGCCAGGTGCGCCACCCGTAGCCCAGAATAGGGAAGGCGCCCTCCATGAGCCAGCTCTGCCCCAGACGGGCAATGATGCCACACAAAAGCTGTAAAGGCAGCCACTGTGACCATGTTGACTGGGCCTATCCTGAGGTCGTTCTCCTCCACCCTGGGCAACCAACTGAGCAATGGGAAAGGAAAACACCAGGATTGGGAGAGGAAGCAGATAAAGGGGAGGCACCCAAGCTTTGCCCCATGAGTGACCCTTGCTCTGTGTCAACAGATCCAGCAGCTCTATGCTCAAAACAGCCCTCCATGGCTGGGTGCTATGGTGCATACTTGTAATTCCAGTGGCTGGGGAGACTGAGGCAGGAGGATCCCAAGTTCAAAGCCAGTCTCAGCAACTCAGCAAGGTCCTCTCTCTAAATAAAATACAAAAGAGGGCTAGGGATGTGGCTCAGTGGTTACATGTCCCTGGGTTCTCAATTCCCCTTACAAATTAAAAAAAAAAAAAAAAAAAAAAGCCCTCCTTGGCAGGGAAGAAACTCAATGCCACCCTTCTGTGGAGGAGCCTCCAGGAGTGGGGCTTTATACAAAGGATGATACAGGTGCTTGGGACAGGAATCTGGGCAACACTTTAAGGAGAAACCAGTTCTGCCTGGAGAGTCAGTTCAACCAGGAGGGACAGGGACCTTATTCAGGTAGAAACAGTGCACCAGACTTTAAACCACTAAGTGAATCCCCAATGTCAAGTGCCTGACAGTCAGCTTTGTGAGCAGGACTGGGCTGCCGTAGGTAAGTGTGACTTGAGGTCAAAGCCATCTTTCTTCAGTGGGCTAAGTATTTCTTCAAAGCATTAAACTTCTCACACCAGGTGAGGTACAAAGGTAGTCCACATAGCACAGGTGTAGTCAGTATTTCCAAGCATTTGATGAGGGAAGAGTGTCCTGAAGCAGGGCCGAGGCCAGTAGTCATATTCAGACTGCTGGACCCTGTAACGAGAAACAGCAGTTCTAGTCTCAACAAGCTCACATCTCAAAAGGGGACCTGGAACCCATCACTCTTGAAGACCCAGCTTCCTACTGAGATGGGGATTCTTCCATTTATCTCTGCAGGCACACACATGTGCACATCCCCTTTTACATAGGAAATCATGTGGCTCTCTCTCACTCAGTAACAAGTGCTGAGGCTCTTTCTGTAATACCTTCAACCGTGTCCCATTGCTGGCATTGGCAAGTGCAAGTCCAAGTTTTCAGTAGTAAGAGGAACCATTTTTCACCATTGTAATGAGCATCCTCAAATATTTCTCTTTGTGTCCTGGTCTAAACTGCTCAGCAGAGTGGTATGCAGGTTTTACACTTTGTTCTATTTCCCCCAACACCCACCAAGATGGAAGCACACACCTTACACTGGTGGAAAGGCCTGGCTGGGGCAGCCTGGTTCGGAGGTGCTGGGTAGGCATCAGCTACTTGCCTTTCCATGGGGCCATGTTGCAGAGACTGCGACACCAAGGCCCCTGTGAGACTCAACACTCAAATTCTCCACCCTGCTCATGGCCAGCTGGCCGTGCCCACAGGGAGGGGGCCAAGCTCAGCTCTGCTTGGTCCCCACGGGAGAAGCCCACAAAGTCCAAGGGACCAGCGCACATAATCCACCCAGCAACCCCAAAAGTAAGAAAGGTGACATAAGTGTGTTGGAGACACCAAGAGTCCTTGATCATAAAAGCTGTTATCAGCAGACACGGGTCCTCTGTGTATTTCACACCGGATCTTTCTCCTGACATGGGGTAACTTACAACATGTGTGGTGCTTCCTTCAAATTACCTTCCCAGTGGCTCACTGTCATCTGAAGGGATTCATAATGCTCCTGTGAATCGCGCTGGACAGATTATGTGCTTTACATCCAGGCAGCAGCTGCGGAGGCAGACTAATGAACACGCCGCACGGAACCCGCCGAACCCCGAGGAGGCCGTAAATAAACCGAACAACCCGCAGCATAAACACACCTCCCGCTCTCCACCAGGACTGAAGGCCTTTCAGAGACTCGCCGGCCATGAACGTGTCTGAAGAGGGAAAGCTCTGGAATGACTGTTTCTTCCAGAAAAAATATGAGTCCCACAGTTTCCTGTTTCCCTTGGCCCCACCCTTAACAAGTGCGGACATCTGCAGACATCTACAGCTGCCCCTACGAACTCCAAGTCCACACACTGACTTAACATCCGTCTAATTTTAGATACAAATCTGCTTTTGTATCTCCATTTCCTAGTCCCTATCTCTTACCAATTTTTTAAAACTTGTGTTTTTAACAAAAGACAGACACAGATAAATCGGAAAGATCTGTTGCGAAAACAAACAAAACTCCCTGTTTTACCCGACTGCCCTTGGGAGCTGACTGTGTGACTTGGGATGGTATTTCTTACTCGTTTCCCTGTTCTTGAGCCAAAAGGAGCGTCAGCATGTTGACACCTAGTGCTCGGTCACACCACTCCTGCCCTCGGGACACCAGGGTCCCCAGAGCTCTCCGGACGGTGTTCTCCGAGGCCCAGTTGGCCATGGCTAGCCCAGGGCAGCCCCCACCTGGTCCTGTGTCAGGGCCTGGGTCTGCCCCTAGGCTCTGTCCCTCCCCTCTGTGACACAGTCAGAATCCCTTCTCATGCCCTAGGGATTTCTTTTCTGAGATAAGAGTTGTAATCAGTGAATCTTCACCTGTTGAATGTACTCAAGTCTGAGCCACCTGACCACAGACAAGCTCGGTCCTCCAGTCAGTCCTTCCACCCAGGCACAAGCCACGGCACTCCCCGTTTGAGAAAGGAGAAAACGCAACCATGATACGGCCATGAGGAAGGCGGATCGTGTGGGCAGGGTGACCTGCTGAATTTAGCCAGGCGACACTGGTCTCCTTGTGTGTCTGGGACCCACACCATGAGCTTCCTGCTGCAAAAGGCCCAAAGTCGAGCAGAGCTCCCGTCTGTTTGTCCTGTAGGCTTCCCGAGTTCTTGGGCTGCCCTTGAATCGCTTTTTCTATGTAAATAAGACAAAATGAAATTGAACGACGGGTGACAGAAAAGTCGCGCTCATACATTTCTCCTTCTGCTCCGCGTCATCTGGCAAGCCTGCAGCTGCTCCCTCAGTAGGTGCTCCCCGCCCCAGTGGCCTCAGAATGAAGTGTGGCCTGGAAGGCTTGAGGGTGACGTCCCCACAGCCTTTCTCATGCCGGGGCCTTCGAGGGCGATCACTCTGCTGGGAGAAAAGAGGAGCTGGGCAGGAGTCACTAGTCTTTTATTTTTTGTCATCAGGGGAAGGAAATTAAAACCAAAATCAAAAGTTACACCAAAGGAAACCAGATTTCTCACGGAAGACCAAAGAGGTGCGGGAGCACTGGCCACACGTCCCTCCCGGGGACAGCTGAAAGGAGGAGTCAGCACCCCTCCCAAGAATGCATTGAGCAAACTCTAAAGGCTCGAACCCTGACCAGAGCCAAGTGTCCCAAAAGAAGGCTCTTGGCAGTGACAATGAGAGCCCTAGACATCAAAAGTGGAGATGATGCCCGTCACGTCCAAAGGAGTCTCAGGAAGGAGCTGCTTTCCCTCCCAGGCACACTGACTCTTCACAACACCCTGTCAATGGCGCTTTAGGTAAGGAAACTAGCCACGTGCGATTTTGCTGAGAACATACACAGGTGTTATCGTGCCCATTTTATGGATAAGGAAACCCAGCATGGACACCATGGCCAAGGTTACAGAGGTAGATTCCTGGATGCAGGCTTGCCAGGCGAGGAGACCAGGCTTCCTGCCGCCCGTTGGGTGTGGACGAGGGTGGCACCTCTGCACCCTGGGTCCCCGGTTCCAGGCAGAGCCTCATCTACCTTTCTGTGAGGCACTGCTTACTTTTCTCTCCACTCGTCTCATTCTTTCACCAGCTGTCAGAAATGGCTCCATGCAGGCCAGTGTGGTGCTAGGTGGCCACCAAGAGTCCAGTTCTCTGCAAAGGGAATCTTCTCAGATCCTTCCGAGAAGAGGGATGAGGCGTCGGCTAGGGCCCGTCAGGGATCACACAATTAAAAAGAAAGTCTTCCCACGACAGGAAGGAAAGGAAAGCCAACACCCAATGTCGGTTATGACACTTTAGATGTGTTAAAGGTAAATTTAACGTGGATAAACGTAAATTGAAAACCACGCAGCGGAATCAGAAAGCATAAGGGGTTGATGTGGCAAAAACTAATGTCACATGCAATCGATCCTGTGGGAAAAGTATCACCAGGGACAAAAAAGGAAGCTTCACTACAGCGAAAGAGGACTTCTCCAGGCACAGCAATCAGATGATTATGCAGGTAAAGACCGAGTGTCAGAACACACAGAGCAAAGCAGAGGGAACCAGGGGGAGAAACGAAAACTCCACCCACCCAGGGGGAAGTTTCAGTTTCCCTCTCAACAGGGGCAGGACGGCCTGCCTGGGACCAGCAGCCTGCCGCTTCAAAGGCCATGGCAATCCTACTGCAGGAGAGCAGCTGGGGGGACGATTGAAAAGGAGGGGGTGGCCTGTTCCAACAAAACTTTATTTTAAAAGCCAGTGGGGGAGATTAGGCCCACAGGCTGTAGTTGTCTGACCTCTAAACTAATAATGATGATGATTCATAAAAGAGCTGAGGAACACCATTGACTACCAGAAGTTGCAAAAGCAAAGACTAAAATCACAGGAAGCATATTGTCCGACCACAACAGAATTAAGCTAAAAAGTAACACTGTCAGGATAACTAGGTAGCTCCCAGGTATTTGGAAAGTAAACGATCCTTTTCTAAGGAATGCACATGTCAAAGAGGAAATCCTTTGAACTGAATTAGTTCAAAATTTGTGGGATATAACTAAAGCATTTAGAGATGTCCTGATCTTCCAATCACTGTATTAGAGAAGCTGTAAAATCAATTATCTGAATTCCCACCTTAAGAAAGTAAAACAAAAGAGTAACTCCAAAGTAAGTAAATGGAAGGTGATAAAGATAGGAACACAAATAATTTAAAAAAATAGAAAAGTAAGGGAAAAAATCAATGAAGGGAAAAGCTGGTTATTCAACAAGATCAATAAAACAGATAAGACTCTAGCTAGACTAGAGAAGAAGAAAACAGCAGACGCAAACACCAATGTCAGGAATAAAAGATGAAGCACCACTGCAAATCCTACAAATGTTAAATGACACAAAAGAATATTATCAACAGTTTTGACAACTTAGAGGAAAATGGTCAAATTTATTGAAAGACGTAAATTATACTAATGAATATGAAGAGGAACAGAAAAATTGAAGAGACCATGTCAATTAAATCACACACACACACACACACACACACACACACACACACATCAGATGGCTTCTCTGATGAATTCTAACAAATATCAAACGAGGAAATAAGACCACTCTCACTCAAATTATTTCAGAATATAGAGGAGAAGAGACCACCTCTGAAATCATGTTATGAAGCCAACATTAATTACTCTGAGATCAGACCAGATAACTACATCACAAATGGAGGAAGGACATAATAGGCCAGAGTCTCTCATGAATCCAAACGCAAAAATTCTTGGCAAATTTTTAGCAAACAGACACAGCAATACATGAAAAGAATAATGCATCATGGCCAACCTGGTTTTGTCCCAAGAATGGAAGGTTAGTTTGATATCCGAAAAATCAATCAATATAATTCATCAAATTATAGAATAATTGACACATAAAACTATACATGTTTATGGGGTACCAGGTGATGTGTGTACATGTATATGTTGCATAATGTTCAAATCAGAATAAGGGTATCTCTCTCCTCAAATATTTAACATTTCCTTATGGTGAGAACATTCAAAATAATTTCTTCTACTGTTTATTTATTTACTTTTTTTGGTTGTAGATGGATACAATAGCTTTGCTATTTATTTATTTATTTATTTATTTATTTATTTATGCGGTGCTCAGGATCAAACCCAGTGCCTCACATGTGCTATGCAAGTGCTCTGCCACTAAGTCCCAGCCCCAGCCCCCTTTTCTAGTGTTTTAAAATACCCAGTCCATTATCATTATCAACCTACACTGCAACAGAAGACTGGGACCTTTTTCTCCTGATTATAAATTAATATCTATTGTCCAACCTTTCCCCATTCCTCAACCCATATGTTCTAGAATATTTTTAAATCATCTGATCATTTCAATAGATGTATAAAAAGTATTTGGCAAATTTCAACATGAATTTATGATAAAAAAAGAAAAACTCCAAGCAGAGTAGGAATAGAAGGGAACTTCTACAATCTGATTAAAAACAACTACAAAAGGCAAACAGCTAATAACAGGAAACAAGGCAATGATGTCCTGTTTTTAACCACTTTTATTCAACTTTGTATTAATGGTTCTGGCCAATGTTATAAGGCAAGAAAAGAAATTAAAAGCATAAGGTTGGAAACAAAGAAGTAAAACTGCAGAAGACATGACTTTGTACAGAGAAAACTCTAGAGAATCCACAAAAGAGCTGCCAGAACAAATATATGAATTTAGCAAAGTCAAAGGATACAAGGTTAATGCAAAAAAATTAGTTTTATTTCTCTAAACTAACAATAACTTAGAAATGAAAATTTCTAAAAACTTGCATTTGCAATAGCATTAACTAACCTTAATTAATGAAAGGCATATATGAAATGTACACTGGATATAACACTTTGCAAAGGAAAATCAAAGAAGATCTTAGTATATGAAGAGAAAGAAAGCAAGATAATTATTTAGAAGATTAAATGTCATTAAGATGGCAATTTGTTTCAAATTAATCTTTAAATTCTGTGAAATTGCAATTAAAATCATGGCATGCTTTTTGAACAAACTGACAAACTAAATTTAAATTAAACTAGGTTATATGGAAAGGAAAGGACCTAAAGTCAAAAGTCTTGACAAAGGATATGGTTGGAAGACTTACACTACCTAACTTAAGAGTTCTTCTAAATCTACGGTAATCAAGAGAGTGCAATTTTAGCATAAGGAAAAACAGAATTCAGTGGAACAGGACAGAAACTCCAAAAACAAACATAATCACATAGGGTTTTTCAACAAAGGTGCCATGGTTACTCAATGGTAGAAAAATCGCCCTTCCCCAGTTGGGGCTGGGACAGCTGTGTCTTTATGGAAGAAGTGAACTTGACCATGAGCTCATACCACACTACAAAACTAACTTGATAGAATCATAGAACTTAAATAGAAATTAAAGCTATTAAACCTATAAAAGAAAATATAAGAGAAAATCTTGGTGGCATTAGATTGGGCAAAGATTTCTTAAATAGGACACAAAACCCAGAAACTACTAGGAAAAATTATAAAATGGACTTTACAAAATTTTAAAACTCTTGCCTTTTAAAACAGCTAAGAAAACAAAAAGCAAATCGCAGAGCAGGAGAAAACATTTGCTATATTTATACACATAAGTTTATATCCAGAATACATAGAGGTTTCTTACAAAATAAAAAGACACAACAACCCAATAAAACATGGCAGAAAATGTGAACCAACACTGCACAAAAATAAAGACATAAACAACCAATAAACACACAATACCATTAGCCATCAGGGAAATACATATTAAAACAACACTACACAACTCCCAGGATGACTAAAGGTAAAACAACAATAGCATTTGTTGATGAGGACATAGAGCAACCAGAACCTTCATTCTTCATTGATTAGAATCCAAAATGGCACTGCCATTTTGAAAACCATGGTATTATCTTTTAAGTTAAACATACATTTACCATATGATCTGGTCTGTCAACTCTTTGGTATTTAACAAATAGAAATGAGAATATAGCCCCACAGTGAACACTTGCATGAATATTATTCATCTTAGCCCCAAAACAAGAAACAATTAAAATGGATAAACAATTAGAATGGATAAACAAATTATGGCCCATCCATACCTTAGACCACTACTCAGCAATAAAATGGAATCAACTACTCAAACATACCATTATTTGAATGGATCTCAAAAATATTATACTAAATGAAAGTAAAACATTTTAAAAGGACTACATAACGTATGCTCCAATTTTTATTATATTCTAGAAAAGGAAGAAGAATAACAGAAAGCAGATTAGAGGTGGCCTGTATCCTGGGTTCAGGTTGAACACTGAGTACAAATGTACACCAGAAAACTTTCTAGGTGATGAGATTGCTCTAAAACTTGATTGTGATGTAGATGGCTTGATTGTAGAGCATTACTAATGTTCAGCAAGCTGTGTACCAAAAAATGAGTAACTTTTACTGTTCATAAATTATACTTCAGTAAAGCATACAAAAAGATGTTCCACAACCAGGCAGCAAAATTTCCAAATGTGAGTATAAGCAAGTTAGTTGCACATCAGACAAATGCAATCCTTAAGTCTTCTCTGTGTTTATTTTGACTTCCTTGTAGGTAATTTAAGAGAAGATAATGTAAGCCAAAGGACTCGGCACACAGTTCCTTAAAACATGGAAGAAGTATGTTAGGAAACAAAGGCATTGCCTAGTTTCTGTGAAACACTCGCTTGGCTCTGACTGACCCGTCGTTTTCATAGCAGACTGTGATGGGTCTGTCTGTCTGGAACCTTCCCTGATTCTTCCTGGTCCTATGCATGAATGACACCTTTCATCTAGTGGGTGTATAATGAAGTTGCATCTCAGTGACACTCCAGCTCACAATGACCCACTTTTCTCAATAGTGTCAACAAGCCATGGTGGACACAATGGTGGCCCTAAAGCTATCCACATCCTAATCCCTAGAATCTGGGGACATGCTGCTCTATTTAGGAAAAGCCAGTTTGCAGAAGTAGTTAGGTTAAAGATCCTGCCCTAAGGAGAGGAGCCCATGCTATCCAGGTTGGAGACATCTCTATGTCTCCAACATCAGAGAGCCTGGAGAGTGAGTGTGTCCCTCCTTCCTGGCCCATCCTCTGGCCTGGCAGGACGATGGGCCCCTTGGGGTTCCTCTAGTACCCCGGGCCTCCTGGCGGGAATCACGTGTTGTGCCACCTCTGTTCTCACAGAGCTCTGTTCATGGCAAATAAACTCCAGGTCTTGATTGGCCCAGTGACAGCTGTGGTCACAGGCAAATCTGCTTGGCTGACACCAGGGTCCATGGCCAGTGGAGAGGTTAGTTTCTCAGCCCTCACCCCAGGTTTATATTTGCCCCTCTGTCGACTTTCCTCTTTAAAAGAGCTAGCTTACACATAACTAAAAGGAACCAGAACCCAGCAGTCTAGCATGCCCTCCATGGAGCCTGCAGGCTCACAGTTAAAATCCCCAGGGCCTCACCCAGGGGTCCCTGCATTCCTCCTGTTGGCCCATGTCATGCATGTTAGCCTGACATGTAGCTATCTAGCTTCGAGCACATTCCTGCTATTGTTCAAGAGGGATTGGGATACTTTCTACTCCCTGTTCTTGAAGTCTTCCTCTTCTAAGGCATGTGCCTCCAAACTGCACAGGAAAATAAGCAAGATGCCTCATTCATTTAAGTTAAAATGTAATTAACATTTCTGCTTACAATAAAGAAAGTTTTTGTTTACAAGGTGATTTAACTACAGGTCTAATTAAAAATTTAACCAGCTTTCCAAAAATAAAATTTTGACACATGCAGAGCATCACCAAGAAGTCCAAATCCCAAACATACCCAGGTTGTGTCAGGGGCTAATTACCCTCTGATTTAAAGAGTATTGGTGTATTCATATGGACACCACGTTAAAGAGAGAGAGAGAGTGTCATGGGATAGCATAGATAGGAACCGCCTGAAATACGAGTCCGTAAAATCTAAAGAGGTGGTAAAACATAAAACCCCAGGAGTGACAGTGGCAGAGACACAGGGGACATGGCTCTCCAGAGTCCCAGGAAGGCCTGAGTGTGCCAGGAGACCCCCTGCAGACTTTCCAGGGTCCACTGAACACAGACAGGAAGGTGGTTGCCCTTGGGCACTCTGATTCTGGGCCCTGTGAAGCCACACTCCTCACTCCTGCATTTCCTGGGTGCTATTCATAAATAAAATGAATATTTAAATCAAACCCAAATATTGAAAACTGAATTTTTGACAGGCTTAGTGGAACATGCACTGGTGTATGTGAAGAAGATGAAAAACAGACTGTAACCTACACACAAACTCTTTCATCTATCTGTTCCTCCTTTCTTCCCCACTAAACCCTTTACCCCCCAAATACTCTACACTCCCAAGATCTGCCAATGTTAGTGTTATTTTATTTCCTTTTTTCATTCTTTCAAAGTAAGAAGGGAGTTAAACAATCAAAAGTTTGACAATAGTTGGGGACTAGACATATATCAATGGGATCAGATTATCAGTCTGAAACATCAGTTGTAGCAGGAAAAATACCTTTGTGCAGATTAATGCACCCTGTGTATTCAGACGAGAGCCCTCTGCCCCAGATCAACCTTAAGCCTGTCACGCAACAAGTACTGCTGTGAGGGACAGGGATGCCACCTGTCTTGTTCCCTTATCCTCTGACACACAGTAGGTGTTTGGAAAAAATGATGAACTAATGAATGGAAAGCAATGGAGGGATCAATGGATACTATCTCACCAACATCAGGAGGTCCCTGTGAGCCAGGTGAGGCTCATTCCTGCTTCCCTGGGCTTGTTTTGCAGCTACCTTGACACTGAGACTCCAGCTCCTGGTCAAGGGCTCCTCCTACAGCCCCTGCCCAGGATGGGGGCCCCTGGCCCCAGTTTGGGGGCCAAAAGGGCCTAAAGCCAGGTATGCCACTAGACATTAGGAGCAGGAAGGTGATCAGAGGGCTCCCAGCCTAGAGCCTAGAAATCCACAATATTTTACAAGCACCACGGCTATTAAAAATCATGACACGGATGAACACGGCTCTGCCTGCCAAGTCTGAGGTGGTGGATTCTTCTCCTTGTATTTAAAACCACAGATAAGATAGATATCAAAAGACTGGGGTGAGATTGGCCTAATTACAGAGGTCATTGTGCTGCCTGAATTGTCTCCATCCTTAGACAAAGGCCTCTGCTGGATGCCAGCCCTTCGGACTTCTTCAGGAAACAGAAGACAAGGATTCAAATTGTGCCCATTCCCCCACCCACCCAGTTTCACAGTCCCTGGAGTGATAATTCAGCTCAACCTGTTTGGAAATAAACTCAGATCACCAGATCAGTAACTGGCAGATCGGCTTGACAGTCATCAGTTTAATGCCACATTTAATCCCGACAGAAGACTACAGCAGAAGTTTCAGACTCAAATTTAAATTGATAGGCATTTATTTCTCAGAGGGAGGAATGCTTGATAATCCCAAAGTCTGCCGTCTTGGTGGCCTGTCCCACGTCCCCTCTTTCGTACTAGAATTACAAGGTGTGAGCCCCCATCCCACCACCCGGGGGCCAGGCACCACCAGGCACCTGCATCCTCAGATCTGATTCTCTGCTCCCTCTGAGCGTAACCCAGACCCCTGCCCTTGTGCCCACCTGCCAGCACCGTCACTCTGCCCTGCACAGTAACACCTCCACAGACCAGCTGCTGCGCTCTGCCTAAATCAGAGTCACGAGGGGCACAGGCCAGTGTGCAGCTGGCACAGTGAACATCCTGTGGTCAAGGAGGCGTCCCGACCTTCCCACCAGCAGAGGCAGGCCGGCCACCCTCTGCACTGCTGCCAGCCTCAGGCACACTGCAGGGCCTCCTCCATGGCACCCTCTCCTCACTCACACCGCCAGGCTGCTGGCACAGCTGCCAACCTCTCAAAGCAAAGAGATCCAGCTCCAGGTTATTCCTTCTGCTGAAGGAGGCTCAGCAAGGTTCTGACCCAAAGGGGAGACCACCAGTTACCAAAGAGGAATTCTGCCTCTGTCCTAACTTAGATGGTAACATTTTCTCTTCCTGCTCTACAATGTTTCTCCATTTGTGTGACACAGTGTGATGACTAGGCTGTAAGGCTGGCGCCCCAAGCAGCAGAGCCACACAGCAGCCTCAGTACTGAAGAGCCTTTGCATTGAAGGAACATCAAACAGAAGGCCTGATCCTAAGTTGGAACTGGGGCTATCCTGTGTCCTTGCCTGACCTTCACTGACAAGTCACTGCCCCAAGACTGGGCTGGCTGTGAGCCCAAGGCAGGCCCTGGAGTTGAGAAAGAGCAACTTCACGCTCATACAATGCAGGAACCAAGGGCAACTGTGCTAGGCCTGTGGGTGGCACGGCACGGCCAACCCATGAAATTCAGGAGAACTACTGTTTCAGGAGGCAACTAAACTCTACTCCTAATCCAAACTATTGGCCTGGAAGCTTTCTGAACAAAGTTCCTTTGGAATGAAGATCTACTGCCTGGGAAGACCTGGGCCTCCATGACTAGAAATTGGAGATCTTCATCTGTGCGACTTACCAAATGCCGCCCAGTGATCCTTAGGCACGGGCCTCTTCCTCCCCACTCAACTATATATAAGCTTCCTGGGATCAGGGATCACTGTTCCCCACTCTGGGGATCCACCCTGGGCCCTGGCTGGCTCTGTGCACATCATACATCCTGCCAAACCTTAACTAAGAACCCATGATTTTTACAGCTAGAGAATGAAAGCTCTCACTCAGGTCGGCACAGGGCGGTGGAGGCCACACCGTCAGCCAACAGAGACGCCCTGGCGGCCTCCCTCCTGTGGATCATGTGGGTCAGTCTGATCTTGCTGCAGCTAGAGATTCCGTTGATTTTGGCCAGGATAATTCTGGACTCGTACTGGAAGGACACTGTGCTCAAGCATATGCAACCAGAATGTTGCTCCTCCTGTCCAAAGCCTTAGAATGTTCCAGAAACATGTCAACTATTTCAGAAGCTAAGACTGTTCACTAAATGGCCACAGGACTCAACAAAACCTGAAAAGAATAGAGACATCTTTTAGATTCCAATGTTGTTTTTCTGCTGGAAGAAAAACAGGGGACATGGGTTCTTTCTCAATTTGGAAAGTCTGCAGCTACACACAGCGTTCAGCCTAGCTGTATTGATTTTGTTTTCTCTTCTTTTTTCTTTCTTTCTTTCTTTTTTTAATACTGCACCAGCTTGATGACTTCACAAATCATCCTTCAAGGAGGCTGGAGATTCGTGGCCAGAATCAAAGCCGGGAGGCGAATTTCATTCTTTCTGACTTAAATGTGGAATTTATGATTGGACAATTTGTTTTTCCCTAGAACTTGGATTCTTAATGACACACATCAAAAGAGGAGACTTGCCTGAAATACCACCTAGTAACCTTAAATTACCTGAGCTGTTTCAAAATAGAAAGCTTCCCACTAAAGAGATAAGCGTATCACTTTCATGAAAGAAAACGTTATCCAAGGACGACAGGGCTTCAAAATGGAATCTCTTTGGTCTCAGTGGGAGGTTGCCACGGTTGGTCTCTGCAGATTGCCACAAGGTGTGTGTGTAGGAACACCTGAGGCAATATGGCTCGCATTACAGGAATAAGCATAATTATGGAACAGGTAGACCTGTCCCTCTCAGAAGCATAGGCAGACCTATGCTGTGAATTATGCTCCCTGTGAGCACCCAGGGCCCAGGCACTTCCTCTTCCCTTATACGGTTTGATCAAGAGCCTAGCACAAGGATATCTGGAAAACTTGCTAACTGCTGATTGGTTGTGTATATCCAGGGCCCGAACATCCAGGGTCCAAACATCCAGGGCCTGAACATCCAGGGCCCTGGCACTTCCTCTTCCCTTGTATGGTATGATCATGAGTCTAGCACAAGGGAGTCAGGAGAGCTTAACAGATGGTGATTAACTACTGTATGCTATATAAGCTTTGTAGTTCCGCAATCAAATTTGAGCCTGCGTCCAAAAGAACCTGGTCTCCCGGCGTGGTGTTAGCGCCATCACACTCATCCTCCTTACTCCCACAGGCTGCTCCTGTTCCACTTTACAACATGTGTGGATGACAGATGTGGAGGAAACGTGGGTGTGATCATGTCTGTGAGCCGTCTTTCACGCGTGTGTACATTCCAGTGTCCTGCCCTTATTCAGAGAAGGATTTCTAATGATCTGAAGGTTCTCTCTGTTTTTCACACTGGAGGAACCAGTAACTCAATTCCCATTTCTTGGCATGTGCACACGGAATGCGGAAAACACACTTCACAGACCCCTTGATAGAGTCCATCCTAAAGGCATGTATTATTTATTTGGGCCTCATGCTCTGAACTCTGCAGCAGCCCAGCGTCCCATAGAGCTTTCTGAAGGTCCTGAGCGGCTACAGCCTGCCTTTGAGGCTGCCAAAGTCTCAACATGCATTTATCTTTTCCGACACATGGATGACCTCCTTCCAAAAGGAACTGGCATTCCAGGGAGTGTGTGGTCACCGCCACCCATCTGCACCATCACAGGCCATCCTCCGAATGCCTTTCTATTTGGAACTTGGGAGAAATAAATCAAAGGGAGCCTTGAATTTCCCTGACCATTTAGTTCCTCCTGAAAGGTCACCACTGTGGCACAGTGGGCATCTGGCCAGTGCAGGGCACCTGGAGGGCCAGGGCTGCCAATGAGGGAGGTGGAGGCAAGCCCTGGACTGTTCAGAGCCAGAATCAGGCTGTGTGGCCTCTGGCGAGGTCCTCTCTGCACAAGGATTTCAAGCAGTGCTGCTCTGTGGATGTCCCATCATCTTCACTGACCTCAGCTGGGCCCCTTCTCCCCCTGCCCCCCGCCCATACCCCGAGCACTGTAAAGCCAGGAAAACGACCCTGGATCTAACTCTGCTGCTCAATGTGTGGGCCAAAGCTCAGCAGCGGGTGCATCACCCAGGAGCCAGTTCTCAGTCTTCACCCCGACCTCAAATTCAGAATCTACATCTTCACAAAATCCCCTGGACTCAGATGTCTTACAGCTGGAGAAGCACTGCTACACAGAGCCAGCAGAGTTCAGTGGGGACCATGACTTCTTTCTTTCTTTCTTTCCTTTCCTTCCTTCTTTCTTCCCTCCTTCCTTTCCCCCCTCCCTCCCTCCGTCCATCTCCCCCCCACACCCCTTTTCTTTCTCTGTATCAGGGATTGAACCCAGGGCACTCAACCACTGAGCTACATCCCCAGCCACTTCCTATATTTTATTTCGAGGCAGGCTCTTACTAGATTGCTTAGGGCCTTGCTAAATTGGTGTGACTTTGAACTTGTGATCCTCCTGTCTTAGCCTCCAGAGCCACTGGGATTACAGGCATGTGTCACCGCACCCAGCTGAGCAAACTATGCTTTTGATAAGGCCGGGCCTCCACTGTTCCTGCATACTGAAGTCAGTGTGCAACATGGAGCTGCTGTGAGGATGAACGAGTGCTATCTGCAGCGGGTGCACCTGGAGAGCGCCCTGCAGATGCTGGCTAGGTGCAGCTTGCTTCCACTTCAGACCCCGGGGTGGAGGAGCACCTTCTCATGAGCCTCCACTACCAGGCTCCCACAGGAGAGCCCAGGTTGGTTGTCCCGGGCCACACCTGCATCAGTGAAGTGAAAAGGCCAGGTATAGAAGCTGCCTCTTTGGGCAGAGAGCAGGCACCCAGAAGCTGTGAGGGAGTGCACAGCCTAGTGACCTGAAAGAGCCAGCAGAGGCAGAGACAGCTGGCCCGCATGTCACACCAGAACAAAGCAGAAGGCAAGTTGCAGGGCCAGGGCCCTGGATGAGCAGAGGGAGGCTGAACTGCAGGAGCAGCGGAGGCCCGGCCTCCTGGCTGTCTCTGAGGCAGGTGCCTGAGGGTCTGCCTGTTCCCTTCACCTGCCAGGCCTGCTCCTTGTCCAATTTCCTCTTCTGCTCCTCGTGACCTTCTCCCACCCCGCCCAGGGTCCTCTCTTTTGCTTCTTCCATAGTAGTCAGGCCTGCAGCCAAGTCACCACCAATCCCCAGGAGACTGGTGAGCAGCCAGAAGGACCACGGGGGAACCTGCAGGCTGGAGAGCGGCTCTCTTGTGGTTGACCCAGAACTAGGTCTTGGCGAGGGGTTGAGAAAAGGAGGGAAGAATGGGGCCTCCTTTAAACAAATTACTAATATACAAAAATGTTCTTAAGGCACCACTGACTGCCAGGGGCTGCAGTGTGGCTCAGTCCATGGCGCGTCTGTGAGGGACCCCAGGTGCTGCTCTGAGTCCTGCTCTCCCCCCATGGCAGAGACGAGGCGTCGGTGCCGCCCAGGTGCTGCCTGCTGGATATTCCACCAAAGCTCTGGTGGTCTTGTCAGGGAAGGCGGCCTCCTTGAGAAGTTAGTAGGCAGCAGCCTCCTTCAGCCAGTGGCCAGTCTGAGTGGTCCCCTCTCCCCAGGGCACTGCGGAAGGCCAGGTGGACTGAACACCAGCGGGAGGCCTGCCTGTGTACAAGAGGCACAGTCTCCACCTCACTCAAGGACGAACTCGAACGGCGAACAACAACCCTGCCGAGCAGTATGAAGACCCTCTCATGCACTACTTTCCAAGGCTGACCACAATGGGTGTCCCCAAGCATCTGTGGAACTGGCACTTTTTGAGCACCATTAAACTAATTTATTTGGTCTCCCTGCCTCAGAGCCCTCTCCACTGAGCTGAGTAAAAACATCAGTCATCAAACTTAATGGCATCTAACCAGGGAACCTGCATCAGGGCGAAGTCCACTCCTCCATCAGCATGACCTCCAGGCATTTTTCTTTGCCAAGGGCTACTGCAAATGATAGGGATGCTTTTCACAAGCAACACAAACAGGAAAATAAGACACATGACAAAAACCCTCCCAAAGAGAGACCAGTGACTTCAGGGCAGGAAGGGAAGTGGAAGGAGGAAGGGAAAGGAGGGGAGGCAAAGGGAGGGAAGCAGAAGGTCCCGGACAGGACTCAAGTTTGAGTCTATTTACCCACTTTACAGCTGGAAAGACTCCTGCCCTAAGGTTCGAATCACTCATAAAATGGATCATCCCTTCAAGGATCTGGTAAAGCTGAAATGATCATCTATGGAGAGTGCTTTGTGTATCGTGAATCATGAAGAATTGACATCTTATTTTTGTTCTGACTGGAAGGAATACACACACACACACACACACACACAAACACACACGAAGAAAACACAAAAAGGGCAATTAACACACAGGACAACAGAGAAGATTTTGTGCATGATTTAGTTAAGTATGACTTCCTCCATCCCAAGTCATTTCATGGACACAGAACACAGGAGAGGTGAGTCTTTGCCTGGTGCTCCAGCTGGCTTTGCTGCTGCTGCCAACCCCACGACCCCCCGGCAGGCCCGTGGCCTTTCCTCTTCTCATGCACATGAGCCTTTCTGGAGTGCACCATGTTTTCCACTGTGATGAAAACCCCTTCCACGCCTCAGCATCTGCCGCAGCCTATCTGGGGGTACTGCCACATGTGACTCAAGGAGTCACTTATAGGCCCACTGACAAGAGGGTCCTCATAGGTGAAGCCTCCAGAGATGCTGTCCACTTAAAAGGGAAGAGAAATGAACCTTCAGAGTACAGATTTCATACGCTTCCTATGGGAGTATGATGTCCCTAAAAATCCCACAGGAAATAAGCCTCCTTCCTTTCAAAAGGAAACAAAATAAAATTCCCAAATTGCAGTTGAGTCCAAGAGATTTCAAGCACATTCAATATTTTAAAAGTGCTATGAAATGGAAGAACTGCTCCAATGTGCAGGCTCAGCAAAACACAGCCCCGAACAGGTCATGGCGCTCTCCGGAGAGGCGGTGACAGGCTGGGCGGGCACGGCAGCCAACACCTAACACACGGTCCTGCAGCAGGCACGCAGAGTCCAGGAACACAGGGGCTTGGTTGCCCTCACCAGGTCACAGAAATATGGGGCTGAGGGTCTGCAGGGGCAGAAAAGGACCCCAGATGGGAGTCCGATCAGGCAGAGTAGCGAGGCCCAATTGGCAGAGCTTAGGGGTGCAGAGGAGAGCTGGGTTGTCCTGCAGGGACCAAACAGAAGGAACACGTTTGTGAGCACATGGGGCTAACCCCAGGAAGCACACCAAAATGTGTGAGAGTATTTTACTCCAAGACGGCATGGAATAAAATGTCACATTAGCAGAGATTTCCCGGGCTCTGCACTCTCACTCGTACAGGACCTCTAGCTCCTCTGAGGCCTGCTTGAGAATTTCTGCCAAGTCCTGGTGGCTACTTGGGCTCTGCCATCTTGTACCAGTGCCCAAGTCCATAGCCCAACTCTCCTCCTGCCCTTATGCCGCACACATGTGGTCACAGCACGAAATCACAGTTGGGGAAAACCAGTCTTCACCTTTGTGGGTCTCATTCTTCCTGGGATTCGGGCTCGGATAGGCTGGGTTTCTGATCCCACCAGTGATCTGGGCTCCTGCTCAGGTCCCTCTTCCAGAGCTCCTCAAGCCAAATGAGGAGAGGCCTCTTGCAGGCCACTCTGCAGACCTCAGGACCCTCCCAGGCACAAAGCGGGATTCCTGCCTCCTGAGCATGCAGGCTTCCAATGACATCAGTCGGTTCTGCACAATCACAGTGATGGGAACACCAGGGTTTCCTGGTCATCCTGACTAGTTGGTGCTTCAGGTGTCCAGGATTCCCAAGATCTGGAGGTAACTCTGTGATCTGAAAGCCAGAGGTCGACTTTAACACCTTCAATAAGATCTGGAGCGACAGGGCAACCTGGCTCCCTGAGTGCTGTTCACCTGCTGGGGTTCAGGACTCGACATGCTTCGTTTTCCCAGCAAAATAAGAGGCCAGCACCATCTTTTCACAGTGGAAACACTCAAGCTGTAGGATGTTAAGAGCTTGTTGAAGGTCAAATGACAGCGAGTAGAAGAGTCAGAATGGGAAATACACGTCGACCGACTCCCAAACTGCTCCACTGTCATCACACCGAAGGGATTTAGTTCTGCAAACCCAGACCTGACCGCACGTGTGTCTATGCCTGATCACAAGCTTGCACATACGCAGACCAATCACAGGGGTTGTAATTAAGCTCCGATAACACTCAGGCACACTAAGGATAAGCAGCTTTAACTAGGGCAGCCTTAATTTAGAACTGGGGTGGAATAGATAGTGACACAAGCCAACTTAATTGGCATTTTAATTCTTTTTAAGATCAAGAAGATCAAGTCTCACTTAAAGCTTCAGAAGCTGAAAATGAAAGGGTGAGCTTTGCTCTGACCTGGAGCAGAATGCTGGGCTTCAGTTATGGAGACCCTGCACCAGCAGCTCCTGCTGTGGGAGCTGGACACAGTTCATTCCACCCCATCCAGCTGTCATGGCTTCTGCTACAGTGAGCAGGTCTGAGAGTAAAGACACCTGGGTGGTGTTGGGGGAGGACAATTAGCAGTTATCATTTCAAGCCACTGAGTTTAGAGGGAGCTTGTTACGCAGCATATAGAGGTTCTAACTGACAGATACAGGTGGTACCTTTCCCTTCCAGCAATAGGAAGGCAGAGAGTGGGGGTCTTTGCCAGACTCTATTGCCAGATAATACAGTAACCACTCAGCTTATTTTTTTCCTCAAAGTCCCAGATCAAAATATTTGCCTTTATTTAATTAATTTCATTTTTTAAATACAAAAAAACTAGGTGTTCCTTTTATCTAGCAAAAAATTAAACAGGTACAACAATGTGAAATTGTTAAGTTTCAAAAGAAGCATCCAGATGCAATGAATATAACTGTCAAAAAAAGGGTGCTGATCAAGTGTATGTTTTCCAAGGAAAGTATAAAATAAAAACACCCTGCCCGCACTGGACAGTGGTAAGACCTCCCAGCTCTTCTGCATGCTGGCACAGAAGGGCCACCACGATGTTCAGAAAGTCCTCTGTTGTGCCCAGGCTCCCTTCCAACCCTGGGGGCAGAGAGAGGCACACCTGAGTGAGGCGATCCTGGGGTCCTGGGGCCGAGACCTCTGGGAGGAGAGGCTCCTCTGGGGTCTGCTGGGGGCGGCACTGGCTCCTCTCCAGAGACAGGGCAGGTAGTGCTTTTCCTTCCTCTCAGCACCACCCTGAAAGCTTCCAATAAGAGAGGGCTCAGTGGGCCACTGCCGATTCCCACCAAGGACCAAAGAGACAGGCTGCCCTGGGGTCAGAGGCAGCGAGGACACAGCTGCCACTGTGTGGGAAGAGCGGGAGGCTCCCAGAGCCTGCCATGCAAAGGTGTGTGTTGCTGGGGAGAGCCGCTGAAGTGAGTTCAAATCCTCCCCAATAGTCCAACTGGAAAAGCGAAGGCATCCTGCCCAGGAAGGTCTTCCTGAAGGGTCACCCAGTACCAGGGGCGTGGCACCAGGCTCCGCTGCTATGACCCCAGCCCCTGATCAGCTCCAGCTCCCCTGCAGGAGTCAAGCCAGCTCAGAGCCCCAGGGGCTGGCCAAGGGGCTGGGCAAGGCGCTGGTTAGGCTGCGTTCTCCCCTTGGGCTTGGAATCCTCTTTCACACCCATGGATTCTGTGGGCAGAGCCAGTTCCTGGCTGCAGCAGGACCTAGACTGGACCACTCTTGCTACATGACCACTCCCTTCTCAACAGGGCAGCCAGCTTCTCCCAGGCCAGCAGAGCGGTGGTGTGGGCAGGGCAGCCCCTGCTTGTCACTTCTGGGGACTCGCCTGATGAGATCAGGCCCAACCAGGATAATCTTCTTTTTCACTGGGAATATTAACCACATCTGCCAAATCCCTTCACCTTTGCCACCTAAAAGGACCCTAATTCTTGAAGTGCCTGTCCTATCATGTCCCAGGTCCCATCCACCTTCAGGAGAGGGAACTGTCTTTTGTGGGCACACCAGAAAGCTGGGACTCATGAGAAACATTGCAGAAATCTGCCTAGCACTCCCAGAAAGTACCAGAAAGAAATGGCTATGAATGCATGGAGTCCTAGGGAGTGCAAAGCCCCTCTCTGCTCTCCCAGGCAGGCACAGCACACCCACTTCCAAAAGGACTTGATTCCCGCAGAGTGACAGAGATGGTGGAGGCAGGAGGCCAGGAGGGCAGCTCGGTCTCATCTACTTTAAACTCCTGATAAATACATATTTATATACTAGGATATCTATTTACGGTAACACTAAATTACCACTATGAACGAGTTGTCAAGGAATTGCTTACTAAAGGCCCCCCAAAGCCTCCCATCACTCAGTTTTTAAGTGCTTGATTCACTGAAAGGAATAAAAGTGTATTTGGACCAGATTTAAAACAAGAACAAAAGAAGACAATCTAAATCTAAACACCCAGGTTTGGCTTCGTGGCCAGTAACACACAGTTCTCCTTCCTCTTCTGCAGTGTGTAAGCGTGAATGTCATGAATAAGGAGTTTTTCCAGCAGGTGCCCTGCTCTGTGACCTGAGGCTTAGTAGGTTAGTACATCTCCAAAAACATCTCATTCATACGGTTACTTTTTAAATGGAATTAAGCCCTTAAGACCACCCCCGTGTGGACATGCTGATATCTCTAAGGATCTGGGGAAAATAAGTGTAAAAGTCACATTGTTAAGCATATTTAAACAATGAGTGCTACAGTGTAACACTACACAAATGTAGCAATTGGTTTGCTATAAAGGCTTTTCTGGAGGTATTTCTGGATAATATTCCATTTTCCTTCTTTATTCTTTTCTTTTCTTCTTTTCTTTTTTTTGGGGGGGTAGCAGGGATTAAACCCAGGGGCACATAACCACTGAGCCACATCCCCAGCCCTTTTTATGGTTTATTTTGAGACTTGGTCTCACTAAGTTGCTTGAGGCCTTGCTAAATTGCTGAGGCTGGCTTTGAACCCTCGATCCTACTGCCTCAGCCCCCAAAGCTGCTGGGATGACAGGCATGTGCCACCATGCCCAGCTAATGTTCCATTTCCACACTGGAAATGGAGCTCCCCTTGTTCTAGATCACAGAGAGCCAATCTCAAAGCTGGTCAGATACTTGGGCAGTTCCTCCAGATGGCAAGAACTCAGCCTGCCACAGCCATCGTGGGAAGGCACAGCAGGCCGGGAGACCAAGCAGACCGAAATCTGTTCCTGTTCTAATGTGCTGCTCAGGAGGAAAGTGATGTAAAGAAACAACCATCAGAGGAGGTTTGTGAGCTTCTGGGCCCTGCTCACCCAGGAGCATCAGGCAAATGACCTCATCCTCACCCGGAGCAGGAAGAACTCACATAGTTACCCAAATGCAGACAGGAGTCCTGACACTCCAAGTGCCATAACTTGCAGGTGCAAACCAAACCAAGTCGGACCAACCACCCCCGGCCTTGAAGGGAACGTGGACCACTAGCTTTCAAGTTGTATTTCCAGAAATGACTATTAGTAGCTTATAATTTAATTTTTTCCATACTGCTCATTCTTGTCCCAAGCTACTTCTCATCTGTAAGGTAATTTTTAAATGCTAACCCACAGAGCACACCAGCGACAAGGCAGGGAGAAAGCTCAGTGTGCTCTATTCCCCCACTCACTGAATGGACCCCAACGTAGCAGATCAAAGCCAACCCCGCCCCTTCCCCTCAGCCATTCGCAGGGTGAGCAGAGCAGCATGAGGGAAGATGGGGATCTGTGCTTTGGTATCGCCTCCCAGTTGGAATCACTGGCACTACACCCAGCACAGGTGCTCACAGAAGATATTAATCAAGCAAACTGTCATTATTTGAAGTCTCCTGGTTTGTTTTATTGTGCCCCATATCTAATGAAAACAAGCACCAAAAGCTCTTAAAGACTCTAGAAAATCTTCCACAATAGGATAATTTTTATACCTGAATCAAATTACAAAATCGTCTAATTATGTAAATATGCTTAACAAGAAGATAATTAATCTTCTCAATCAAATTGTGCAAACAATATTCATAGGTAAGACGTAGGACAAGACCATTTAGGAGGTTCAGAAAACCCACAGACACGCCACCCTCTGCACACGGAGAGAAGGGCTCAGTGGCCTGTTCAAGTGGACAGCGATGTCCACCAGAGGCGAAGTAAATGGAGTGAGGAAAGGATGGTTGGAGGGGACCAAAGACAACCAAATGGTTACCCCATGCTTGGCCTAAGTGACAGCACCCATGAGATCCCCCAGGAGGGCTGGGTGGATCATCTCTTCACACTCAAGTTCATCTGCAGACTCATGAGCCAGAAAACCCTGGGTGCCTCAATGTCTTCATGATCTGCAAGGCCAGGCTGCACTGGTCACAGTAACCAAGAGGGTTGGTTAGAACGGTGTCTCCTAACCTGCAGCCCATGCACCGCACATGTCCTGCACATCACCAATAGGTCTTTTTCAAAAATCAGAAAGGATTGATCAATCAATCAAAAATAAATAAATAAAAATCCATCAATAAAGAGAAGGAAGACCACTGGAGTAGTGGAAGGGCTGTGTGGGAGAGAGCAAGGGAGGGCAAGAGGACCTGCTGGGGACGGAAATGGAGAAAACAACATCATGCACCCTTGCTAACATGTCAAAAAGAACCCAGTACTAGGTACAACCATAATGCACTAAATTTTTTTAATGTAAAAGGAAGGATTCCCTAGGTTAATAGTATGGAGACTAACTCACGGAACAAGGCGGACGAGCCTTCTGGCATTCGCTCCACAGCTAACATGAAGGACAGTTTCCAGATCATGGACACAGCAGCAGGACCAAGAGGTGGCTTAGGTGGCCTTGGCTTCCCATCACCAACTCATTCTCTGAACGACTTCCTTGTCTCTCTAAAGTCATGCACAGTTCCAGGTGAGTGGCTGGGTCCTCCCTTCTCCTCTGGGTCATCCACCCAAAAGGACAGCTGCCCCCAGCGTTTCCTGTGTGGACATGTTGGGCAGCTGGGCTTTGGACACATGTTCCCCCACCCTGCATGAATATGGAACTGCCTTTGTCAGGACAGATTTATTAATATCTCAGCAAAGGGAACACTACAGATACTGAAAGGCAGTTGAAGAAAAAGGAGATTCGGGCTACTGAGACGACAGCAATCCTTCCACACCCCCTGCCAGGCAAGGTCTGTTTCTCTGGGTCACTTTCTGGTGATACTGGAGGACAGTATTGGTAGTCAACTGCCTCCTACTAAACAGATTTGAAAATTAGACTCATCTTCACTAACTCTTCTGAGGAATTACCGATCAATGTATTTCATTGCCCAAACCCCTAGTAAAGGTGTCACAAAAAGAACTAGTGCCAGGCACGGTGGTGCACACCTGTAATCCCAGTGGCTTGGGAGGCTGAGGTAGAAGAATTGTGAGTTCAAAGCCAGCCTCAGCAACTTAGTGAGGCCTAAGCAATTCAAGGAGACCCTGATTTTAAATAAAACACAAAAAGGGCTGGGGATGTGGCTCAGTGGTTAAGTGCCCCTGAGTTCAATCCCTAGTACCAAAAAAAATTAAAAAAAAAAGAACTGGTAAGTTATAGAGCCAACAGAGGATGCTCATGATGGAAACTATTCCTTGTTTTCAATATAGTCACCCACTTCTTCCCCCTTTTCCATGTGCCTTCACTATTCAAATGCACCTGTAGCTCGTGCAAATTTTACCAAGTAAGTTCTAAGCACATTTCAAATGTCAAGATTTTGTAGGTAGCAGTGTCTATTTTGAACAATAGAACTTGGTTATAAAAACACTCTTAGAACAATTTGGAGCTCACAAAAATGAAAAATCAATATGAAATGGAACATCATAGTACTTTAGGCTATTTACCAGAGGTTATATGAAGTATGGCAGAAAATTTTATTTCTGCTGACTTTCTGAAAGATATCAAATCCTTCTAGAAGAGACTAAGGCCCCTTGCCTTTAATCAAAAGAAGAAAAACCCAAAGTAGATAAGGGAAGAAGGGACCCAGACTTTCTCTGGAACACCAGGGAGAATCAAGAACATGATTCCAAGTGTTTCTGGAGAGGTGATAAGTTCCATCTGGCAATGCAGTGAAGGAGATCCCCAGAGCAACCCTCTGTTAGAAACAGCTGACGTGCTAGATGACCAACAACCTCTAAAATAAAACTAAGAGAGCAGGGGACATTCAGAAGCCAAAAGTTAAATAAAAGCAGGAACTCAGGGAGCTCTAAGGGCTTCACCTTGAAAGTGTTTGACTAAGCGATGAATCTGAGCTTCCTCTGTGAATGCTCTTGCCTACAGGATCTGTGGATCCAGCCGAGTCTCCAAAAAAATCATACCCTCAGGATGCTGGTGAACTAGATTCAGACCTACCCCTAAGGCCCATCCCACTTCAGTGGCCTTCAGGGAAAATTACCCTTGAGCAGATGGGGAAAACCATCTCCAACCACTGGACTGATAACCATCATCCTGCCTTTATGCAAGTCTATGACCTAAAATCCTTCTCCCATGGGTCAACAATAGAAAATGGTCAAAATCTGAGGGTGCTTAAGGCATGGGGCGGGGCACAAATGCATATGCCCCTGGAGAAGCACAACCTGGCCCAAAACTCCCACAGATAGAGTTCTAAGAAAAATAAACTCACTGGACAAAATTAAAAATTGAACAACAAACCATTTCCTTCTGAGTGAGATCAGCAAAAGCACAGAAACCTGAATGAAAATAACAGAATTTTCAAATATGGAAAATACTAGATACAAAAGATAAAATTGAGAATGTGAATGGAGGGAGTTAGAGAATATCATGCTTAAGTGAAATAAGCCAAACCAAAAAAAACAAAGGCCGAATGTTTTCTCTGATATGCTGAAGCTAATTCACAATAAGGGGGGCAGATAGGGAAGAATAGTTAGTTTTCATTAGGTAGAGGGGAGTGAAGGGAGGGAACGGTTATGGGGTAGGAAGGACAGTAGAGTGAAACAGACTTTGTCACTTCATGTACATGTGTGACTACATGACTGAGGTGATCCTGCAATATGTATAATCAGAAAAATGAGCAGTTACACTCCATTTATGTATGATCTATCAAAATGCACAAATTCATCCTACTGTCATGTACAACTAAATAGAACAAATAAAAAATTAAGAGTGCCTGCTATCTTAAACAGAAGGGATCAGAATCTTTACATAAAGAGCAAGACACAGTTTAAAAATGACCAATCCAATTCGAAAAAGAGTAAGATCTCTAAAGTGACAAATACAATAACTGAGACACAAAGCTACTAGATGATTTAACAGCGCACAGGTGAGCAGTGAATGAACGATGAGAAATTATCCAGCATTTAAAAGGATGGAAAATACAGAAGAGAGAAAAAAGAGACTTGAAGGGTGGAGTGAGGAGGGTTAACTTAAGAAGAAAGGACAACTGGACAGACATTATTTGAAGAGGTAATGGCTGAGAATTTTCTAGAACTGCTGAAAGACACCAATCTTCAGAGTAGGAATCTAACAAAATACCAAGTAGGAGAAGAAGGGAGTGGGGAGGGAAACTCCATGACTGGACATATTGGGAGAACAGGATATCATGTAAAGATGTAAGGTAGCCTACGGGAAAAGCTCTCCCGTCAACCACTGTAACAACACTCTCTTCCCAGGTGCCCCAGGTGTGCCACCAGGACCACCCTCCTGGGTGAAAGCCCGGCACCCACTTGCCACCCTCCCCAAACCACAGGACTTGCCTCACAGAGGTGGTCATGAGAGACACGCAAGGTCTCCCACCAGTAGACCATGTAATTCTCAAGCAACCGTGGGACTCACTCCAAAATGAAGCTACCCTTGCTCCATCGGGGGCTCCTTGGAGGGAAAACCCATTCACTATTTTATGTGCTTTCTGCAGGCACATGAACCTGTAAGGGAAGCCATCCAATTAGCACAGGAAAACTTGTTTCTGAACTTAGTCATCAGTGATACCACCTTGTCCCTGGGAGGCATCCAAGTCGGCCTCAATTCACTGGCCGGGTTGAGTGTGTCTGACAGACTCACCCTGGAATTCCTCCCTGCAGGCCAATGCAGTCTGCGTCATCGCTAAAACATCCCGTTCCACCCAGATTAGTGCCCGAGGCCAAGTAGAAAGGTCAGTATGAAAATGCAAGGAAAAGCTTCTAAGATAGACTTTGGTGGTTGGTGGGATTCTCGACTGGCTCAGTTTGGGACCCCGAGTGGGAGTGAGGTGGCATGGTTGGTTAGTACTGTAGGTGCCTCATTCTGTTGATATTCACCTTGATTAAGTGTGTACAAGACAAATTGAACGGACTTGGTCAGTCTTTGTGATAGTCAGAGGATGGTGAACACATGGTAAAATTCACCAGAAGCCAAGCTGGTGTGTGGAACAAGGGGTGGATATTTTTGGAAGACAATTTTCCATGGTCGTGTGTCTCTGTATCTTGTAGGCAGAGGCAGTGGCCTTAATTTATTCTGGATGATTACTTCAAAGATGTCTACATAGCAAACAGTCTATACTGTGTCTCCCTCTAAAGCAAAGGTCTAGTTTTTTTACTTCAGCATAATAAAGATAGCATCTCCTTCCAGAAGAAAAAGCAGACATGTTTACTTCCCATTATAAAAGATCTGGGTTCCCTAAACTCAGGGTCTAATAATTCAACCCACTGACTGCACAGGCATTCATTGGCCCATCTGTAACCTAGTAGGACTTTGGAGCAAGGAGAATTAAATATGCTGGTATTCATGTTGAGTTTTACTCTGCAACAAAGTTCTTTGTCTCTAATCCAGAAGTCTCATGTCTTCTGCCAACACCCATAAAACTGTGGCAAACTAAATTGTTAGCTTTCAAGTAGGGTGAAATTTCAGACACTTCACAGTTCTTGACACAAACAACCCCAAGGAAAATAGACCAAAAACTTCAAGAAGCAATTCACAGAAGAAAAATTGGAAAAGCCAATAAATATATCAAGTTAATGCAAATTAAAGCTCCAATAAGATATTACTTCACATTTACCATCCTGACCAAAATTGAAGTTTCCCAATCAAGTTTTGGTAACAACAGGAAACAAGTCAACATAGATGCTACTGGTGAAAGTGTAAATTGACACAATCACTTTGGAAAACAATATAGCCTCTGGTGCATATCTCAGGACCCAGCAATATCTTTCATGAGTAGACAACCGAGTGAATGTCTTGTACACATGCACCAACAAATCTCATCAAGAAAATTCATGATGACACTGTTTGCAAAATCAAAATATTTAAAGAATATTTCAAGTACTTCAAACATCTATCAATAGGAGAATGTATATGCACCTTGTATATTTTGAAGATAGAATACTACACATACAATAGGGACGAATGTCAGAAACATGGCTGAAAAATAAAACAAGTTAAAGAAGAATATAAATACTAGGGCTCCTCATATTGTTTGAAAAGATACAAAACAAAAAAAAATGTTTTAAGAACACAAACACACTCATTCAGACAGCCATGAGGGATGTGGACGATGATGGACATTCTTGGTGGTGGGAACATAGGTGTCCATGGCATTCTGACAATTGTCAATACCCCACTCACCCTACAAATATTTGCTTATATCTACTCAAAACTGATTAGCCATTTTTAAAGGGATGCCAGCTACCTCTGGAACATGGGCTGATGTCTGGCTCCTTCCCTTCAAAGAAGGTGCCATTAGGAACCATGGCAAAGAGCTCACCACATTCCAGAGTAACAATTCAAACACAGCTTATATAACTTTATCCTGAGTTTATAAAACTTTTTAGGATTAAAATACACTGATGTTCTGAGACACTGATCCCAGAATCAAAATAGCATCTACTTGAAGGGCTGCTCTGTTGGGTTTTAGGAACAAACAATTTAGGACGGCCACCCTAACAATCAAGAGCCAGCTATGTAAGTGTGCGTCTGTGAAGCCTTGCTGATTCCTACAGCAGCCACACTTGACCCTAGCCTCCGAGGGGGAGGTGCCCACCTCCTCAATGTCATGCTCCTCTGCTCTGCATACTGAGGTCAGCTAACAAAGACGGGCCTGTCCACGGCAGTACTGAGATCTGGAGCTTCTTGTAGAAGGTGAGATCTTTTATAGAGCATCGGAAGAAGGGATGGTCATGGTGTTGCTGCTGAAGGGGCTGCTGTAAAGACTCAACTCTGTCAGAAGTGTGCTAATGGAGCACATTTTTGCAAAATGCTCACTTTTTCTACCTTCGAGTTTAGGGATAGGAAAGAAGGGAGAAATGGAAATGAATTATACAGGTCCCAGGACCCATCAGTGTTTTTCTTACATACACATTGTTTAAGGAAACAAAATAATTCAGCTTGCTTAAGAAATGGTTCTCATAAAATACAAATAAATGTCTTAAATAGCAGTTCATAATTTAAAAATATTTTAGCCTGACAGCTCTGTCATTGTCTGATTTTTTTTTTTTTTTTTAAGATCCTAAAAGAGGTAAAACAAAGAGGAAACCACTGTAATGACGACTCGAGCATTTGAACTCCTAAGTCCACTGAGATTTCAGGGACAGCATGGAGGCCCTTCCATCAATGCCAGGCATCACTGGCCTTCCTGAAGATTCACCTGAACTTCTGCCAGCGTCTGTTTTATTTGACAAGTCAATACCTGCTAATCTGCCTGGCTTTCTACAGGCGTTCAGGTTCATGTTAAGTGGCGTCTCTGATCACCAGAAGGCTTCTAAGACAAACAGCTCTCACCGCTACCAACTAAAACGCAGGAACTGCCTGAGCCCTGCGTCTGGAACCCTGTCTGCCTCTAGTCCTTTGCTGTGTGTTTGGAAGCTTTACAAAAAGCAGAGTGGAAACTACTCATCTTTCCTTCCCTCGTGCCCACAGGCAGCTCACTAAGGGTTTTGGTTTATTTAAAACCAATGTAATTGCAGGGGCCGGCAGAAGAAAGTGCAGGGCTGGCCATCTGTACCGCAAGTCCCAGCGCTGACATTCTTTTTTCTCCAACAGCTGACCCTTTAACACTTATGTAATTTAATTACTTCCTAACTACTTAAAAATAGCAAAAATGCTCAGAAAGAAAAAAGCTGCCCACCAAAACATCTTCCATGCTTAGCCCACAGGGTAATATGGAAATGAGGGCCGAGGGCCGGTGGGGGTTCTGGCTACTGTGTCCTTCAACCACGTGACAGAGCAATGCTGTATTCCACTGTTCGGAGAGCCTTCACATCTTGTTCAACTGCAAACGGCCTCATGAGGTGGCCTGGAGTGACCCTGAAGCTCCCACCTGCTCACTGGGAAATCAGCAGAGGCTGAGGCAGCATCGTGGGGCTGGGTTATACTGAGGGCCTCTGCCTGAGTTCAGATCATCCAGCTGCACCAGTCAAGGCTGATTCTGATGAGCTCAGGACACAGCTGTCCGGGTAGAATTTAGAGCCCCAAGGAACCCACAGCTTCTTCAAATAAATATATACGCGGACACAAACACTGAATCTGAATAGTCTTAAGACTGTGTAACACGCAGCACCCGAGTTAGGGATTCTACGGCTGCTTCCCTCCTCCGGGCCCTGGAATCTTCACTCATCTGTCAGCAAGGCCCACCTGACTCAGATGTTGTGCTTAATTCTATAGGAATGGGCAGGCTATTTAACTCTGAACTTCATAAAGGAAGGGAAGAAAGGAAAGGTATGAATATTGGTTGAGTCTCTAATTAAATATATCAGACACTGTGCTAGGGGACTTATAGGCATTTATCTAATTCCCACAGAAATTCTGCAAAATTGGTTTAGTATCTTACTGCACAGATGAGATTAAGGGAAATTAAGTACGATTCCAAGGTCACACACCAGGTTCACAGAAGAAGTCAGAATTGGAGCTAGGACCTCAGCACCCCAAAGCTTCTTAAGGATACTTCAAAAATAAGCGGATTTATATTTTGGAATGAGAACTATGTATGGTTTACTAGAAGTTAATACACATGTTAAACTACATAACAAACTACAAATGACATACAGCAATAACACTGCCAGTGTCTCAAACTTCCCCTTAGAAAGCGGTGGAATCTTACACAGTGCGCAGATAAGAGCCAGGCCTGTTGGGACTGTTTGCACCAGACTCCTTCCATCACCCCAGTTCCTCACTGCTCAGAAAGGAGGCCACTACTCTTGCTACCCTCTGCTGAGAATTCCCAACCTGTCTGCCTGTAATTTCTCCAAGTTCTGACTTCCAGCGTTTCCATACCTGGATCTTTCAACGCTCTTTTTGCATTAGACAGAAGATAGGCTAAGGTGTGCCAGGTGAGGATCTGCCTTTTATACTTTACCTTGGTCTGAGAGCCTCTAAAGTGCTCCCATGAAATCAAAGTCCCACATATCTCCAAGGCCTAGGGCCCTGGTGATTCCCACATACCAAAAAAAAAAAAAAAAAAAATTCAGCAAAAGTTATTAAAGCTCACAGAAAAAAGAAATACTACAGACAGACAAGCAAGAGGGGTGGGGGCAGAAGAGCATCAGAGCCGGACCTGCTGGCAGACGCCCAGACTCCCCAGGAGGAAGAGCCCAAGGCCCTGAGTTTGCATTTCCCATAACAAAAGATGGCAAAGAAGCATGTAGTTAATTACTTCTTAACTAAGGAAGGCAAAAAAACAAACACCAGTCCATGGAAAAAGAACGCTGCCCACTGACAGAAACATCATGTGTTTAACCAACACTGGTAAAACGGGAAACATGGCCAGGTCTGTGGCTGCCTAAATGTGTTCAGAAGCTCAGGCCACTCAGATTGCAGAATCGGGTCCCAGGCTACACACAGGCCTGGGGACAGGCAAGGTGCAGAGCTGCCACTGAGGGCCAATAAGAAACAGCCCCCCTCCAGGAGCAGCCCTGCCACCCCAGGACAGTTCCAACCAGCAAAGGGCAGTGGCAGTGAAGGACAGGCTGGAAACAATTGTTCACAGAGCCACATGCTGTGGTGCTATGTCCTGCGCAGGCCCCTCTGCTCAGTTCAGAGCCTCTTCAGTCTGAGGAACTGCTGCTGGGCACTTCTGACCCTACCCAGGTGACCCATGGCACCTGACTCAGAGCACCAGCCCCAGGTCCAAAAGGCCGTGACACAAGCTGGGACATTTTCCCCAGAGTAATGTATAAAACAGGCCACACGGATTTCACTTACCAGGGTTTGTGGTAATTTAAGTTTTCAAATTTATTTTCAAGCAAAATTTGACACCCCACAATCTTACAGCCATTGGGAATTTGACTAATACTACCCAGGCTAATCTTTGAACCTAATTACCTTCCACCTCCAAAATAGACGGAAAATTTTAAATTAATTTAAACCCAAAATGCAGTTCTGGTTAACTGGAAGTGGGAGGAGTACTAGGAAAAATCAATCTCCACTTCTCTCAATTTAAATGCAGGAGTCATTAATTCTCTAAACCTGTTCCAGGAAGGATTGGTCAAGTTGATTTGACAAAGCAACTACGAACCACGTAGAATTAGTCCATGATCTAAGGAAATATGAATCTAGCATACGAAAGACAAGTGGATCAGGTACAAAATACACTTTGAAGAGGACCCCAGAGCCAACGTGGTGAGCACCAACCTTCTCCATGGGGGAAACTCGTGGTAAGCACGCTACAAATCCCACATGGGATAGCCTTCTTCAGAACATTCTCTTACAAAGTTGTCCCCGTGGGAAACAAGGCTACAGTTGAGTGAGTGGCTATGAAGTATGTAGGGATCTGGAAAGATCACTGGTATGCCATGAGTCGGGTAGAGATGTCTCATTTTAGTCAGGTATTTTGTGCCACAGAAGATGAACAGCTGAATCATGGCCACGTGTCCTTGTGACACCTGTCTCCACCCTCCAGGCTCAGCCCGAGACAACCATCAAAAGAAACAGAAAGGAAACCACAAAGCACTCCGTTTTGTCTTCCAAAGCACTCTTTATCCTCTCTTAGACTAAGCAAGCTGAGTACCTGTTCTTATAAACTCAATCTCCATGCACAGAGACAGGCTGCACAAACACAAGGCGTGTGCAGATGTTTCACGACTTGGTGATTTCTGGAACATTCTGCCCAGCGCCAGTGACACTAAGAACAGACTTCTTAGGGCACATCTCGATACAGCCTGATTTGAGAGACTATGTTGAGCAAATGAAGAGGAGGCGGAGGTCTTCGCTCTGCTTTAGGTGGAGAGCGTTCCGTTCTTCAGAGCGCACACTTCAGAGCGCACGTCCACTGGAGGGATGCTGCAGGCACTGCTCTGGCAGGCGCACGGAGGAAGGAGGTTTCATGCCAGGGCTCAAAACCAATCTTTTCTGTCCCCAAGGAAGTTTTTCCCATTAGGAAAAGGTTATAGCATTCATGCTCTATATTTCTTCCTTCACCCATAATTTCCAAAGTGCATGCCCATTTTGCCGTCAAATAAGAACCTGTGCAATTATTTTGTTGCATATCTTGCTGTCCCTTTTCAGAAACAGGAGTAGAACTCAGTGGAGAAGAGGCCTCGAGCCTGAGCTGCCCCCTCCTCTGCCTTTGCACTCAAGACTGTCCTCACAGACCAGTAACCCAAGTCCACTTCCACAGGTGACTCTATTCAGCTCAAAGGGTCTTGCTCTCCAAAATCACTTCTGCTTTCCCAACCTCAGTGAGAGTTTTTTCTTTGAAAGAGCTGAATTTAATTCCATCTTTCCCCCCAAGCAGATGAAAAGATCACCTTGCACCATATCGACGCCTCTTTCCATTTTTGTGTTTTTAAGTTTCCCTCTTATTCCTCTACAGACTGCACTAATCTGGTAATAGCTTCTGACTCTCTCCCCTGGCCTTTGGCTTATGCCTTCCTGCTCCTGTTCTCTGCAGAGGACACGGAGTGTCCAGGCACCTGAAAGGCACCGCCCAGCACAGGAGAGCTGAGCCAGTTGTCTTATGCTCTTCATCTCCTCAGCCCTTGGACCATCTCTTTTACTTCCTCTGCAACTCTGTCCAAAGGACTCCTCCCTACATCAGAGAATCAAAAAGGTTCCAGAGGTGGAAAGGACTTTGTGCAGTTACCTGGCTTTTCACAGAAGAGGAAGCTGAGGCCCACCAAGCCTGGGTGGCCTGCAGAAAGTCACCGGGTGAAAACGGGTGAAGTTCCCATCCCCGTGGAAACCTATTGCCTTTTCTGTTCAAGATCTAATCATGTATAGGTTTCAGTTCAGATATGAAAACATCTCAATTATCACCTTGGTGTGTGTGTGTGTGTGTGTGTGTGTGTGTGTGTGTGTGGCGGGGATGGAACCCAGGGCCTCGCACTGCAAGTACTGTACTAAAGAAATACTTCCCCAGCCTGGTCACCATCACTCAGCTAAATAACAGCTGTCCCTGAACAGCATGGTTCAGATTATAGTTCCCGTAGTGTATGAACAGCAAGGGCCCCAAATGCAGACCAGACAGCTAGCTCTTAAGCCCACAGCCCACCAGGGAAATAACAGATGAGCATCAGGACCAGTGACCAACCAGGCATTGCTTTCAAAGTCTGTAGGTGACTGGTCACTGGGCAGCACACTATTCACCTACAGACAGCAAGCGTGTAGTCAAGTTGCTTCCTGCTTCGCAGGGCTAAACACCATGAGGCTCTTACATGAATGAGTGAGCAGAGGAGGAACGGATCACCAACGATGGAAAGTGTAACAAAGAGACACAAGAAGCAGTCGTGGTGGAAGTGACGTCTGGCTCCACCCTGGATAGAGCGATACAAGAGCAGGGGACTGGGACGGTGGCCCTGCCACTGTCTGGAAGGCTCCCCAGGTACCACCACTGAAGGTGAGCTCATAACACAAAGGGGGAGACTGACTGTGACAAGGGGACCGGATGCTGGCAAATAAAAAACTGAGAAATAGAATTTAATTCTCAACCTCTCCAGTGCTGTATGTTACTGCATGTTCAACAAATCTTAGTTTTACTATTTGTCATTTTCTTATATATTTATACTTATGGTTTAGATATGATGTGTCCCCCAAAAGTTCATGTGAGACAATGCTGAAGATGCAGAGGTGAAGGGATTAGAAGAGAGGGTTGTGACCTAATCAGTGGGTGGAGCCCAGTTAACTGGTGGTAACTGCAGGCAGGGGAGGAGGTAGGCCTCGGGAGCAGCCTTTGGGGTGTGTTTTTTGTCCATGGTGACTGAAGCTCTCTCTGCATCCTAGGGGCCCTGTCCTGAGCTGCTTTCCTCCTCTACGCCCTTCTACCAGGATGTTCGGCCTCACCGTGGGCTGTCTGACTGAGACCTCTAAAACCGTGAACACCAAATAAACTTTTCCTCTCTGATTGTTCTTGTCAGGTCTTCTGGTCACAGCAGTGAAACAAGCTGCCTAAAACAAATAGTAAAAAAAATTTTAAGTGTTTCGACAAAAAAAAAAAGTTAAAAGGTGAGAGGGATCATTGTAATTTTCCACCAGCTCTTAAGATTGCTTTGCAAGGTTCACAGCACAGGGCCATGTCCATGGTCCCACACTCCTTGCAAGTGGGCACCATGAGTTCCAGATTAAGGTAGTGTGGCCTACAGCATCAAGGACGAAGTCCCTACTGGGATTAGCCTTGAAATCCCCTTCTTAGTGTTGACAGAATCAGAGGCTTAGGTTATGGGTAACCGGTTCCTATGGCCTAGGGGAACTAAAGGACCGTTCTACAGGCATTTATTCCGAAGCAGTCACTACCTCTGGGAGTCCCCAGTATGCCAGGGACTGTGCTACAGGAAGTCATGACAACCTTGGAGAGAGGGACCAATTGACATGTCCAAGTCACATGGCAGAGCTACAAACCACAGCCGGCTCTCCCGACTCCAAGTGGCACTCTGCTCACCCTTCCAGAGCCTTCCTGTGACCTCTGTCCAGAGGACCCCTCTTCTAAGGGGGCTATTCCTGAGTCAGAACTGATCCCCAACAGCACGGCAGGCAAGGGGGCACCCAGTGAGGATGCTGGCCTGGGCCTGCCAGCCCGAGGCCCACCAATCACAACACTCCCGCAGAAGAGGAAAGATGTGTTCTAGAAATACGGAAATACTCAAGGCTACTTAGTTCTGTTAGAGTTTGCAGCTGTTCCCTTGAAGACAGTGGATATTCTCTAAGTCATGCCCTTTCTTCCACGTCCTCTGCCTGATGCATAGCCTCGGATTCCCTCCCAGAGCAAACAAAACTCACTTCAGAGAGGGCCTCGTCCAAGAGCAAGCCAGCTCCAGTGTCTGCCTTGGCTGCAGCATGCGTGCTCCTGTTTCCTGGACCTCCATTCCCCCGCTTCACACAGAGCTGCTTGACACGGAATCCACAGGTCTCCTTCAGACAAAAGGAGCCCCTTCCTGTCCTTTCCCCCATTTCCTTTTAGGAACTTTTCCTCTTATCTGAGACTTAGATTAGGAAAACACAGAATATTGTTTTAAAGTCTCAATTCCTGTTGAGTCTCCGAGTTCTGTGACCTAGGAGAAGGGGACCTTCCTGCACACCACACTCGCACCAGCACCTTGTGGTGGTGACCATGCTGCCTGCTGGAGACGGGGGCCAGTTGCGGACATCTGCAGAAAAGGACTTTAAAGATGACTCAGGACGGCGGAGGTAGCAACGAACCACAAAGTGCCATTCTTTTCCATGGCACCGTTTGGAGTGGGACTTAGGGCTTTCTTCCATGTAACTGAGGGGAGAGACCATCTCATGGAGATATATCAAAAGAAAAAAATATATATATGTATGTATATATATAGAGAGAAGTTTTAAAAGTACCTTGGTACTTAGTACTAAGTAAGTTTTAAAAATACCCTTAGTACTTAGTACTCTCAGTTCTGTAAAGTTTGAACATTTTATCACATATCATCAGTTGATAGTAGCCATTGAAAAGCCACAAGAGACACAATTCATGCATAATCCAAAGTTAAATTCCACGGACTGTGGTCAGCACCTCATTCACGTTAACACACCACATGACCCTGCCTGCTCCACCAGTCTGCTGCCCTTCTTTCCCAAGCCTTGCGCCTCTCAAGGTCTTCCTGTTACACCACGTTTGCTTCGTCACGACCGACAACGACATCAGGACTCAGTCCCCACGACACAGTCATGAGTCTGTGGTGAGCTGTTTGCTGAGAAGATATCACAGCCTGTGGCCACTGGCAAGCGAGGCTATTGTGTGGATGACCACACAATCCAGCAGGGCTCCCAGAGGATGGCCAAGGACAAGCAGAGGGTCCATCCCAAATGCTGCGTGGGCAGCTACCTTCACAGGCTTGGCCCCAGGATCCAGCAGTCAATGCCTCTTTGGTGTCAAATGTGAGGACTGGTGGCATCACGGCCCAAGCCAGCAGGGCAGATGTGAGAAGCAGCACTAGGCCATCAGCCACCAGCTGGGAGCCACTGTTTCTCTTCTCATATATAATTTTTTTCCTAGACAGAATTGACACATGATTAGGACTTCACTGGATAGCCATTCTGAATACCTATGGACCCTGCACTTCATAGTATTTTTTTTATTTTAACGATGTGGTAGCTAGCATGAACCTCTTACACAAAAATTTGGTAATACACACACCAATAATTAGTGTGCAGTGGTGGGTGTGTGAAGGGATTAGTAAAACATAAATCCAAATAAGAGCATTTTAGAAAAAATCATCATAATATCTGGACACAGTCCTAAAAGCTGGTCACTTAGGTGCCACACAGGGTCTGTTTACTCTAGGGCAGGATTTTAAAAGACACGACTCCAATTGATAACACCAAGCCACTTGGTAACAATAACACCGAAGCCCATGTGAGAGGGAACCATAAAAACCTAAGTGCAGTTGGCAGAGGATGTGGGAAACCTATGGAGGGACTATTTGGTATTTCAGTGACAACTCGAGGCCTTCTGAATACTTGCAATAGTACCCAAAGTTTCGCCCTCTCATGTGCCTGTCTCCTGTGCTCCTCCAGGACTCGGACAGATAATTCACAGAAGTTCAAGACCACGAGAGTTTGGAGACCATGAGTGCAGAGAGGTTTTAAATATTATAGGCCCGGGTGAAGCTCAGTAGCACAGCTTGGTGTGCACAAGGCCAGCATTCAACCACCAGCAACACACACACACACACACACACACACACACACACACACGAGAAAAAAGAGAAAAAGGAAAAGAAAAACATTGGTTTAGGCTAAAAGCATCAGAAACACATTTTAACACAATTTCTAATGTTTTAAAAGCATTATTTACTTTGCCAAAAATCTTGACATAAAACCTCCCTCATTAAAGAACGCCTCCTGTATTCACCAGGAAGAAAGCTAAACCAAGAAACCTCTTGCCACTCCGACCCCCTGGTTGGGGAGGGGCGTCGTGGGAACACAAGGCACCCACCGGCCGGTCCTGACCGGAGCTCTGAGCACCAACACCCACCCACCTGGCTGGCAGCTCCAACAATATGCCCTTCAAGGTTTCAAAAAAAAGCAGCATTGCAGTGTGAAATAGGCAATGATGGAGTGTGGAGGGCTGGGAAGAGAAAGAAAGGCACTGAGGGCGAGACCCAGACAGACAGACAGACAGACACGCTCAAGGAAACCGCTCCCAGCCAGGTCTGGGGCTGCACAGCTCATCAGGCAGGTGCTGAGCTCTTTATGTCTTCAGACTGCTTAGCGCTGCAGTCGGCTGTCTGCCCAGGAGGATGAGGTAATGTCTAGGTTCAATGCCAAAATCCCTCTCCTGGCAGGACACATCGGGTAAATATCTCCACTGCAGGAGACCACAGTCACTCGCTGCTGCTGCCAGTTTATTATTGTTATTATGCTCATTAATATTAATACACAGCCTTCATACCTGTTTAAGATCGAAGATGGAAAGGCAGGATTTTTGCTAAAATCGTGTAGCAGGAGTGGGACAAGAGGGGTGAGGGGCTCACTCCACGCCCTGGCCCCCAACTTCCCCAACACGCCAGCTGCAGCCCCAGTCTCTGCTATCCCTCAGCCGCAGAGGCCCCTGCACCCTGCTGTCCAGGTGGCTGTCGATCTGGAACGGGTCTCATTTCCCCCGTTTCATCTTGTCAGTGAGAGGGTTGAGGGGTGGCAGGCAGGTGGGGTGGCAGCCCCCTTCAGCTACCTCCACAGTTAGAACGTTTGAGAATGTGGAGTTTCCCTCCCAGATTGCCAACAGCTTCTCCTCCCTTCTTAAAAAAAAAAAAAAAAAAGAAGAAGAAGAAGGGATTCTAAAAATTGCTGTGCCATCTATTTTTGATGACCTGTTCTGCGGCCTCACAAATTGCAGGCGCTGCGGAGCCCATGCGCACCAGGGCCCAGCTGTTCGGGGTGGTCTCGTCTCTGTGGCGACAGTCAGCAGTCCACTCACAGAAGCGCTCAAGGCCTCTTTCCTTTCATTCAGATTCTCCCCGTTGTTATCAGCTAAGGCCTCTGACATCAGCCTCCACTCAGTTAAAAAGACAGGACGTCTTTCTGGGACTGAATGGTGAACTCGGGGAGGGTTCACAAAGCGCCACCTACAAGGGGGTCACACTGTCACCAAGTCGATCTCTCTGCCCACCCCCATGAGGCCAAGGTGCAGTCTTCAAACACAGGCACTGTGGGAACAGCTGCACGTGGGAGCGGCCGGAAAGGACAGCTCAGGGCAGCACCATTCTGCATGAGAGCGGTGGCCGCCAGCCCGCCTGCCTCTCAGGAAAGGGGAGCTCCAGAGGGTGAGCTCAGGAGCCAGCTCCTCCAGCGTGGGGGCGGGAACCTCGAGGACGCTATTCCCTGGCTAGGGCCAGGGCCAGGCCAGCCAGCCAGGCCCGAGGGCATCCCACACAGCGACTCCACATTGTCTAAAAGGTTGAGCAAGCCCCAAGTTATTCCCCACATTTCCTACTTTCGTGTCTTGGACAACATGTCCACGCCAAACGGTGCTTTTAAATAGGAAAAGTCCCTGTGACTGGGAAGGTGACACTCCAGAGACGGAGAGGGAAGGAAGCGAGACCCCAGTGGAGCCCTCTGTTGTCAGCAGAGTGGAGAGGGACACTCTGCCCGTCCCAAGGATAACACTGCAGGGACACCTGAGAGGCAAAGGCCAGGCGCGTGATGACTCCCCCCAGCTGGTGAGGCGTGTGGCCAGCAGCATTTCTTCACTGTCCCTCTCAGCCTGCTTCCTCCTGCTGTGACTTCTCCCCTGGCCCCACAGACGACATTGCTCTTCTCGTCGTAGCTGTGGTTTCCAGAGCCAGCTTCTTTCTTCCTGAACGTGTGTGTCGTGGGGGGCGCTTGTGTTGTATGCAAGAAAATTAGGGCTTCACAGATGTGCTGACCTGGTGCTGTGGCAGGAAAGCCACCTGTGCCTTCTCACAGGATGCAGCAGGCAGGACTGAAAACGGGCCAATGTCCAAGAAGATTTAAAGATGTGTGGAGTCACCCCCTTTAAGATGCCATGAGAACGCTCTTTTGTTGTAATAAAAAGAAGCTAAATAAAATTCCCAAGAGCGGCAGTCTAAACTTTATTTAGACTGGAAAATGCTCATTATGAGTCAGGCAACAGACTGGATGGAAATTACTAATTAATTGAACATTATAGCTTTAAAACACATTAATTCATCTTACTGCATTTCCTGAATACGTGCACATTTTTTATGTTCTGGTAAACTAATGAAAACAGAATCTTTAAAGATTATTAATGGGGAGTGTCTAACCCTGTGCTTCCTGGTTATCTTGCATCCCACTGAGGTCCCGGACGTGAGGCTGGCTCCCCTGGGATTTGTTGGGACGGATCAACGTGCGAGCATGACATTTTATACTGGGTGGTTTTAATTTTGGTTGACATTAATGCTGTGGTTTTGCGGTAACAGCCACAAACCCTGAAATCACACCCTTCTGCCTCCCTCCTCCCAACGCCTTCATTGACCTCAAGTCTGGGGGACTTCAACTCCAAACCAAACCCAGGAGTCAGATTTTTGTGATGTGCTCCTTTCCGAAGCCACTGGATGATGTGACCCAGTTCACTGCTGATTCTTGAGTCTTCCTAACTCCAGATGCTCCAAATTTAACTGGATGCTTTAAAGGTTGGATTTTGATCTCCTATTCTTCATCTCCACAGGGGCCGTGGCTTAACTTCCACAGGAAAGATTTAGGTCAGATGAAAAGATGGCATTAAAATCTTCAACAAAAGATTTGTCAAGCATTAGACTGTGCTACTGACTGTAGAGACCTCATTCCCCAAAAAATCTTTTAATAGAATCAGGAGGGAGACAGGGTCATCCGGTTTGCTTCCTGACTTCAAGCAAGACCCACTGAGATTCTGGACAGCAAGAGGCTCTCACTTTTAAGGGGTGTGTGTGTGGATCCTAGAGGAACAGATTCCACAATCTTCCTTAACAATCTCCTCTAGTTCCTGACAGTCCTCAGGACTCAGGATTCATTTCCTCATGCTTAACCTAAATCTTCAAAGCTGCCACAAGCTCATTTCCTACTGGGCGCTCACTGGTAGGATGGGGAACAGCTGGTGCCCAGCCTGTGCATGAGAACTCTTCCTGTTCCTCCTGGTCCAGCCTCATCTCCTCCAGGCAAGGGAGGGAGACCAGAACGGTGGCAGGGGACACAGGAGAGCCAGAGGTTGGTTACAGAATTTTAAAAGGGATGTGGGGGTACAGGGTGAAAACTCAACAGGAAACAACACCCCAAGGAGGCTGGCAGCTGAAGAGGGCTGCAGACCTCCAAACCCACTGGATTTTATGAAATATCAGCATTTGCAGTTCTGCCGTGGGATCTAAGTGGGCCTAGACTCCTTCTGAGTTTCTGTTGTCATTTCAATACAAAATTAATAACCCAACTGCCCAAGGACAAGAGAGCTGGGGCCAATGACCTCTGAGGTCCTTCCTGTTCTGGAGTCTGGGATTTAAAGCATCTATTCCGGACCCACCTTCAGCTACTCTAGAAGCTACTGGCCAATTCTGAGAAGCAATGGGGGAATCCTGCAGTGCCCCCAATAGGTTTCCTCCCTTTTCCTCAGTCACCTCAGTGGTAACACTTCCCTTCAGGAGAACCATCCCACACTGCCCTGGAATTCCCCAAAAGGCAAATAAACAGACTCCCTGCAAGGGACAGGCCCGCAGTTGCTCCTGAGCCCATGAACAGAAACACTCGCAGACGAGTGGCCTCACAATTCCACCTTCAGGAGGATGTTCAGGGCCGACTTTGCCCACTGAGGATAAGAGGTGGGTTCAACTCCAATCGCCTCCCTCTCTGACACTGGAAGTGAAACTGTTCCCCAATCGATGACATGAGGCCGTTAGAACAAGTGATTCCCGATTTCGTCTCTGGGATGAAGCTCCGTATTTACAGACGTTCACTGGAATCCTCAGTCTTTCCTCCAAATCCCGCCATCTGAATGGGCCCACACATGTACACTCAGAGGTCATTTTCTCAGACAGCAGTTTGCTCCCTGGGAGAAGTTGATGAACCAGAGATGTCTCTGTCAAAGAATTCCCAGGAGCCATCCTGCCTGCCAAGCTGGAGGCAGACCCACTGGGGTCCAGTTGAACACAGTTGATTTGTACCTTGAACTGAAGGTCGGCCCATTAGGGTCACAGAATTACTTTACAAGTTACCTTTTTTTTTTTTTTTTTTGGTACCTGGGATTAAACCCAGGTGTGCTTAACCGCTGAGCCACATCCCAATCCTTTCTAAATTTTATTTTATTAGAGACAGGGTCTTGCTGAGTTGCTAAGTTAATGAGGCTGAACTTTCGATCCTCCTGCCTCAGCCTCCAGAGCTGCTGGGATTACAGGTGTGTGCCACCATGCCTGGCACAAGCTACCATTTTTAAAGACTTACTTACTAATTGTTTAATAACTCATTGACAAACCTCTATCCTTGGAGACAATGGGGGACCCCCAAACATTTCCCCAGTTGCACATTTTCTTCAGGTTCCCACTATGACTGTAACTTGGTACGAATGTACTGTATGACGGGCAGGCCACAGTCCACTGTAAGAGAAGACTCATTCTGGCTGTTTCCCCAAACACAGAGGTAAGACTGGAGAGAAGTCCTTCACAGTAGAATTCCAGTGGGCACACCTCCTCAAGAAATCCCTGGAGGAAAGCTTTTCCAGGCTCCAGTCCTAAGCTTTTCCACTGAGACCATGCTGGAAACGAACCTTATGAAGCTGGTTTTATTTATTTATTTATTTATTTATTTATTTATTTATTTTTTAAACAGAAGAAGTAGTCAGGTGAAGATTCAATTTTCCTTTTGGTGGATACATGCTTCTGTGTCAGACAAGCCAAAGGGAACACAGTCAGGACACAGTCAAGGTCAGGATGTAATTTCTGCCCTCAGATTCCACAATGCATCGTCCCAGCATGATGAACAACCATCCTGCTCCTTCCCCACCTGGCTCCGGCTCTCTCTGTTGCTCAGTAGTGTTTGCAGCTAGCTGTCTTCCAAATACAGGAAAGATGGCTCAGTGGCTAAGCGTTCCCAGATTCAATCCCTGGTACAATCCCTGGTATCACAATATAAATAATGATAACAAATAACGAAACAAACATGGCTGATGGAAGGAGCCTCGCAGTGGGCCTTGTGCACCTACGCCTATCTCTAAGTCCTGGCAATGTCCATCTCACCCGCTCCTGACCATTTCAGGGGCACAATGCTGTGGCCACACATGCCCTCAGGTGTTATGGGTCCTGGAGCTGCATTTTCAACTCCTTCTTCGTCCACCTGGACCAGCTAGCTCTGCAGTAGACAGAGCCTGAGGAGCAAGCACCAGGTGACAGAACGTGACCTCTTGACCAGTACAGTCCTGCGGTGTCACACCTAGAGGCCAGCTCAGCGGTCATCCACAAGACACACCTCTGCGTGGCCCGTAGCAGCACAGGCGAGTCCCTCTGGTGCTCCGAGAGTGCCACGCACCAATAGCCCTGCCAGCAGGGCTCAGCCCGACCTGGCACTGCCCTCTCTGCTACCTGAGGGGAAATACCGGCTTGAGCAACAGGAGCCCCTCATTCTGATCCTGTTCTTGTAAGCAGGCGGAAAGTCCCACCTGACTCTAACTTTACATCCTTGCTCTAATCACTGTCTCTTCTGCTATAAAATCAGACATTATCATCCTCCATGTGGGTCACACATTAAGATCACCAGCACCACACAGAATCTGCACAGGAAACAGACACAAATTAGGTCCATTAGTGCCAGCCATCCATCATTTCAAGTACAAAGTATCTAAAACAAAAGTCAGTCAAACTTATCACCACTTAGTTCTGAATGTGCCTGTCTTAAGCTGGATGTGTGCACCCAGGTGCCGAGCTGCTGAAGGGGCGCTGTAAAGTGCTCGGCAACAGAACCAGTGACCCAGAGTCACCCTGCAATCACGGGGAGTCAGTCAAGGAGATGCAGGTTCCAGAGCTTATCAGCTATGGAGAAAAAATGATGATTCTTGCAATGTCACCCCAGCTGCATTCCGATGGACATGATTAGCAGGACGCCAGACAGAAGTGGGCTCACCCAAACTCAGCCTTCCCTGCAAGGCTTCTAGCAGGCGAAATTTGCGCCTCCATCAGGGTGGGCTGGACCTGGGAGACAGGTCCCACCTACCATGAAGAGCCAGAGAGGCCTGGCCACCCACCGTGCCCCACCAAGTCCCTCGGACACAGTGGGCCACCCTGCTGCTCATTTCCCACGTCTGTCAGGTTCAGTGACGGAAACAGAAGTGGTCGCTAGGGACGGGAGGCAGAATGCCTACAGGGAAGGGCAGCGAAGGGAGCCACCTGCTTCCCACTGCCCTGCGCCAGGGAGCCAAGGACTCCAGGCCCTGCACAGCCACATCCAGCACACTCCGTGGTGATGGAAAGAACTCAGACCACCACTGCCCATTCTCTGAGGAGAAAGCTTTGCCAGGCGAATCTGTCTCGGTCCTGGGATGGGCTCCCACTCAGGATGGCTCAGGGTCTGAGAGGGCATGCAGCCCTGCCCCCGTCCACAAGCCCTGTGGCCCTCACGTGGGCAGACTCTGGTCCACACAGGTGCGGGTCTCCAGGGCTGCTCCGGCCAGTCTGCACAGCAGAAGGCTCTCCTGTGACGAAGGCCACACTCATCAGGACATGGAAAAGTGCACCGTTTCTCTCTAAATATCCCTTTCCCTTTCAGAAAAACACCCTTGAAAAAGAAAAAGAAAAGACTTTCCCTGGAAACTTTTATAAACCAAAAGCTGAGGTAAGGCTGGAGAGGACCTTAGGCTGTAATTCCAAAAAGAAATTTTGAGGTAAGATACACATATAGTAATATGTAATAGCAATATGTAATATGTATAGTGTAATAGTCATATGTATAGTCATATGTCTGTATTGCTGCTATTTCTGCTTTCACAAACCAACACTCCCAAGTAAGATTTTTAACTTGGACTATGAGATGTTGAGATCAAAATCTCACAAAAGGACACAGAAGCTGCAGAAATGCTCAGTTCCAAGGTAATTCTCTCGCTTCCAATTCATACAGATGTGGGTGATGGCAGAAGCTAACCCAAAGGGTCTACACCATTGGACCACTGTGGATCAAGTGCACCATTCGGGGATGCGCTTTGGGTCTGTAATGGTGAGCTACTGGCCAGGGGCAGCGGGTGAACACAGTGCTGGAGACAGGAGTCAGCTGGTTTCTGAAGAATAAATCTCTCTCTCTTTTTTTTTTTTTTTTTTTTTTTGCGGTGCTGGGGCTTGAACCCAGGGCCTTGTGCTTGCAAGGCAAGCACTCTACCAACTGAGCTATATCCCCAGCCCACAAATCTCATTCTAACAGGACCATTCTAGAGGGCGAGGTCCATCTGCACTCCACGTCCCTTCCAAGACTTGAAGTCTATTCGCTTTTATCACGAGCTATTTAGAGAAGACAAAGAGACACATGTGACCTTTGTTCCTCTTAGCCACTGTCCTTCATTCCGGCACAAAATCTCCTTCCTCCTCCATCCCAGGATCCTGTGTGGCACTCCTGTCCCAGGAAGCAGTCAGACAGCACAGAGGTTTAGATTCAGGAAGTTCTTCAACACCAGGGAACACAGACCTGACGGGTAAAGTGCTGTCCTAATGACACAGTCGCAGCTCTGCCAGGGATCCCTGGGTCACAGCCAGCGCCCAGGTGCCACACGGCCCTCACTGGTTCAGCGCAGCCTTACCCCCTGGGCCTGCTCTGCCTCTGCCCCAGTCCTGCCTCCTCCTTCACCACCCCCGGGACCCCTGTGTTCAGGGGTTTCTTTCTATCACCGTGAAAGCAGATGTTTCATCGGCGTCCTGTGGCAAGTCCTGAGGAGAGCAGAGGAGGTCAGCGAGATTTAATGGACGAATGAAGGAAGAAGCACTCTGGGTTCATGGACCCCAAAACCCTGACGAAATAACTGAGCCACAGAAGGGTCTCGGCCTGGGCAGCAGAAAGACCTGAACCGACACCCTGGGCCGCCCTAGGAAGGCTCCCTGTCCTGGCCAGGCAGCTGGGCTCTCTGGCACACCCTCCCTGCCCATGCCAGGTGACACTGCCGGCAGGTCAAGAGAACTCCATGGACGGAGGCCTTCGCAGGTCCTCCTGAGGGCCCCCACCCAGGGGCCAGGGCTGCACACTCCTGCAGCCGCCCACCCCGAGGCAAGGCCAGGCTGGCCCGCGGCTCTTCCCGAGTGCCTGCCCTGCGCCCTGCAGACGACAGCCAGGGGAGGAAGCACAGTCAGGGAAGGAGAGAGAAGGGATCATCCTGGCTGCAGAGAAACTCTACTTAAGGAAGAAGAGGTCCCTCTTTTAAATAGAATCATGAAAACACAAGTGACATAAACATGATAAGGGACTGGGTCACTCGACTTCAAGGGAAGAAAAATTAAAGGCACAGTATGCTACTTCCTTAGCCGGCCACAAAGCCTCAAAAGGCGGAGCGAGGCTGAGCACGTGGGAGGGGGGCTCTCGTACAGCACCATGGGAAATCACGTGGCCCAGGACATCCCTCCTCCCCTTGCACCTAGACACAGCTCAGGAGCCCTGCAGGTGGCTGGGCAGGTCATGCCACCCCACCTCACCCCTCCTCATCCCTCCTCACCCCTCCTCAACCTCACCTCACACCACCTCTCCTCTCCTTTCCTTCTTTCCTTCCTTCCTACTTTTTAAGGCAAAATTTGCATTAATGTCAAATTAACCATTTTCAAGTGAACAATTCAGTGGCATTTAGCTTCAGTGTTTTAAGGGTGTAAAAAATCAGTGAGTTTTTGATGCGTGCACTTTGCTGAATCTATACGACAATCAGGATGGGCAAATTAAAAATGTGTCCTTTCCTTGATTTCCCTGTTTCACAGAACCTCCGTAACCAGAGAGAAGATGTGTGCCCGGCATTTCCTCTTCAGCTCTCCGCATGCCATTTTTCTTCCTCCCTGGTAGAAAGAGCGCTGGTCGCCTCTGGTTATACATTATCAGATTCTCTTCTCCTGGATGATTTATGGGTTGTCCATGCGTGTGACAAAAGTCATCATGAACCTTACCACGTGGCTTTAAATCATAACTTGCTGTTTGTATTCACAATGAGCCAGGCCAGTACCTCCCAACTCTGCAGAAAGGAAACTGCTTTACTTCAATAAAGGGAGATGTCATAAGCGTAAAAATAAATATGTAGTAAATCATCTTGACACAAGAAAGTCACCTAAAATATCACATATCCCAGGGAACCAGGTCGGCAATGCACCCACCCTGCTAAGAGCAATGGGGGCCTGGGAGAACGAAGGTGTGTACTTAGTGGCTGTGTCCTCAAGATGGTTTCTGAAGGCCCACATGATCTTTACTTGGAGGCCAAATAACAGCGCTCAATTCAGCTTTTAAGATTGCTTCTTAGTTCTTAATATTTCCAAATAGCTAATTCCTCCCAGAACCTCTGTTCATTATCAGTCTTCTGTAGCCCTTTTGGCAAAGGCAGGTTCTGGGTTAGCATAAAACTAATCCAAAAGAAAAGAAGGGAAAGGGAAAGGGACCTTATGGAAGGCAATTATCATAACTGTTCTTATTTTCATTTTCAACCACAGTTGCTACTTCCTGTTCTTGGTTTCTGTGGAGGCTTACTTATTTATCTTGGTGTCTTAATGTACAAACTGAAACAAGCAGGCCTGGGTCCTACCTGACCCCGGGGAACATCACTAAACTACTAAAACCAAAGCCCCCAAGCACACCAGCGGAGAGAAAGTGGGGGGTGGGCAGGTTTCACTGCCACCGAGGCAGGGTGCCTCTCTGTCCCATAAGTGGGTTCACAGCGGTGGTGGCAGCAATGATGCCCAGCACAAAAACAGCCACTATGGTCATGTTTGTACCCCCACAACTGAGACCTCTGACATGCCCCTCATCTGCACAAAAGCACGCAGTCACCCCACAGGGAGTTCCCCAGGTTGCAGCTATGGCCTGTGTAAGCTTCACTAGTCTAGTCAAGACTGCTGAGGCCGAGAGTCTATCTCGGGCCTGCCTAGCTCCCAGGTACATGATTCTACTTTCAAACGCTGCCTTGCACCAGAGACATGGTGAGGTGGGGGGAAGCCACCTCAGAGCGCTGACCACCAGGTGCCAGCACTGTGTTGGACACCCCACACACACAGTCCTCCTGGAAGGAGCGTGGGTAGCTTTGAGAGGGTGAGCTCAGGACAGACTCACACACTGCAAGCACTTCCCTGAGAGATGGGTCTGTGGAGGCAGAAGGACCAGATGCTGGTAGCAAGGAAAGCAAGCAGTCGAGCAAATCCCCAGGCCACTTGAGAGAAGTCAGCCAGCCTGAGAAACAGCCCGCATCGCTCATCTGCGTGGATGGGCTCTAAGAGTTCTTATAAAAGCTGGTGTTCTGGCCAGTGAGGAGGAAGTGAGGGGACTCCAGGCCACTCCAGTGGTGCTCACCCGCTGTGGAGCTTTGTCACTTCCTCCAGTAAGCACCCTTCCCCTCCCAAGCCAATTCAGACAGCAGAACAAGACCTCACCATGGCTGGCACACAGCCCCAAGGCCATGCTTACTGCCTTTCCCACCAGCCAATGGGTTTCCTGTTCTCATGGCCTATCCACCAGCCAGGAGGCTTCCTGTTATCACCAGCTTTACCAGCCAATGGGCTTCCTGTTCCCATGGCCTTTCCCACCAGTCAGTGGGCTTCCTGTTCTCAAGACTTTCCCAGCAGCCAATGGGTTTCCTGTTCTCAAGACTTTTCCCACCAGCCAAGGGGTCCTTTGGGTAGGCTCTGTCTTTTCCTCTGTGGATGTTCAAAGCCTAGCAATGTTCTAGCAAATCACAGGTGTCTGGTAGGTACCAGTCGAACGCGTGTTGTAGAATATTGCTCCAAATATGTCAGTGGTGTCACTGTAGAGCACCCCATGGATAATGTGCTTTCCAAAGTTCTCAAAGAACTACAGAAGTAAAAATTCTGATGTTTAGAATGATTTTTTACCCTAAGTATTAAAATATACCCAATTACACTGCTGTATCCAAGGCTGGGCTTAAACAACTTTGAATAACTACCAAGGACATTTAAATCTACCACCCAAACTTCCCAATCAATACCAGATTAGCTGACACTCATTTGTAAAATCAAAGATAGCAGCACCTTTGCTGGACATGTGCATTAGAGACCATCCCTCACAGTGGGGTCCTGGCCTTCCAATTCTAATGGCTGGGTGAGGAAGAAGTTCTTAAGCATGTTCACCAGTGAGAAAGTGTTTTGAGTCTCTTCCATGGATAACACAAAAATCAATGTTTAGAATTTCTTTTCCAAAACTGCTTCAAAAATCTATGTTCTGCTCACTCTGACCTTTCACCCTCCTAACCACCGACTCTCCTGCTCCTCTCAGACACCTGTGGACTGAAGCATGTCCCAGCAAATGCCCCATACCCACTATGGAGGAGGAGGAAAAGCTAAGGCAAGACCCCGCCAGCAGGGGCCCACCTGCTGGTTGCTCAGGCAAGGATGACGAGGTCTTTCACTGAGACTTCCTTCCTTGGATAGAGTGAAGGAGAAGGCAGGCCTAGTTGGAATGGCCCCCATCCACGGATCCAGTCAGGGAGCCATGAAGGCCTGGGTATAGGGGGTGAATGGAGGACACAGCTAGAGGGCTGAGGACAGGTGCCTGGGGAGGGTGGAAGACCCTGGCAGAGCTGGGAGGAAGGGCTTCAGGGCAGATGGCGCTGGAGCACTGCGGGTAAGACCCAGAGGAGGAGCCCGGCCCCCAGCACCTCCCGGTCTACGTGGTTCCAGCAAATAGCTTCACTTCTCTAAGTCCCAGTTGTTCCATTTGTAAAGAGGAGATAACGTCTACCCTCAGAGACCAGGAAAGATGACACCCTGGCATTTAGCAGATCCTCAACGGGGTGTCTCACCCACCTCTTCCTGACCATTGGCCAGGACCTTGACACCATGCGCAGAGCCCAGAGCTCCCCATGATGACAGCAGGCACGCGTGGCCCGGGCTCCTTTCCACTGTTAGGGCAGGCTCAGAAAGCCTCACAACACGGCAGCTAGGCAGCCACGTGGCTTCCTGATAGCTAAGATGATCCTGGGCCCAGGGGTCCATCCTGGCAGGGGCAGGTCAAGCATTTGATGAAGGTTTCCACAGTAAAAATGGAAGACTGGAGTTGGGGACAAGGAACTTCAAGGGAGAAAACAGTCAGCACCTCAGTAAAGCTCAGAGCCCAAGAACACAGCAGGAGAGCCCCTAATCGCAGCCCACGTCAAGCTGGTCAAGGCTCCACCCGCGTGGCCTTCAGGCACGGGGGGGGGGGGGGGGGGGGTGGACAGCCCCGGTGCTCCACTGGGGACCCAGCCCAGGGCCATTCAATGCTGCAAAGCAAACGTGACCCAGTCCAAGCAGCTGACCCTGCAGACTGTGTTCCAGTCAAGGGGACTCCATCCTCCAGGAGCTTGTCCCTGTAGAGCACATGCTGCCCCATCTTTGGTCCCATCGGTAGCAAACCCCTCTGTCCTGATGTTCAGCACACGGCAGCACCTGCCTGCCCACAGCTGCAGCCCTAGGGTCCCTGTATTGCCAGTGTCCTGCTTCCATCATCGCTGCAGCCTCACAGCTACAAGCTCTGCTCCCCCTGCCCCCAGACAGCCCATGATCAAAACAGAAGCCAGACAGATCTTTTTAACGTAGGTCAGAGCATATCTCATCTCTGCTGAGAACCTTCTGGTGCCTCTTCATTTCGTAATAAAACTTCTCTTTCAGTGGTCTAGAAGGCCCTACATGAACTGGCCCCCCCACCCTCCTGTGATTTTCCTTAACTATATCAGGCAGGCTCTGTCCCAGGGCCTTTGCACAGGCTGGACCCTCTCACTGCAGGTCCATAAGTTACCTCTCTTATCCCTTGGGTCAACATGCAAATGCCATATCCTCAGTGAGGCCCTCCCTGACCACCTGTTTAAAACTGGAACACTCTGACACTTCTGATCCCCCTTCTCTGCTTTTTCCAAAGCATTCATGACCCTCTAGAATACCACCTAATTAATCCATTTAGCTTAATGGGTTAAATAAACTCTCCCTGCACTGGAATGTAAACTCCACGAGGGCAGGTACTGTCTATTTGGTACACAGTAAGTGCTAAATATTTGCTTAATGAATGAGTGAGTGAGTGAGTGAGTGAGGCACTGAACAACTCAGTGAGACCCTGTCTCTAAATAAAATACAAACAAGGGCTGGGGATGTAGCTCAGTGGCCGAGTGCCCCTGAGTTCAATCCCTGGTACCACCAAAAAAAAAAAAAAGTTCAGATTTCTCAGCATCCCAAAACCAATATTTAACTAGTTTCTTTCACTGATCTCTCGATAGGTCTTTTTCTCTGGAAAAGGCTGCTTTCTTCCCACTCTCTGGTCCTGTCCACTCCCTGCCTCTCCACCAACCCACTTCACCAGCCAGCTCTTGAGTATGTGGCAAAGACTCATGGCAAAGACTGCGTTCCGTAACACACAGGCACACCCGCAATGCCTCAGAAAACACACAGGGCTTTGAGATCCCACTTAGAACCTGGCGTCTGAGACAGGCCTTGACACAGACTCACGGTGGAGCCACACACCTGAAGAGGGCTTGATCGCTGGGCACCTCACTCGAGGTCATTCCACACAGTGATCACTTTGCAAATGATTTGCAAAGAAATGAGAACCTGAGCTATGGAGAACATGGGGGAGACCCTGAAGCTCTGTGATTTCCACTCAGGGTCTGGAAAGCAGAGGAGCCCCTTCCTACTGAGGGGCCAGGGGTCATCTAAAATTAGAAATAGCAGTCCTGATTGGTGGCAGGGTCTCAGTGGTTTTAGAACTTGGGGAGATGGATTTGCCTTTTGCAAACAGACAAACTCCATATGGGCACCGCGAAACACACCCCTCCATACGACAAGCACTACCTTCCCACTGCTTCTCCTCACCTGCTTTCTTGCCTCTGAAACGTCTCTGTACCCAGGAGTCCTCACAGGACAGAGCCTCGGACCCAGGCCCTGGCTTTTCATCCTGCTCACGACCTTGGATGCTTGAGTTCTTGTGCAGAACCAGCCAAGAGACGCTCTCTGTTTCTGCTCCAGCCTCCCCAGCCTCTCCACCAGTCTCCTCTCCAACCTTTCTAGCCTCCTCTCCATCCTCTTCCAGCCTCCCCTCCAGCCTCTTCCAGTCTCCTCTCCAACCTCCTCCAGCCTCTTCCAGCCTCCTCTCCAGCCTCTCTAGCCTCCTCTCCAGCCTCTTGAGCCTCCTCCTCCTCCTTTCTTGCTTCAGCCACTGCCTCATCTCATTAGGTATCTCATTAGGCTCCACAGAGCTTCTCAGGGCTTAGGTCTCCTCCTTTCTGAGACCCTGGATGCTGCAACTCATCCCTTGGGACTTGCTGGGCACAGGTGGATGCTTCCACTGGGACTGAGAGTCAATTATAGCAGCCCATGTCCAGGCTAATTATCTTTGTCCCCACGGGAGACAGTGACAGGCCCTTCATCACCTCGGCTGCCCAGTAAGCCCAGCAGATGCTGCATGACCCCCAGTGGCAACCTTGTCACTGACCACCTGCAGAAGGACAAAATGGGCGGCATCTTTCCAAATGCTCATTTTCCACTTGCGTATTTTCTCTGATGAGGTGTTAACCCATTAAGGTCACTGGACATGTTTTCAATCAGTTTTTTTTTTTAATTGTTGAGTTTTAAAAGTTCTTTTTAAGTTCTAGACACAATTCTACTATCAGATATATCTTTGAAAATTTTTTCTCCCGGTCAGGGCTTGTCTTTGCATTGACTTAATAGTGTCTTTCACAGAGCATAAACTTTGCATTGTAATGAAGTCTAACTTATCAATTATTTTTTTCATGGATCATTTCTTTGGTATTATATCTAAAAAGTTATTACTAAACTCAAGGTCATCTAGATATTCTCCTGTCTCCTAGGAGTTTTGAGTTCTGTGTTCTACATTTAGGTCTGTGATGGATTTGGAGTAAATTTTCATGAAAGGTGTAAGTCTGTGTCTCAATTCATTTGTTTGTTTGTGAATGTCCAGTGGATATTGAAAAGACCATCTTTCCTCTGTTATAGCTTGTGTCCTCTTTAAGATTAACTGACTCTATTTATGGGGGTCCGTACCCCATATTGCCTTGATTACTGTGGGTTTATAGTTGGTCTTGAAGTCAGGCAGAATCACTCCTCCAATTCCGTTTTGTCCTTCATCTTGTGTTGGCTATGTTGAGTCTTTTTTCTCTCCACGAAAGACTTAGAATCAGTTTGCCGATATCCATAAAATAACTTGCTATCATTGTGTTGGGATTACAATGATTGTGTGGAAAGAACTGACATTTCAGCAACCACAAGTCTTTCTATCCATGAACAGGGAACACCTCTCACCTCTCAATTTAGTTCTTTAGTTCTTCCATCAGAGTTTTGAAATTTTCCTCACATATATTCTGCTAGATTTGTTTCATTTCCTACATGCAAATGTCAATGGTTTTATGCTTTTCATTTCAAATTCTACCTGCTTATCCTTGCTATATTGGAAAGTCAAAATATATCAGCCAAATATCCTACAACTTTGCTATAATTGCTTATTTGGATATTTTTCATACTTATTGGGGATTTGATTGCTTATTTGCTTATTTTGATGTTTTGCCAAGTGCAGAGGAACGGAATCTTCACACAATATTATATTTTTAAAAATTATTTGTGGTACTGATGATTTAAGATATTTTTAATAATTTTATATGATTTGCTGTGTTACAATATAATCCCCTCCTCATCTAAAGTAATTGAATAATTCTCTAATGAGAATAAGAAAGCCAATTTCAATTTTCTAAATTATGATTACACAGTTACATATTAGACTCATTTAAAACGGAAATCAACAGCCACAGCAAGAACACTGAATATGGCCCCTGGTTGCAGATACTCACCACGGTGCACCCTGCTCAAGGAGACACTTTGTTTTCCTGTGTTAAGGTCAACTGAACCCAGGGGACATGGTGACAAGAGCCACATTGATGCTTATGTGGTTTAACTTAATGTTTTACCCAGAGTTATTCTAAAGGCAAGACAACAGCACAATCTCATTGTGAGAGATTATTTTCCTTAAGATGAAGAAGTCAAAAGCAAAGCTTGTTGGAACAAGTACTCAGGGTTTCTTGGTAAGAATTGCTTTGTTTGGAAATCCCACCATTGTACGGGGAACTGCACTCCTCAGGAAAGTGGTCTGATTCAATGCCCACTCGAATCTTCTGCTACTTTCTGTGCTTCTGTTTGCATCCATTTCTTGCCTTCCTTGTCCCCTGTGGCCCCCAAACATGCAGCATCTGCTGCCAATGCAGAAATGCTCCCACAGCCCCCAAGCACACCCAAGGCCCCCTCTTTCCTTCTCCTGTCTCCCAGATGACCCACAGCCATGCCAGCCGTGTCTGACGACATCGCCACCAGAGCCTCGGCTGCTTAGGGAGAGGGAGCAGTTCTTCTCTTTCTCCCAAACTTGCCTATCTCCTGAGACTCAGGAATCCCAGTTTCTATTTCTAAAAGGGCAAAATCAGAGGGAATGAGTTTGAATCATGATAGGAAGTAAGACACTACAGGAACCTTCCATAATCACAAATGCTCAGGGTTGATAATGCTCAGCTGCCAGGACAGGGTCTGGGCCACCTTGGCTGGACACTCAGATTCATATTCATGACACACAGGCCGGTATCACCACGTGCTATTGTAGACACACTTCTCCAGAGGCCTCTGAGGACCCAGAAAGCTTACCAGGCAAGGAGTTTAACATCAGTACCCTGCAAACCTCTCTGGCTTGAAAGTTAATACTCTATTAAGGTTTAAAGGTGACCTCAGAAGCGGCCCTTGTAAGTGGCCCACTTACTTTATGGTAACTATCAATGCCCACTAAAGCACTCGGGAGCCTTTAGAATACTCCCATTGAGGCTAGTGAAGAGTTGACTTACCTGGCAAGCACGTGCCAAGGACCTTCTGTCTGGCACCAAGCCAAGAGCACTGTCCTGCTGGAGCCCAGCACGCCCTGAGGACTTTGTGGGCAGCAGTTCTCAGAGAGGCCGCCACGTGGGCACTTAGCCTGGGTCTGGTGTGATGCTTAACAGAAGGAAGTCTAAGTCTTTGGGGTGAGCGGGCCCTGAGCAGAGTGGGCGAGGGCAGAAGAGCACAGGACAGGGGTTCAGAGCAAGGGATCTGACAATTGTCGCAGAGGGGTCTGGGGTGGCTAGAAACTCAAGAGTGGGCCAGACTGCAGAGAGTTCTGTATGTGGTAAGTGATGTGGAGCCCGCAAGGATTGTAGGTGAACAGCCAACAGAGCTGAAGTGTGTTTTCAAATCAGACCTCAGTTAACATTCGGAATGGATTGAAGGAGGACAGGTGCTGGTGAGGGACAGCAGCTGGGGACGCTGGCCTGCTGGGGCAGCACATCTCACATGCCGGCTGCTGTGGTGGTCTAGGTGGAGTCCGAGATCCTGCATTGCTGACAACCTCCCCGCCACCTTACCCCCCGCCACCCACTCCACCCCATGAGGCCAGTGCTGCAAAGGACACTGAGTCAGCTGGGTCTGGGGGAGAAAGGAAGAGACTGTAAGCTCAGGCGGAGACGGTGAGGAAGGGACAGGTTCCAGAGACAGCACGTTTGTCTGGTTACTCTAAATGTCTGCAATGTATCCTGCTCTGTGTCAGCACCTGGTCCAGGTCCACAGGACGGGAGCAAAGGAGCCAGTGGGCAGATGAATGAAGAGAGAGAGAGAGGGTCTCTGGTGCCCTTGATCTATCCGAGATGGGTGTTCAGAGCCAGGGGCGAAAGAAAGGCTGCAGTACCCCTGACCAATGGGATGTGCCCACTGGGCTTGTCTGGCAGCCCTGTGTCCTCCATTGCCCAGTAGGGTGGGTGTGAGTCAGGGCCTCTTCCACGCCTGCTTTCTCCTTCCTAAATGCGGATACAGGTCATCAAGAGGAGCAATGAGGAGATGGGGACATGGATCCGTGGCAGAGCGCTTGCCTAGCATTTGCAAGGTTGTGGGTTCCATCCCCGGCATGTTCCAAAAGACTGGGGTTAAACAGGGGACCAGAGCAGCTCTATCATGTCAATGCTCAGACAGCCCCTGGGCTCATGGTTTTACCTTCTAGACTGCAATTTTCTCAGCTAAGAAAAGACAGGGCTGATTAGAAGATGGGCTTTATTCCACAGCCCATGATCTGAGTCTTTGGAAGTGTTCCTATTTGTTCCTGAGGTCACCCTCCAAGTCCCTCTGGTCTTCTGCAGCTACTGAAGTAAAACAGATCACACTTATTTCACAGAATGCAGGCAGCTGGGTCTGTCTCCAGAGGCACCTGCTTGAGGCGGGCTCTGATGGGTGGGCGTGGTGGAGCTGCCCTGGGCTGCTTTCTCCAGCAGCCTGCGTTCCCGCCCACGGGGACTCTTCCTTGTTCTTCTGACCAGAGGCCCCCTCAGCATCCAAGTGTATCCAGGAAGGAAGGACTGAGGAACGACATCCAGCACCATGGACATCTCGCCAGAAGACAGAGGGAGGCACGAAGTCCCCCTGGGGAAAACCAATGCAGTCAGGGTTTCTTACTTTTGGTGCTCCCGTCTCTATTCTCTACCTCAGAAAATTCCAGCAAAATTAGTAAACTATTCCTTAAGACACATTCAATCTCCACGGGGGACCAAATTCAAACACTTATAAAAACTGACTTAAGTAACTTTTCTTGAGACATCAAAAAAGATAAGGAAAAATATCAGTGGAGAACTCAGTGATGCCAAGCCAGCATCATATCTAACCTAATCTAAATATTACCACACCACTCCACTCCCTGCTTCAATATTAGCCCAAGCAATATCTGCTGGGAATTCTGCCTAGGTCAGGCAGAATCATGGCCGGGTGTCCAGCAGGTAAAATCACGGGTGGAGTGGGCTCAGCACAGCGACCCTCCCCAGACCCTCAGAGAACACCTGGTCTCCACGTGGAAGAGACAGTGAGGGCTGTGGGGTCCTGGAGACAGACCCACTGCCACAGGAGCCCAGCAAGACCACCAGAAAAGGAGGCCCAACCACCACTGCATCTCCCATTTTTTGAGATAAATTTGACTGAATTTTTAACATGAAGTCTCGTAATTTATTTTCAATGTTGGCAATTCAGTCATAATGTTTAAAATGCTGAGGGCAGCAGCGCACACACCCACGCGGACACGCCTGGGCCAGATGTGGCCGTGACCACTAATGACAGCCTTTCACATAGACCCCCTTCCCCAAGGCATCTGCAGCCCGTCAGGATGGCCACGAGCTATCAGAAGCAGGGTCAACTCCACCACAGAGGTTAAAACCCCTCAGCCTGGTCCCCTGGACTAACCCGATTTATACCTTAGGTTTTCCTAACAACACTTGCACTCTCATGAGATCAACCTCCTGTGTCTCTAAGAACACGAACGCACCGTTCTCACTCACATCTCTCAACCTCCTTCACATTGTCTTGTTCCCCTACAAGGCCTGGTTTTCCTCCCCGCAATCACTTCTCCCCGTTCTCTACCATTTTCTTTGACTCCTCAGTGACTATACCTCTTATGGTCACTACCCCACAAGTCTGCAAAGAGCTGCTGCCGTCTGTGCCCTGCGGTACATGGGGCTGAGTGCTTCAGGCATCCATGCCATTTCTGATGAGGCTGTGAGTCCCAGGGGAAAAGGGGCCAGGGTGTGCTGGACGTTCACAAGATATCTTTTAAGTGGCGTAACGGGAGTCCACGCGTGTCAAGCTAGGAAGGCGCTCAGGACCTCAGCCTTACACAAGGCACATCACACAGTTCGTAGGGAACTGACCAGCCACTGCTAACTGGCCATGCCTTTTGTGGGGGGATAAAGTGCTGCCTGGTCCCAAAGGTCTCTTTAAGAAAGTGCCAAGCACAGAGCCAAGCACAGCAAACCCACTCCACATTCTACATTGCCCAGCCTGCTCTGCTTCCGTTAGACCTCAAGTCGACTCTCACCAGGCTAAAACGTACCTGGGCTTTCCAACACCGGGAGGGGAGCAATACCAGACCTAGGGTGAGCATTTCAGGCCCAAACTGCAGCTTCTGAACACCATGGCATGTGTCTCTGATCCATGAACCACCTTAACCCAGGAGGAAATGACCCTACTCTTTCCAGACAAATGAGTTGACTCCAAGAGCAATCCTCAGGGTCCACCATCTGGAGCCCTTGGCTGGTCACTGCCCCAGGGCAGCCTGAGGTCTCCCTAACTCCTGCCAGGAAACCTTAGCCAGACAGAGCCAAGGAGTCAAACACTCTTAGGATTTTTAACCTGTCTGGCTGTGATGTGCCATTCACTCAGAAATGCCCAGGCTGCAGGGTAAATGCCCACCACCAACAGCTGGAGAACCCAGAGGGCCTGAAAGACCTGGCGGGGCCACCTCCCTTCCCTCGTAGGACTTTAACCCAGGCAAAATGAAGACACATTTCTCATGACTGTTTTAAAGCAAACACATCTCACCTGGTATCTGGTCTTCCAGCTACAATTAGGTTTGTTTTTCCATGAACTATATTCTGTTTAAACCCATCTGAGGTGCTGGCAGGGGAGGGGAGATCCCCACATTCCCATAAAGTATTTTCATTTCAGTGGAGAAGCTTAATTAATGTTGACTTCTGCAAACAAACACTGTTCGGAGAATGATAATGGCATACTGAAATTATGAGTAAATTAAAAATTAACAATATCTTTGGAAGTTTGCAAAAGACAGGCAGACTTCTACATGCCCACAGGGTCTTCTCCACACATAAAAAAAGAAAAAGGAACTTGTCTGGACTCATGTGTGACCCGGGGACCTGCCCTCTCTGGCCATTGACAACACTGAGGCAATATGTTTGTAGGGCAAGGTTACTTGCAAGATAACATGAAATTCTGCACTGTGGTAACCTGGGACCTGGGTGATTCGTGAACAAGACCGTTTTATGGCACTTGGCCTTACCCTGTCTCTCCACGACCTTTCTGCCACCTTTTAAAGCCAGGAAGGTGCAAATTAAGGCAAGAGAGCAGAAGAAGGGTGCAGGGCCAAAGGAGGCAGAGAGACTGTGGGAGGGCTTCTCTTGAGCTTGAGGACTCCAGGATCCTCAGACTTGCTGGCCACTGGGGCAGGGCCACCGGGCAGGCTCCAGGTGCCACCCCTTTGTTTACATTCTAAGGTGTCCTGGGCACAGAACAGAGGACACTGTTGTGCTGGGACATTTCATAAAGCCTGAGTCTTTATCTGAAATTGAGGCTTAAATGACTTCTTACCGCTGGCTGGCCAGTCATCACCTCCAGTGCCCGGGTATGACCAAGGAAGGCCAGCGCGGCCTCATTTCCAGGTTTCAAAGGACATCATGGCAGCAGGATCGCAGAGGCAAGGTCTGCTGTGGTCACTGGGCCGTCGGAGGCAGTTCTTAAGAAGATGGCCAGAGCAGGGGAAGTGCCACCTCATCCTGGCGGTCACCATGGCCATGGCGTGGCTAGGTAGACAGAGGGCGGTCTGCCCACCTGCCAGGTCTCTGTCCTAGTGGGTTGCTAGAAAGCGGTGGCTTTGATTTCAGTAGCCAAGAGGAACTCACCAGAACTGAGTCCCATCTAAACCAAGGATCCAGCGTCTCTGAACAGAGGCCAGAAGCCATACTTTGATGATCCGAGCTTCCTTCTCGCAGGCCTCTCCCTAAGGAGATGCATGTCTCCCCTCAGAACCACTCATCATTAATCATTCAGCACGTTTTATCTATAGTGCCAATGGCTCTATGGAAGCCTGAGAAAAACAAGCAGCCCCGCTCTTCAGGAAAAGTGCACTGTCACCAGTAAGCGGTCAGGCAGACCTGAGAGGAACCCATGGGGCTGGCCCAGGCGCAGGGGGTGTGTGCGCTCTCGGGCGCTCCTTCCCCAGCTGCTGCAGGGCCCCCACTCCCATCCTGCCCTCTGCCTCCCCAGGGTCCTCAGTGCTCCAGGCACAGGGTGCTTCAGGGCTGCCCAGCAACATCAGTGTCACCTCTGCCAACTTGCAAGACACACAACCCTTGGAACACCCAGACTTCTGGAACACAGAGGACAGCACCAGGTGATGCTCAGAGAACCCCAGCCTGGGCCTCCTTCTCCCCAGTTAGAAACACAGGGCTGCGTTCCTTTCTAGAGGTGAGGGCCACGCTCACTGTGAAGGACTGAACCATGTGTTCCACACCCCAGTCACTGTCCCTGAGAAGGAAGACACACAGTGGGAGGGTACAGCAGAGGAAGGGCTTGATAATGTTCACAAAACCCCGTCCAGACCAGGGCACGGGTCTCATCAGGATGGCTCGTTCTGGACCATTCTGTGGCTAGAAAGGGCCATCCTCAGTCTAGGACAGTCTTACAGAGGACGAGGCAAGATGGGGGCTCCATCAGAACAAACAAGTCAGAAAAGTCAGAGAAACTACCAACCAATCACTGACACACTGAATGGTCACATACTAATTATAACCTCATTCACAGTATCTGCAGGACTTAAATCCAAGCTTGCTATTTCACCCACAGAACAACTTTCCATCAATCATCTGCCAACGAGCCTCCTTTAACCAGGTCAGCCCGGGCATGGAGAGGTGAGTGTAGCTGGAACTGTCTGCGGAGTCCGCAGACGAGAAGGGCAGTTACGGTGGCTTCACAGGCTGGAAACGGTGGTCTGGGTGGGAACCCAGTGGCCCAGGATGCTGGGGGTTGAGAGCTGAACACAGCACTGGGGAGAAGGAAGGTGCTGCTTGTGGCCAAGAAGCCAGGCCTGAACCTGGGGGAGGAGGAAAAATCTCAGGCACCCGACATCCCCACCCCCTGCACCCAGGTCGCCAATCAATAAGCTGAAGTTCCAAAACAGAATCAGAAAGGAAACACAGTTGCTGGGGATGGAGGGCTGACTTCCGGCCTGCATCCCTGACTCCTCTCTTTCCAAAGCAAGTTCTTTAAAAGCAGAGCTCCACAGAGCAGCCACAGGCATGGGCCAGTGGAAGACTGCAGTCCCCAGAGGGACCCAAGGCCGTCGTCAAACGTGTCGAGACCTCACAGGGGTCTCTCACGCAGCTCAGGGCCCAGTGTTCCAGGAGGTGCCGCTGTTTGTGGTGCAGATTCAAATCCTGCACAGTGAGGACCTAGTCCAAGCCCTGGGCTGGGGAGGGAGCCTGCTGAGGCCAAGATGTGCAGCTCAGCCTCAAAGCCTCATTTCCTAGCCATCTTTCGAAAGTGCTGGAAAGCTTGTGTCTTCCTGAAATATGACCATGTGTGACAGATTCAACTGGACTCTGGGGACATACTCAGGAAACACATCCCCATGAAAACAACTTTGGAGAAAGCCCGGGGACTCGCAAACACATCTGCAGCCTCACTGGAGACTGGCAAGGATCTTCAGGTGTGCCACTCTGGACATCAAGGATTCTAAGTGCCTTTTTCATATGAGATGGAGTCTTCTCAGAGGGAGACCATGACACAGTCTCCTTTGACCCCCAGATCTCTGGGCTGGAGAAGTCTGGAGAAGGCTCCAACTCAACATTTTTAATTCCACTCCAAATAGTTCTACTATTTTTTCTTATTTTTATTGTGGTAAAATATAATTAATTTTGCTGGGCACAGTGGCACATGCCTGTGATCCCGAAGGTTTGGGAGGCTGAGGTAAGGCAAGAGGATCACAAGTTCAAAGCCATCTTCAGCCATTTAGTGAGGCCCTAAGCTATTTAGCAAGACCCTGTCTCTAAATAAAAATATGAAAAATGGCCAAGGTTATGGCTCAGTGGTTGAATGCCCCTGGGTTCAATCCCCAGTATAATAATAATAATAATAACAACAACAACAACAAATTTGCATTTTAACCATATTCAGTGTGCACTTCAATGGCATGAGTCACATCCACACTATTGTGCAATCGTCACCACTATGTTACCAAATCTCTCCTACAACGCAAGCAGAACTCGGTGACCATCAAGAAACAAGGCCCCATTCCCTACCTGGCCAACACCCTGCCCAGCTCCTAGAACTTCTGATCTACATTCTGTCTCTCCATGGGTTTGAGGTATTTCACACGAGTGGAATCACTCAGTATCTGTCCTCGTGGCCTCTGCTTGTTGGGCTGCACAGCATTTCATGGCGTGGATACACCAGTTCTGTATCTGTTCTGCTGTTGACAGGCATTTAGGTTATTTCCAGCCGTACAAATCCTTGTTCCAGACTTTGTGTTTGATTCTTTGGGATCGATACCTAGAATTAGAATTTCTAGGTCGTATAGTAATGCTGTGTTGAGTCTTCCAAGTAACCATCAACTGTTTTCCACAGTAGCTGCACCATTTTATAATCCTACCAGCAATGAACAGAGCTTCCGATTTCTCTCCATTCTTGTCAAGGCTCACTATTTCAGATGTCTGGACTATGGCTCTCCTAGTGGGTATGAAGTGCTATTCATTGGGGTCTTGATTTGCATTTCTCAGATGACTAAGGACATTGAGTATCTTTTTTCAAGCTTCTGGTCCATTTGCATACCTTCTTTGGAGAAATGTGTACTTAACTCCCTTGGCCCATTTGTTAGATGGGTTGTCTTTTTGTTATCAAGTTTTAGTAGTTATTTATAGATTCTTATCAGACATATGATCTGTAAATATTTTTCCCATCCTATAGGAATGTTTCACTTTCTTGATGTCTTTGACTGTACAGAAATTTTGAATTTGTTTGGATTCAATGTATCAATTTTTTTCTTCTGTTGCTCATGCTTGTGGTGTCATGTTTAAGAATCCACCACCCTGGAAACTCACCCTTATGCCACCTTCCAAGAGTTTTATGGGTTTAGCTGTCATATTTAAGTCATTGTATATAATGAGGCCCAATATCAGGTTTTTGACATGGAATTCCAACTATCCCAGCCCACCTACTGAAAACACTACTCTCTCCTATGGAAAGAACTCGCACCCTTGTCGGAAATCAACAGGCCACACCCTTGTGGGTGCTCTGTTCCTGAACTCGCAGCTCAGTTCCATCTGTTCACCTATCTGTCGTCGTGCTCACACCACACTGCTTTGATTACTGTACCTTGGAAAGTTTGGGAAGCAGGAATCCTTCAACTTTGCTCTTTCAAAAATTTTTGGCCATCTGGGGTGCCTTATGAATTTGAGGGCCAGTTTGTATATTTCCATGCACACACACACAAGGCTGCTAGAATTTTGGTAGGGACTGAATTAAATCAGATCTTTTGATCACTAGGGAATAAAGTCTTCCCACCTATGCATGTGGAATCTCTCCATTAGGTCTTCTTCAATTTCTTTCAGCAAGTTCTGTGGTTTTCAGTGCACAGACCTTTCCTCCTTGATTATTCTTTTAGATGCTATTTTAAGGGGAATGACTTTCTTAATTTCCTTTTTAGATGGTTTATTACACATGCACACAAACACTCTTGATTCCTATGTGTTGATTTTGTTCCAAGTAACTTTGCTAAATTCATTTATTAGTTCCAGCAGGTTTCTGGTGGATTCTTTGATATTTTCTATATATACGATCCTGTCATCTGTGAATAGGAATGGTTTTCTTTCTTTCTTCCTTTGCTATCTGCATGCTTTGTATTTCCTTTTCTTGACCAGTTGCTCTGGCTGGGTCAACTCCTGGGACAGTGCAGAATACCAGTGGTGAACCTGAGCCCCCTTGTCCTGCTCCTGATCTTAGGGTGAAAGCCTATGGTCTTTGAGTTGTATTAGCTATGGGGTTCCCATACATGGTCTGCTACATACTGAATGTTTGGGTTCCCCAAAACTTTATGCTGAACCCTAATCCCCAATGTAAAGGTATTGGGGGGGGTGTTTCAGCACAATTAGGTAATTAGGGCAGAGCCCTCATGAATGGAATTAGTGTCCTTATTAAAAAAAAAAAAGACACCTGATAGCCAACTAGCCCTTCTACCATGTGAGGAAGCAGCGGTGAGAAGGCATGCCTAGAACCCAGGACTCAGGCCCTCGCCGAACAGCAGATCTAACAATCCTTTGATCTTGGATTTCCAACCTCCTGACATAAACTTCTGTTGTTCATAAGCCACCCAGGCTATGGTATTTTGTTATAGTGGCACGAACAGAAAGAGAGTCCCTCTATCTTGTTGAGGAAGTTCCTTTCTGTTGCTAGTGTTTTGAGTGTTTCTATAATAAAAGAAAGCTGGGTTTTGTCAAAAGCCTTTGCTGGGTATACTGAGATGATCATATGGATTTTTTTCTGTCATTTTGTTAATGCAGTGTATTATCTTGCTTGATTTTTATGTTGAACTACAATCCATTATCTTTAAAAAGTAACTAGTTGAAAACTACAAATCACTACACAGAAACTATTCTCTAAGCACTACTTTAAATTTGTCAATTATTTCTTTCAACATATATTTATTTTGATCCTGGGCATTATTCTAAGTATTAGGGGCACACCATAATCCCAGTGGCTGGGGAGGCTGAGACAGGAGGATCACAAGTTTAAAGCCAGCCTCAGCAACTTAGCAAGGCCCTAAGCAACTCAGTGAGACCCTGTCTCTAAATAAAATATAAAAAGGGCTGGGGATGTGGCTCAGTGGCCGAGTGCCTCCCCAGTACCAAAAAAACAAACCAAAACAGCAGTCATCACTGCCCCAGCAGAGTGACGTTCTGAGTGAGGAAAAAATAAGCAAGGGAGATAAAATGTCTCGCAGGTAAGTCAGTGATGTGATCTGGGGAAAGAGAAAGAGAGGGGCGGAGAGAGTGAAGACGCCAGGTCTTAGAGGAGAGATCTGACCCGCCCTACGGCTCACACACGCATGCCAGGGTGGAGATGGCTCTCAGTCAAGAGGAGACAGTTGCCCCAGATGGACTCGGCATCTTTCCCACAGTGACCCCAAGCCTCACTAGGAACCCCACCTCCCTGTGGGTCCATGTCCTGCACCAGTCCACGGGACCCTGAGGCCTGATGAGCTCAGTTTCAGGTGCTGCAAACGGATGAGGTCGTACTGGGACCAACCCTGCCCTCCTTAACCCAGCGCAGTGTGGACTCCACCCAGGGATGAATGAGCAGAGTTCCCAAATTGAATGCTCCCCGACACCCTCCCCTGTCACTGTGTGCCCTTCGTTCACTTTGATAGCTGCAAAAGTTCAGGACCAACGGTGGCCCACAACTCCAAGAGGCTAACAGCCTGATGCTGATGACTTGGTGACGATTTCTAAGAGGCCCAACTGTCCTTTCACCTCCGACATCACAGACGCACAGAACATGAATGGACTCCTCTGACCTCCAGGAAGAATGCAGACTGCAGCGTGGGCCTGGGCAGAGATCCCACTGTCCAACGAGCTGACCAGTACGGGAGCACCCCCAGGGCGGCCTAACTGAACCAAGGTGTCATAAGAGAACACATTCGGGGTCTTCAACACCAGACACTGTGCAGGTCAAACACAACCTGATTTCAATGACAAGGCAGCAACGTACTTACAATAGCTCCCAGGGGCCTTCCCAGAGAGGGTACCACTTAACCTTGCACCCAGGGGCTGCCATCTTGGGCTGAGCCAGCCTTCTCCCTGGAGGCAGGCAGGAAGCACTGTCTGAGCGGCAGGAAGCCTGCACTGCCTCCTCTTGTGCACTGGCCAGCCAATTAGCATGTCGCCATGAGGGGCAGATGCACATGAATATGGAGCACACAGCCTCGTTTTCCTGTTCAGTCTGTCAAGCCACGGATTCACTAATCCAGTTTTGTCCTAAAACCAAGGGGGTGGGAGTCGGGGGCTGAAGGGAAGGAAGGTTTCAAAAGCCCCTTCTGCAGGGATGAGAAAGTCAAAGCGGCGGGCCTGGCAGCCCCAGAGGGTATTTCTGAGAGGGATGGCTTTTACATCCAGGTGCACTTCCTGGAGGAAGATGCTGGACACAGCGGCCTCTGGAATATTCCACAGAGCAACAGTGCTGATGCCATGTCATTTGCTTTTGGAAAGAAGAGGAAGACCTCGGTAAAAGATAGGTGAGCCTCATGGGCAAGAGGCAAAACCAGACATTTTATAAGAAAAATCAAAACACCAAAACGAGATTATTGGTTGGTGTGAGCTCAGATAAGTGTGGGGAGGTGAAGAAATGCCATTTCTAATTTGATTTATCAGATTAGAGCAATTTCTATAGAAAATTACTATTCTTCACTCATCAACACAGTTTAAAGGGATGTAAACACACTCATTGCTACTGTGCCCAGAGACTTCTCTGCTGAGCTATTAGCCATAGTTTCCTTTTATAAAAACCATAATAGAAAATGTGGCCAAACAGATAGATGGAGTGTTCCCAGCAATATGGAGAAACAGTTGTATTTATGCAGAGATTAGTCTTTCAAATTGAGAGATCTCCAAGGCTCCATTTGTACTTGAAAGGCTTGTCTTTTTGTTAACCAGTAAATAGCTCATTCATATTCCACAAAGAAAACCCTCTAAATTGGGAGAAATAGCCATATTTAACATTAGGTAGGGAAATGGGGCTGAAAGCAAGAAAAGAAGCCTATTTCCCCCATTTCTTGGAGAAGATTAAAGCTTTCCTTTATAATTTAAAATAGTCTCTGTTTTTTTTTTTCCACATGTAAGAGGCAGAAATTTCATGAAAGGCTGAGAAGTACTATCCATAAATGCAGAAATCATGCCAGAGAACAAGTTAAGAGACACGTTTTTAAAAAGAAATCTTGGGTCCTTCTCTCCTGTTCCGCAGTACGTGTTTCTTAGCTGCTACATCTGCCGCAAAGATGGGGGTGGGGTGGGGTTGTCAAGAGGGCCTGAGATACAGCCTGCTGGGACGGGCCCAGGCCACAGGTGCCCGTGGAGGACCTGTAGTCAGTCACTTGGGATGAAGCACAAGTATCAAACGGTGTGATCGGGGAAGACACTGCAGGGTGTACATGAAAGCCACCAGAAGGCACGAGGTATTCCTCACCATCTCAAAACGATGACAAGTCGGGAGATGACACTATGTGTTAACCACTGTTTTTAAGCCTATTTAACCCTAAGAACAGAATGGAGCTCTGACGTCCACGGGCAGCAAAGGATGAGCCCGCTCCCTGCCCAGCTTTGTTTCCCAGGATGCTGCTGGGCTCTGGCAGTGCGAGCAGCTGGGAAGAGGGTCTGGTGCACAGCTTGCCCTTGGGAAAAGTGATGGAAGCGAAGGGGAACAGAGGGCCATGGAGGAGAGAGACCCCAGTGGTTCAAGATCAACTGGGAGTTCCCCAGGGCCCAGGAGGAGGGTCTGCGCCACAGCCTTTCCCCAGTGTACACACACGTCATGCCTGACTCTGGAAGCCCTGTGCTGTGTGCAGGGATCCTCCATCACGTTGTCTGGAGCGGCCATGAACAAGAACGGGGCTGCGCCTCCCGTGCAATCCACTCGAGGTGTGGCTCGTGACCTGAACTTGCTGCTGGCCCTCCCAGCAGGGCCCTTAGTGTGCCCAGGTCTCCCATGGACATCTCGCTGAGGGTACTACCACACTCAGGAAGCCTGGCAGCCAACAGCCCAACCCCTCTGCATCTCCATCACAGCTCTGCCTTGGGCTGTGCCTGTCTGGGCCTTGGCTTCACCCTGCAGTGACGGAGCGGCCCTGGTCTTCTGTGCCACCTGTCTGCCAGGCTGACGTGTCCTTTCTTGGGGAGTCTTTCGAGACTGGAGCATGGACGACGTCTGCGTGGGTTAAGGAAGAAGCCCTCATGACCGAGCTCCTGGAGTTCCATCCCCAGGGTCATTATGATCCATCCCACTGACTGTCTCGGGGTCATGGCTGAAGCTCGCCTCATCTCACATCAACCTGGGTGTCTTAACAGAACCCAACCCCTGCCTGACCGCTGGTGTGGTAGTCACCTCGACGTTCGCCTGGCCTGACACCTGGACACTGTTCTGCCTCCCCTGCCGCTCCACGTGTGTCCAGCCCCACCTGTGTTCACAAAGAGTGGCTTCCTGGTTCTCCTGTCCTGTCCTGCTGAGACCAACCTCACGTCCAACCCCATGGAGGATCCTTGTGTCCAGCGTGAGCACAGGAGCTGAGCACCTGCTTCCTGTGGGAATGGTGGCTGTGGTGGCATCATGGAGGGTGACATCAGGCACCTCTCACACACCTCTGTGGTTTCTGCAGAGCGAAGCTCCATCACATTCACTGGACCAAAGACTCGACCCTGATTGCTTCCCCAGTGTCCCTCCCTTTCCTACAAAAATCACCGGCTTCCCTTCAGCGTGCAGTGTCGCTCCCTCGACTCCCTCGGCTCTTCCTTACGTCTGTCGACAATGTCCCCTACACCTTCTTGGTGTCCCTCGCCACTCTCCCACGGACTCCTCAGAACTGCCTGTGCAGACCCCCTAAGTGCCTAGCCAGAGAGCCTGCTGCCCCAGATGTCCTGCTGTGTCTGGAGCTCAGAACACGTTCCCTGCAGTAGGGTCGCGTCAGCTTCCACTCCCACAGAGCTTGTGGGGACCACCAACCCAGGCCACCCCAGAGGATGCTGTGCGCCTTTCTCTCCCTGTGAGGACTGAGGATGCTGATGTCGCAGACAGCTCGAGGTCTCGGGCACACAGAGGCAGGTGCCCCACCTTCTCTAGAGAAAGGCTGTCCGGAAGGAGCAGGGCAGCCCCGGCGGGTGACTGCTCTGTACAGGAAGAAGGCATGAGGGTGACTTGATGTTTGTCTCATTCTTTGGTGGAAACTTTTATACACATAAAGTTCATAATAGTGCACGGACATACTTTTAAAACAATTAAGCACACATATAGGGGGATTTCTCCCAAAATCTTTTATGAAAAAGGGGCCCATGTCCTAAAACATCAAAAGCCATGAATTCTCTCCCTTAAGTATTCTCATCGCTAAGTCTCGTCTCTTGTTCCCTCTTGACAGCAGCATCTTCTCATAAGACACACATTCTTCTTCCTTCCTCCCTCCATCCCTCCATCCCTCCCTCCTTCCCTTCCCTTCCTTCTCCCAACTCAGCACCAAATCAAGTAGCAAATTTTTAAAAGATACAATCAGGGACACACATGACCTTGGTCACATGCATGGCTCCCCTGCATTCGACTGCTCTAAATGACCAGTTTGGGACCCCATGTCAATCACTAGTGTTCTCAGACACACTACTCTTCTAGTACATTCTCTGAAAAGCACCTCCCTTTGTATCCCCCTTCAGCAAGGGCCCTGGGACATAATGCAGGGAAATGACCCCAGAGGCTGGCTGAGTGGCCCTAGGCAAGTGACAAAGCTGTATCTAGTGTGTGACTTAAGGCAAATGCTTAGGGGAGGTTTGCCCTGAGTTTATTCACCTCTAAAACTGAGAGGTCGGCAGCCAGCGTAAACATTCTATAACTAACCCTCATGAAGTGTAGACACCATCTGAGAACATGCAGAACCGGAAGGTGGCTTCTTCTTTGTATTTAAAAATCATCTTTTCACAGGCAAAATCAGTTTCCCATTGCTGCTGCAGCAAACTGTCACACACTTAGTGCTGAAAACCCCACTGAACAGCGTACAGTTCTGGAGGCCAGAGGTCCATGTGGGCCCCACTCGGCTGCACTGGAGGAGCGGTCAGGGCTCCTTCCCCAGCTCTGGTAGAAACGGTTCTGATCTTCCCATCTGTTAGATGCCACTGTGGCTCCTGTCCCTCCTTCAGAGCCCACAGCAGTGGGTCGAGTCCTCTCTACATCACATCTCTGGGACCTTTCTCAATTCCTCCCTCTGACAACAGGCAGACAGACAGGTCTCTGCTTCTGAGGACACGTGCGGGGGAGGCAGGGGGGGCCTCCTGGACAGTGCTGGCTAATTTCTGCACCTCGAGGTCCTTAATCTTGATCAGACCCATGCAGTCCCTTTGCCTAGGTGAGGTAGCATTTCCGTTTTTGTTTTTTTGATTTTTGTGGTGCTGGGATTGAACCCAGGGCCTTGTGCATGAGAGGCAAGTACTCTACCAACTGAGCTATATCCCCAGTGCCGAGGTAGAATGTTATAGAATCTAAGGACGAAGACACAGACATCTCTGGGCCATAAAAAGCACAGGACACCATGCATGTATGCAATTGAAGAAAAACTGCAGGACCTGTTTTAAAATGTGAGCAGGGCTGCTCCCCTGCTCTCCAGCGAGAAGCCCGCTGATGAGGTGCAGCCTTGCACCATGCACACGCACAAACAGCACTTCCCATGGATGTGCAGCCCTCCTTCCTGGCTGCTCAATGTGTTTGCATGAATGGCACTTTGAGTCCCTTGTCCTGCGGAGTTGGCACAGCAGTGCAGCCTCACTCCTCGGTCCTGCCTTGGAATCAGGTCTCCCTCAAGCTTCCTACGCCCGACCCGCAGGTTCTCTCCACTGTCACCTCTGTCCAGTCAGGAAAATTGCCCTCACTACACTCGTCAACAGAGAAGTGAGAGGATCGGCCCCTTTCCCCATTGAGAGAAGCAGAGGCGTCCTCCCGATGGGCAGGGTGACAAGGACCACAGTGCTGGACGCCGTCCCAATCTGCTCCATCAACAGAGTGTCAGTCATGCTCATGGCGCCGGACAGGACAGAGAGCCTCCAGGGCCGGCTCCTGCCTCAGCACCAGGCAGGGCTGGGGGGAACCAGCACTGGACAAGGACGCCACCTGAGGAAGGAGTCCTCCCGGGACGTGGCTGGGAGCTCGTCCTGTGGCAGAGAGCACTGCGGAAGCTTGTGTGGGGACCCCAGAGCTGGACCAGGACAGACAGGGGGACATGGCCTTGGGGGTGAGCGGGAAGGCAAAGCGGGCAGAGCTGCTTCAGTCAGACCTGTCAGTCACGGGATTGAAGAAGCCACGGGAGTCACAGTTCTGCTGCCCTACGGCATATCAGGACCCGGTCGCTGGTCACGAGAGTCCAGACCTCCAAAGGTGGAGTACGGTCTGCAAACACGCTACTGTCTTTCTGTTTGTGTGGAAGACTTCCAGAGGGTAAAATTACAATAAGTGTGGAGGCACATGACCAATTTGTATGTCCAGTCACACGCCGCGTGACAGCATCTTGGTGGGCGATGGACAGCACCTCGGGGGTACACACCCCACACCAAGGCGTGTCAGCCTCAGTCAACATAAGCACCTCCACAAAGTCCACACAGTGACAAAGACCTGGTGACACATTTCTTAGATGTGTCCCTATCACTATGCAACACACACACACACACACACACACACACACACACACACATACACACTATAAATGTCAAAATCACACCCATTGAGCTGGGCTGCGGCTCAGTGGTGGAGTGCTTGCCTAGCATGTGTGGGGCACTGGGTTTGATTCTCAGCATCACATATAAATAAATGGTTAAAATAAAGGTCCATTGACAAAATATTTTTTTTTAAAAATCATCACACATTAAGTGCCTACTTTGTGCTGGTCACTGAGGGTTCAAAATGAATGGAATATAGGCCCTGTAGGGTAAATACTGGGGAGTGATATTGGCCAAATTACATTGTTATATTGTGAGCAGACACAAATGTGTAAGAACAAATCCCAGCATTGTGCACAACTACAACACGCCAATACAAAACACGGCAAAGCACACAGCGCCGCCCCTCTGGAGGGACTGCCTCCTCATGTAATAGGAGAGACGTAATTAAACAAGTAATTAAGATTCTCCATGGGGTGGCTTGGAGGAAACACAGAGTGACACAGGAACACAATGGGAAGAGAGAAAGGACAGGAACCACACAGAACCTGCATCAGCCCAGGAGCTGCGCTGGCCGCCTTGACCCAGAGCTACCCAAAGGACCAGGAAGGAGGAGCAGAGGTGGAGCAGGAAACCTGCAGGCACCATCATGCCCTGGGAGCCAGGCTCCGCATACAAAGCAGACTATTAGGCTTATTTCAAAATGTTTGCTTTCTTCTCGATTTAAAAACACATACCTGAGATTCCGCTCCGATTCACCCCAGCACCACTGGAATTTGCTCAATGGTACTTTGAACCAACAGAAATGGCATCCGACGTGGGAATGGATGCAGACCAAGGGGAGCAGGCAGCCAGGCTCCCAGGGACTGTGCCTAGGGGGTGCACGGGGGTGGGGGGGGAGCCTGATGCCACAGGAAGGGGCAAGGCATCCCCACTCTGTTCTCCTACCTTACACATGTATCACAAGGAACTGAGGCCACCTCCTTCAGACTCGTGAGGAGGGTACACCCCAGAGAGGGACCTAGCCCTGGGATACGCTGATGCCCCTAGTATGTCCCACCTGCCCAGCCAGGAGCCCATGCCACCGCAGGCTCTAGCCCCTTCTTACCACTGCTGCTCAGGGCCATTCAAGGACCTTCAGGAATCTTGCAAGCATCTCTCAAATCTGGTAAAAAGCACCCACATCCCCTGTGAGAAAGAATCAGAGCTGACTACGTGATGGCCATTCCATTTAATTAAATATGTCCATTTCAGTTTGACAGTTTTCTCTACCTTGGGGACAGCACAGCTTTTCTCAGGTCTCCAGTATTTGCTTGGAGACCCCAGGCTTCCTGCCTCAGTGTCTAGGTGCCAGCCAAGCCTGGGGACACCCTTGTCTTGGGGCCAGGGTGCATGCAGCGTTCTCACCCCTCTGCAGAGCTCCTCCTGACCTCCCAACCGCACTCACTCCCTTGCTCAGGCCCCAGCTCACGTGCACACAGGTATCCCAACACTGCCTTCCATTGGAGGTGCGCCCTGCCTGGCACAGAGACCGCTGCATTTGAAATGTCGCATCTACCCACTCAACTTGGATGGAGCACCTTCCAGGATTCAGCACAGCATACATCTCACGACCCTGGGCTGTTCCTGTGGGCTCGGGGGTTTACGACATCCAAAGGCCGCACAAAACATGCACCACATCCTGCCTGTCACAGGAGCACAGCGCCTCTGCTGCCCAGCACCTCTGGGTAAAGCGAGGCCTCTATCCACCTCACCCGTGCTGGCTGCCTGCACCTGTGGCCTAGGTGAACCCCCCGCCTGGGCCAGCTGCATCCTCTGCCATCACCCTCTGCACAGTCACCCTTCCACACGGACACGTGCCACCAGCCCTGGAGCAGCAGGCAGCATCTGACTGGCTGCTCACTCTGAGGATGGGTTTCATCTGACTGATTTCTGCAAAGTGAGAACAAGCTAATAAGGGTGGGGTGCCTGGGTGCTAGTGAGAGCAGAAGGGGGAGAATGGAGTCACTTGTCCATAGGGCCAGGACACACATGGAGGCGAGAAACTAAAAATTCCTTACTATTTGTAACAATGCAATGTATTAAAATGCAATTCCTCCAAATTTGGAATTCTTTGATGCATTTACACAACACATTGAAAACCTTGTTCATATTGCTTGGAAACTCCATCTAAATAAACATTAACCACACACTGTATAAAATCCAATTTGTTTTAATCAAACAAGTATATTTTATCATGGTTGCTAACAGTTCTCCTCTGCATGAACACCAGGTTGGGGGGGGGGGACTCTTACATCATCACAACCCAGAAAGGCAGCTCATCAACTTTAGAAAGGAGGTGGGATCTTTTCTGGAGAACAACACCTCATTGAACAAAACCAGCCACAACTCTGGGGACGGGAGGAGCCCCGCCTCCACCCAGCCCTGCACTCTGCAGCAGGTCCAGAATGAACATCTGCAGTGTGGACGCGGGGCCCACCACCCTGCAGCCTGTTAGCATATTTTAATGCTGTGATCACAGCTTTCTATTTCTATCAAGGTGCTACGAGGTGCCAGACTCTGGATTCACACATTGCGTCATTATTGTCCCCTGTGAACAGATTAGACAGCAATATTGGGGACAGGGTTGAAAGGGAATGGGAAGGGCTGCCAACGGGAAAGGCAGATGGAGCTAGGGCAGCCGTGAAGAATGGAGGGCCACCACGCCAGGAGGCTCTGGTGGTCTCAGACACTGGTGGGGTGCCGGATGAAAGCCTCTCTTGAAAACCTTAAAATAATTACATTATTTACAAAGAAACACCTCTCCTGGCTAGTGTTGCATTCAATATTTATCTCATTAAAGTTATTAACAGATGTAAAGTCACTGGTTCAGAAGGCTTTTCTGAGTCGCAAGTGATCAAAACCGCCTTCCTCACTAGCAGACTCGACCCGAGGTGTTAATGAACGAGCCAAGGTTGCCACAGAGAGAAGCGGAGAGGCCAAGGCTTTACCTTGACTCATCCCCATGATACAAGGAACACGCAGATCCAACTCAACCTATGATGCAAACTAAGTTCGGTACTGTGATTCCAAGAAAAGCATCGCTGAGGGTCCCGGCACTTCTGAATCTCACATCCCAAGTTCACGCAGGACACAGACAATGCTCAAGCATCCTGACTGCCACCGGCATGTGCCTACACAGGGACCCACGGACAGAAGCAAAGCAAACAAAGCCCAACGTCATCTCTTCCCAAAGGGCCAAAGAGCTGAGCCCGCCTCTTTCTTGGAATCTGACTTGGGCTGTCGAGCAGCCGCAGCATCTGCACAGGGTGAGCACCCCACAGTCTGCAGGCCCAGTCCTCAGTGCTCCCCTCCGACCAGAACTGGACCCTGGGAATAGCCATCTCTGTCCCCTTCTACTGCCACTGGAAATCCGCACTGAGGAACAGGCACTCCTGGCAGGTGGGAGGCTGGCTATCCCCCACGGGCCAGGGGACTTCTCTGCCTCTGGCCTTCCCTGGCAGTTCTTGGTGGTGGGCAGCCTCCACTCATGGTCACAGGCCCAGATGGACACATCGCTGCCAATTTCCTTAAAGTGAAGGAGGGTACCAGGTGTTCTGACCACACCTGGTTGTCACGACAGGTAAATGAGATAATTCAAGCAAAGCACTTGGTTTATCCTCAACCCGGCGGAGCTGTTGAGGCAGAAACTCAGAGCTGTGGAAACTCTTCTGCGAGTTGCAAAATACAACCAAGATGTCACTACTGGGACTGGACTCCCCAATGTGGGCTCCTTTCCCAGGCTGGCTTGTGGCAGGGACTTCAGGAGAGGCCACACTGCCCTCACCAGCTTAGTGTCTCTACCATGCTCCCGCCAAGCGCCTGAGGAGGAGGGTCTCCCTCTCCATGCTGCGGAGCTCGCCCGCTTAGGCCCCTCCAGCCACCACCCTGAGACCTCCCCTCCCTGGAATAAGCACAGACCCTCCCTCCCACCCTCCTTTCCATCACACACCCTAACCCTTCAGCATGGTACCAGGTGTCATGCTGGCCCCAAGAGCACAGTAGTGGCAGGTGGCCCACCAGCCACAGGGCACCTCCAAGCCAGGGCACACTCTGACCAACTTCATTCATCTTCTGACGTGGCTCCACGTGATATCTCCAAACTCTTTTTATACAATTTAGCAACAGGATATTTTCAAACCCTGTTGACAAGGTGCCGCTCTGCCAAGGGTGCTGGGCGGCACCCTCAGATAACCCTCCAGCTGTGTCGCTGTCCCTGCCCTCAGGGAAGAGCCACGCTTACTAGAGGTGACCTGCTCTCCAGGTGAACACCCTCTCTATTTCTTGTCTCTCCCTGTCACCACCTGACCTGACAAGGTAGTGTGGGTCCTTTAACAGTAGAAAAAGAACTGGCCCAAGAAGTCGCTAAGGTCTGACGGTCTGTGCCCTCCAACGCTCACGGTACAACCCAACCCCAGGTGACAGTTCAGGGCAAAACCCTCACAAATGAGACTGTGTTCCTCTAAAAGGGACCCCACAGAGCTCCCTTGACCCTGCCACCACATGAGCACACAGCAAGGGGTGTGGGCTGTGAGCCACCAAGTGTACCCTCCCCAGACACTGAATCCAACAGCACCTTGATCTATGAGAGGCACATTTCTGTGGTGCATAAGCCACCAAGCCTGTGGCATTTGGCTATAGCAGCCTGAACAGACGAAGAAAGATGCATAGTGGGGTCTCCGCCCAAGACAGTGTTTTCTGCCCTTGAAAGAGTTATTTCAACTCTCTGGGTGTCAGTTTCATTGTCTATGAAGCAGAATACTGGCCCAGGTCACTGCTAGAACCTTCCAACGTATACCCGTTTTGTGTTCTAGGCTCACCTTCTTGTTAAAAAATTTTCAGTGACTTCCTTCAGGATAGCGAGTACAAGCTCTGTGGCCTGATGTCCCGGCTTTCTCCAATGCGACCCACCTTTCTAAATCAGCTCTCATCTAGCAGCAGGCTGACAATCTCCATGTGACAGCTCTGTTATCCCATCCCCCATACTCCCGCCAGGCTGCCCAGGAGCAGTGTCCTCCAGACATGCCCGCCATCCAGGACAATGCCTTCCCTTCAGTACCCAGGGTCCTGGAGACGTCCCCTCTGTCTCACACATGGGCACCGAGACCGGACCCCGTGTGGATCTTCTCAGGTGCCAAGTCTCAGTGTCTCAGCACTGGATGGAACCGGCCAGGAGGCAGGTGGCCTCGGGCTCCTGACGGTGGGGTGAACAGGATGCACCACTGGATCCGAGGGGGAGACTCTCCGTCCTCTGTGGGTAGACTGGCGTTCACGTGCGGTGCCACATGCCCTCTCTCTGGGGAACCAGTCCTGGACACTTCCGTCTGAGCACAGGGAGGTCCGCTGAGGGCACCTTCTCCCTGGTTGCCTTTCTGCGGGAAAGCACGTGACCTCAAAGACACAGATGCACATTGAGCGCAGGCAGGGGACAGCCTTCCGTGGTGGACCCGGCCATGCGCCCCTGACAGTGCAGCTGCTGAACTTGAACCTGCCACCCACCTTAAACCTGGACGGCAGGCCCGCAGGCAAGAGCCCCCCAGTACTTTCACCCCAACCAGGAACCGCAGTCACTTCCTCACCAAGGGGGACGGACGACAGGGCCAGAAGTCTCACTCGGGTACCTTTTTCTCCCAATTTTTAGAATAAAATAAATAACAGGTATCCGCGCTCCACACCAAAGGTAGAGAAGCGGCACACACCTAGAGCCGGCCGTGGCACAGGCTCAGATGCCCCTTCCTGCCACCACCAGGTGAGGGCAGGCATCCTTGCTGTGAGAGGGGACAATGATGAATTCTGTCATAGAGAATACCACGTTCTTCCCGTTCCAGCTGAGGCTCAGGGACCGCCCAGAGAAGCCGCACCAAACCTCTGTGGTCTTGAAACAAGCAGAGGCATGCCATGCTCCTCTTGTGACCAGGGACAGCCAAGAGGTGCTCAGTCTCACTGACCAGTGGCCCCCAGCACCCAGGCCGGGTAGGTGTGGCCATGGCCCCTGCCCCTTGCCTGCCATGGCCGTTCCCATCTGTCTGGTCATCTCAAGGGCAGGTGGCCTATGCCCTACACTAAGAGCCTGGTGGGGGCTGACAGAGACAGAGGGAGGTTTAAGAAAAGGGTCTCTCTGAAGGGCAGCCACTCCTTCTGGATAGCCACAGCGGCACTTCTGGGAAGAGCCATCTGGAAGGAGGGAGGTATTTTGGCTGCTACAACTTTGAGCGCCCCAACCTCAGGCTTGATTCCTCTCCACTGGCTACTGGCTGGCTGCCTGGAGGAGATTATAGATATATAATTTAAGGAGTATTTTATCTATCTATCTATCTATCTATCTATCTATCTATCCTTTGATTTTCCTTTTCTTTCTGGGAACTAAGAGACAAAAGTCACCTTTCCCCTCTGCTCCCAGCTCTGGGGACATAAGGACAGATGAAAGAGTCAAAACATGATCACTGCCACTTTTAGGTTGTTGGTGTCCCCACACCCTATGCTGGCGTCTCCACTGCAACGCAACTCAGAGCTCCCAGCCTGTGTGGGTTCCGCAGAACGCCCACCTCCCCAGGGTCACCTCCGACTCTGCACTTCCCGACACATCACAGGACAGCTCTGATCTTCAGCTTCTTTTCTGCAACTACCCAAAGATGGTCCCTTCCAAGCTTTACTGAATACCCTTTTGGATCATTTTCAAATACCTGACCCATGACCACCAAGCCAAGCAATGAGGTGCCTTCCCACGCAGGTCCAGCAAGTTGAGTCAGGCCCACCCCCTCAGTGGCACCCTGCCCGCCCCAGCCACCTCCACGTCCACACTGAGAGTCACTGTGAATAGACACTTGCTCTGGCACCATGTAAACACCATTCCTGGCACCCAGGGACACGGAGCAGAAGAGCCGTCATGATCACCCATGTAGTCACGCAGGGCACTTAGGAGATTTTACTTAATTTCCTCCAGCACCAGGGAAGAGCTGCCCACCACGGGATCCAGATTTGGAAAGTTCTCAGAGATTCATAAGAAGAGAAACCCAGCCAAGTGAGACTCTAAGCCCTTCCAAATCAGGAGGCCAAATCCTAGGAAACGAGCAGGGCCGGCGGCTTCCCCTGGAGCAGTCCCGGGTTCTTAAACACACACAGTTAATGCGGGTCACCCGACAGCCTGCGTTGTGGGCTTCGTGACACTAATGACGTCCTGCTTTCCACCGTAGCGCTCCCTGGCCTTGGAGGACGGGGGCTGAGTCAGACCATCCTGCATTCTGCACAGGAGCACAGTTTGAATCAATAGTGTTATCATACCCAGCTGTCCCTTCACGCTCTCCCTAATGCCTAATAATTGTCAAGTTTGCACTAAAATTGATCAGCGACAGAGCCCTTTCTCTTAACACCCCTCCATGCGCACCGTCCCCGCCAGCCCCCGCTCCCCCAGGAAGCGGGCGGCATTGATTACAGGAGAGCTTGCCCTGACTTTCCCCAGTTACTTAAGCCGGCGTCTCATTGCGTGTCCTTAGAGACCAGGGCTTCGCTGAGGCAGAGAGCGTCTAGACAGTATTCATGACCCATCTGTCTGGCACAGCCCAGCGGATGGCAAACTCTATTAGAACTGAAACCATTTCTCCCTCCTCCTCCTCCCATCCCTCTTTCCCTTCGCGAAGCAGGAATCTGATACTGAAAATTACTATCATTGTTGCAATTCTCAAAATAGCACCACCAGACTTTCATTAACATCCACGCTAGACTACTAAATATTTAAAGAAGTGGATACATTTCATCCGAAGTGGGACAGCCCCCCACACATGAAAGCAGTCACGGAATCAAAATGTAAATCTAAGAGGTTGTTTTTATCTGAGTAAATTCAGTGTCACAGCAGGAGGAAATGATGCCTCCGGTTTATTAAAACTTTCCCTCGCATTTGTTCTCCGCCTTTGTTTATTTGAAAAGACAGAATTACTGCTCAGGACCCTGCAAGACTTTAATTGATCGAAAACCATCTTAGAGAAACAAGGCAGCAGAGCAGGGGTGGGGTGCACCTGAGGCCAGAGCCCTCCCCTCCCCATCCCCCGCCCCATAACTCCCCCAGGTGGGAGCTTGTTGCCAGTGACAACCTGCTGCAACCTGATCCAGCAGGGTCCCAGGCCAGCCAGCGATGCCCATCCTCCTCCTCACCGCGTGTTAAATGCCATCTTGGATCATTTTTACACACGTCAATAAATTGTTTTGCCATGGATTCTTTTTGCTTTTTTCAAGTTAAAACAGGGGGCAGGGAGCTGTCAATACACACTGCTCTGCAGAACAGCTGGACGCATTACAAGCGGCCTCTGCTGCTGGCCTTGACCAAGGTAAGCCAGAATTAAGTATTAAGCATGTGGAACATCCCCAGCCCCACCACTCAGGAGAAAAGGGTAACCAATTGGAAGATCCTGCCCCCTCCCGCCACGGCTGGGGTCCTGTGGCTCTGCCCACCCTCCACTGGCACAGCTGCAAGAGTCTGGAAGGCCACACTGCTCATACGTGCCCGGGTCGTCGGGGGCCTGGTTGAAAGCTCTTGCCTGGCCAAGGTGGGCTGTGGGTGCTCACAGGTGAAGGGCAGAGCCTGGACCAGCAGGCAGGAGGGAGGGAGCTGGCTCCCCGTCACATAACTGGTTCACGGTGGGTGGGATCCAAGAAGGAGAGTTGTCAGTCGGGAGCCCTAGGGAACCCATAGAAATCCATGATCCCAAACATGTGGGGGGATTCCCGGGTTGATTTTTCCCAATATATTTGAAAGTCAGCGTGAAGCCCAGATTATCATAATCTACATATCAATTAAAAATTATAACATAAAATAAATAACTGTTCTTGGAGCACTCAGTTCTATGGCCCTCCAGAATAGTGGCTGCTTGATCTCCACTCCCCAAATCCGACGACCCTATTAAGAATGGAGGAGTCGACCCGCTTCTTATGAGAATAATACCATGCGAAGGGGAAAACTCAAGGATAGACAAGCCACGTCTGAGTTTGAGACCTCTGGAACAACATGCTCTGCTGTGGCTGAATAAATGACCTGCCCTCTCTGAGCACGACGCTCCCATGAAACCTTCCTAGGCTGCTTTGGAGGGCCATGTGAGGGGATGTGTGAAGCAAAGGCAGTGCCCACCTCATCTCGCCTGGGGGCTGCAGATGGTCAGAGGAACAGGACATGCTGAGCGGGAACTGCAAGCCAGGCGCCCCAGACTTACTGAGCAGTTACTCTGGGCAGCGCTGCTCCACTGCTGACCTGCGCTATTTCACTACATCTCAGAACCGCGGTTGAGGGAGATACCAATACCGTAAAGAGCTAGGCCACCTGCCCACAGCCACAGTGACTGAGGACTCCCGCACCAGAGCTCAGGACCCAGCACTCCACGCTATGGTTTAAATACAACCCCACCTCGTGGCTCCTGACACTGTCCACAGGAAATGTCACTGTCCATGACACTGTCACAGCATCCACAGAAAATGTCACCATTCACGACACCATCACAGCATCCACAGGAAACGACATCGTTCATGACACTGTCTATCACAGTGTCCACATGACACTGTCACAGTGTCTGCAGGAAATGTCACCCTTTGTGATGCCGTTACAACATCCACAGGAAACATCAACTGTTCGAAACACTGTGACATCATGTGCGCAGGAAACGCCACCATTCCTGTTGCTCTGTCACAGCATCCACAGGAAAAGTCACCATTCATGATGCTGCTACAGTGTGTCCACAGGAAATGTCACCACTCATATGCTGTCTGTCACAGCACGTCCATAGGAAATGTCTCCCCGTAGCTCTAGGAAACCTACCAAGGATACACGGCCAGGAAATGGGAATTCGCTCTGGCACCTGAGGCTGCACAAACATCTTGCACACTCATCCACTCGTGCACACGCCCCATACTCTCCAACACCCACACACTCAGGTGTACATACACACACAGACCCACACACACTCACACACACAGCCCACCCAGACCCACACACTGGGGCATGCACACCACGCAGATCCACACACTCTCTCACACTTCTTCAGGGCTCAGTGGGAAGCACATCACACGCCCCCTGGCAGAACATGAACCATCCTTCATTCGTCAGCATGTGGGTATCTAGAAGTCACAGCTGGTCCCTCAAGGGTTGCTGGACCAGAGACCCTCGACCAGTTATAAAGCACAAAGTCTCCCATACTCCCGTCCCAGAATAAGGTTACCCCAGGCATATGGAGGCTGGAGCAGCAGAAAAAGGACACTTCCCAGGTGTCCACTCGGTATGGTCAGTGCTCCATTAGGAACGTCAGGGCCTTAATATCCTGTGGGAATTACTCTTGTCACACATGGAATCGGGCAGAACAGACACCATCTTACCAGGGCACAGGCGGCTGCCGGCCTCCAGTTAGCAGAAGCTGAATCTGGTTATGAGGTAGGGTCAGGAGGGAGACCACCTCGCTGTAGCCAGGAGGTGGTCAGAACAGCAGACAGAAAATACCAAGGCAGCTAAATGTCGGGTGCTGGGGGTTTGAGTGGCTCCTAGGGGCTTTTGAGAAGTTGCACACCTCTGCCTGCACTGGAGGCAGGATGGGGTAGAGGCTGGGACACCACATGGTGTCTGGAGGAGCCACCACAGAGGACAGCTGAGAGGTGCCAGCCACCATCAGGTGAGGACCCTGCATCCTCAGGGAGCAGAGTCTCAAAAAGGGTCGAAAGTGGGGTCTGCAGAGGGCAGCAGCTCCTTAGGGAGCTACAGGTAGGCAGGTGAGGGCAAGGGCTCGGGCAAGCTGGGGTACGGGGGAGGCTATGGAGTGGGAATGGGGGGCAGGGGGTGCTGGGGCTCCCGGGTGGAGAGATGGGGGCTCTCCTGGAGTTCAGCCTCTGCCCAGATCCTGGGAAGGGACCCACAGTGGGTCAGTGCACTAAAGTCACCTGACTCTTCAGTTCATAATGACAAAGAAAACCTCAGGAGTCACTTATGAAGAGCCACGGGAGACCTGCTCATTCCTTTTTTGTTTTTGTTTTTGTTTTTTTGTACTGGAGATTAAACCCAGGGGCACTTGACCACTGAGCCACATAAGGAGCCCTATTTTAGACAGGGTCTCACTGAGTTCCTTAGCGCCTTGCTAAGTTGCTGAGGTTGGCTTTGAACTTACAATCCTCCTGCCTCGGCCTTCCAAACTGCTGGGATTCCAGGTGTGCACCACCATGCCAGCAAAACTTGTCATTCTTAAATGATCTCATTATACATGATATTGGCCTCAGAGTGGTCCTCGAGTTGATGGGAGCTTCTCTCTACAGAGGCATCCCCACTATTTAAATGGAAGCAAAGGAGAGAGTCAGGTCATGACTTTCACAGACCATAATGACTGACCTCGTCACAGAAAGACAACCAGACCTGGGAGCCCAGGACAGAAGACAAGTGCACCGGGGAGGAGTCTCCTCGCATGGCACGTGCACACCTGAACATCTGCAGCCCTCGGGGTCCTCCCACCCAGCACCCTGAATTACAGGGGATAGAGGAGCAGCATGTTCACGGGTTCCGTGGGCAAGTCATCTGCCAAGTCCAGAGTACGGAAAGACCCAGAACAAATCCAGACCCGCCCTGCAAAGATCACGGGTGGGGGCAGAGGAGGAGAAGCGGGAAGGGTGGGGGCACAGGCTATACGGAAAGAGACCCTCGGAGTGAATATGATCCTGAACTGCTCCATCCATCACAATGCTGTGAACAGAACAAACCAAACCAACATTCACAAGACGCCTGGAGAGACGGGCCCTCTACCAGGGTCCTGGATGACATTGGAGAATCCTGCTAATGCTGACGGAGACAGTGAAGGGAGCAGTGAAGCCCGCAGCATGAGCCCTGGCTGGGAAGTTAAAAGCCTGACCCCAGGTGTCCAGAGTTCCCAAGCTTCGAGGGAGGTGGGGGCTGAGGCAGACGGGGGGTAGTCACAGCTTGGTGCTCAAAAGTGGCTGGTGATTTAAACAGAGTCCCTTTGGGGAAAAATACTGAGAGAGATGGGAAGGGCTGGTTTGGAAGACAGGCAATCGGCTCAGGTTTTAATATGTTGGATTAAGTTACCTAAGTGGTTATCGTCACCCAAAGGAGCCTCAGGGGGAAAAAAAGTTTCTGGAAAAGTTCCGAAGTTAAAATCCTGGCTTAACTGGCACACTTGATTAGCTCCAGTTCATCTGGCTCCAAGACAGTTCTAGGAGGCCACCTAGAGGGAAAGAAGCAGCCACCTCCAGTGGGGTGGGAGCCCCTCCAGCCCCCTCCTCCATCAAATCTGCTAATTGGAAAGTCCACCGAAGCTGAAAGGAAATGCGGTTCCAGAGACAGGGGCTTCCTCTCCAGGTCCAGGGCTCGATCCTCAGCAGTTGCGTGAGGAAAGTCTGCTCTTGCCAAGACTCTGAGAGCACATGGCTCAGACCTCACTTCTGGGAAGTCAAAGGAGGTCTCCCCCAACCCCCCACCATCTGGCCAGGGACTCTGCCATGGGGCATCATCCAAGGAGCGGCAGGCCCGCCAAGTGTGTGTAGGCTCTGGGTTGTGCCCTAGCACAGCCAGAGATGTCTCCAGGCAGATGAGGAGCAGCAGGCTCACTGCAGAGCACTGGGTGCGGGACGCCAGCGGCACACGCACAGGAGCGTCACTCCCCGGCTCCTCTGTGGGCCAGCCCACTTCAGCTCTATCTCAGGCTGCCCTTGGCCCCAGCAGCCCCACTGCCATGCCAGGTGGTCCTGCCCCTGCCCTGGGTCAGGGCCACCCTCACTCACGGCAGCGCTTCCGTCCCGCTCTTGACACTCAGCCCAGCCTCTCACCACCCAGCACACCTTCCCCCTGAAGCCACTAGGACCCCTAGAGTCCAACCTGAGAGACACCACCTCTGGAAACACACACCTACGTCACTTAGTCATCGTGTGGGTGCAGGTGAGACCCCAGTCTTGAGTCCAGCACCCCCGACAGCAGCATGCTTCTGCCATTCCCCGTAATGCCTACAGAGGAGGCTCTGGATAGACCTCGTGTTTGAATGATCAGGGTGTCAGGGCTTAGGAGCACAGTATCTTGATAAAGCACATGTAAGAAAAGATAGGAGAAAAGCTGGGACTTTAGCCTGGGGGCTGTCTGCCCTTCCACAGAAAGGTGTGCACCGAGCTCTTCCTGTGGGATGATTGAAGCCGGCTTAGCCCCACGTCTGCAAAACCCTTTGAGTCTTGCAGCAAATCATATCTGCCCCACTCAGTGGCTGTCTGACCATGGATGGCACAGCAGAGAGGCAGATGAAATCAGAGGCGCCTCCATCCAGGTTCCGGAAACCAGCAGGAAAGGCTGCGTACTGGTGTTGCTGACTTCATAGCAACAGTCGTGTTTTCTTTCTAACCTGAAGTCATGCCAAACCTTAGGAAATACCAGAGGAGACGGAGACAACCAAGACACCTCAGCCTTGGTGCACACCCAAAGCCAATAACATGCACAGAGAAGTGACTCTGGCTCCCTGAGAATCCAGAAGATTCCACCTTGCTTCAACCTTCAACCCTGCACTCGAATGTCAACAGTGAAGGGCTCCTTCAGGTGGGAGGAGAACAAGTCCACAAGCCAATCCTGTTCTTAAACAGGAGCAAGAGGAGGCGCTGTTGGTTCCTCTGGAGTGCAGCAGTCTAAGAACTCCTGCGGTACTTCCTCAAGGTGCAGAGGAAGGGGAATCTTATTAGCACAGTTTTACTCCATGAAAGGGGCACCGTCCATCTACTATGGCAAATGCACTGGTAGATGATCCAATTAAAAAGGTGGCATTCAGTGAAACTCACTCAAGATGGAGCGCCTCTAGATGCGTCTCACAGCCACTAATAGGAAGTCCAATGCTCCTTGTTTGTGCTAGACTCTTGCAGGCAGGGTGCAGGGGAGAGGGCACAACATCCTTCCGGATTAGAATAGGCTCCAGGCTTCACAGATCGTGCATCTAACCAAAAGGAACATCAGCAAGAATGGGGAAGTGACAACCTTTCCAGAAGTTCCTGACCAAAAGGACAGGCCAGCTACACAAACTCAGAGTGAGTGTCATCCCAACTAGCAATCCTCCACCTTCCTCTGGGAAAGCAGCATGGGGCAGCCACTGGCCAGGTCACAGCAAGTGGGGACACTTCTCAGCAACAGAATGGATGGGAAACACCCAGAACCTCCAAGGAGCACCCCTGCAGCACACCTGGAAACTCCTGATACATGTGAAGAGTGGCCTGACATCGAGGGCAGGTGACACAAAGTCACCAAACTGGCTGACTCACATCACAATGACCGTGTGAGGTGTCCACTACCCCCTCGTGTGTCTCATAGATCCTCACAGCAGCCTCGCCACATGGCAGGAATGATCCCATCCTACAGACACAGATGCTGAGCCCTAAAGGGCTTGTTCCTCCCCCAGGACAGCAGAAGACAGCCACAGCCCTGCCTTGTGGTCACTGCCTCCTGCATCTACAGTCTTCTGGAATGAGAGCACGCTGTAAGAATCTCCATCTGAGCTATAAAGACACGTGTTCCAGGGATTTCCGAAGAGTAGGGCTGACACTTGCCAATAGGATCTGAGATTCCTTCGTTAGGACAAGATGGAGCCACTGTGGGTAAGGCTTCTTCATCTGGCTGCTGAGCAGAATGAGAGGTACATTTTCATAATGAATGGAAAAGAACCAGAAGGGAATACAGATGAGAAAGAGGGAGAGGGAGGCAGGGAACCGCCAGGCAGAGAAGGAACTAGAAGAGGAAAGGGTTAAAAGTGAGAGGAGGCCCTCGTGGAAGGACGTGGGTGAAGGAGAGCAGCTGAGACAGGGCTGGTGGACTGTCCGGGCAGAGGCCAAGCCCCCTCTGCCTTCATCCACAGACCCTCCCTGCAGGGGGGCTGCCCCGCATGGTGGTGACACACTGGGCACAGTTCATCACACACCTGCTCCCTGTTGCTCAGGCCCAGAGAAAACAGAATAAGAAACCACTGTGCCTTGCTCTCCTCCCGTGAGATCCCTGGGAGCCGAGCTACCCACTGCCACCATGCAGCACCTCAAGGCTGGTTCCAAGTGTTTCAAGTGTCTGGTCCCAGGTAGGCTCACAGCCACCATGCTGTGGCCCCACTGTGCAGAGGAGGGACAGGAGCATAGAGTCAGCACAACCTGCCACGGCCAGTAGGTCCCAGGATCTAGCCTGGAGCAAGCACCTCCCCCATCTGTGTGGGTGGGTTGTGGGCTCATGAACATTTCCCATTATAAGAAAAGTGGACAAGGAGGGCCCTCCCTGCTCCTGGCCTCCCTGTGAGCCCCTGCCAGCCCTCAGGCTACTCCACCCTGCTCCCAACCCTGTGACAGTCCTCCCAGGGCCCCTCCCTGTGTGGGCTCCCAGGCTCTCAGCAGGACACCACCAGCAAGTGCACAGAGGCCAGCTGGGTTATGCAAAGGCTTCTGAACCAAACAACCTGAGGAAAACTTGACCCAATACCAAGAAAGCACACAGTCCATCCCAAACTTTGAGAACTGACCAGGCAGTGTGCAGGGCGGGAACTTAAAGAGTGCTCAGGGTGAGAACTTGCCGACAGACACACAGAGAAGCCTGAGGAAGACTGTGCGCTCAGGCTCTCGACTTTACGAGCACAAGCAGCAGACTTGAAATCCACCAGCAGTCATTTTCACACTGGGGTACACATGGCTTTCTCCCAACATAAAAATGCAGTAGAAAGAGAGAAACTGGTTTCTTTTCTTAAATCCTTGCCCATCTCACATGTAGCACTGGTATTTATGTAGTCTAATATCCCCCAAAAAAAGTTTACATTTGTATCAAATATAACTCCTCAAAATAATGTCAGTAAAACTAGTGTGAGAAGCTGAAAGCATCCTGAAATGATCTCAGTAAGACCCCATGAAGAGGGCTGTGCTCATCAGCTTTCCATTGCTATTACAAATACCTGCCCTAAATCCACCTGGAAAGAAGAAAAGTGTACGTTTCAGTCCATGGTTGGTTGGTGCCATTGCTTTTGGGCCTGTGGTGAGGCAGTGCATCATGGCGGGTTCACAGGGTGGAGCCAAGGGGCCCTGCTCATGGTGGGCAGGAAACCAAGAAAGAAGGAGGAGGGGCCAGGCCGTGTCTGCTGTAGGGCACTCCCCCATGTGATCGGAGGACCCATGAGGTCCCTCCTCTGAAAGGTCCCACCACCCCACAAGAGCACCACGCTGGGGACCAAGCCGTCGTCAACACAAGGGCCTGGGGACACTTATCCAATGCTCTTCCAGGTTGAGATTCTCCCAGACAACCCAAGACATGGAGAAACCAAGCTCCTTCTACTAAGAGAAACTCAGTAAGGCTTCAACTGCATTCCAGCCCCTTCCTTGTCCTAAAAACCATGAGATCAGAAGTCGATGAACTTCAAACTCTGATTTCATCTTTTCAAGGTCAAGAAATGCTCACAGTCTCCGCCTTGGGGCTTCTCCCGTGTAAAGATCTTACACAACAGAAAACACGTGAATGCAACCTCGAAGACTCTCACATCAACCTTCCCTACTTTGTTGATTAATTACAGACATGTGGCTTTCTTTCCTTATTTAAAATTACTTCTGAAGTGATGCACTCTTAAAAAAAGAATTCCATAACACCGATGTGAAGAACACTCAAGCAATACATGACTCCCAGGAGCAGCAAAGACCTGTCCCAAAGCACAGCACCACCAACCGTCTCTGGGAACAGACTGGATTTTCTGCCCTTTCTCTCTTAACAGAAAGAACACGTTTCCTTTGAGAAAACCCAAGGCTCTTTCCTTAGTCAGAAATCAGCATCCCTTTCATTCCGCGTTGGCCCCACCTCCTGTCCACTTCAAAATCACAGCCAGACACCACGGCGCCAAGGCGAGTGGAGGGACTTACAGTTGAAGATGCCCGGAGGCGGGTGCTCCGTCACCAGCAGACAGTTCTCCTCATCACTGTTGTCCCCACAGTCGTTCTGTTGGTTACAGACCAGCGAACCAAGGGACAAGCATTTACCGCTGGTGCAGGTGAATTTGCAGTCTGAAAAAGTACAATATAAAGCATGAAGAAGTCAATGCAAGCTGGGTGCTCCTGCATCATTACTGCCCTTGGGCTCTCCCCCCACAAATTTGCAAATGGATCACCTGGATATTCCAGGACACTGAATTTGGAGAAGGTGCGTCAGGAGGGGACTATCCCTCTCTGAAACGCAGTGTCAGGCCTCTCTGGGAAGCCCATGGAACCACCCAAACCTGAGGGACACATGACTCCTCCCTCTCCACAACCCACCCTGCCTGCAGAGGGGCTCTGTGGCTCCACTTGAAAACATCTGTGACCATTATCTAGACTTCCAAGGATGGGGAAGCCCTTGTGGCAGCGGCAGGGGCCCCAGAAAAACTCAGGAGCTCCGACTTGATTGAAGGGGGCCCATGAATTTTATTTCCAACCTGCCATTTTCTTGTGATGAAACTCTGGGCAAGACAGTCAAACCTCCCTGGTGCTTATTCATCTCATGCCAAGAAAAATCGGTTTTGATAACAGCAGGGGTAGCAGTGATTTTATAATGTAAAACACAGGAAAATTATATGTGCTCTCTCCTACGTAAGAAGCATCTGTGTCAAGGGCTACATTGGTAAATTATAAAAATAGTAGGAAGCAGGATGGTGGTGTGCACCTGTGATCCCAGCTACTTGGGAGGCTGAGGCAAGTTCAAGGTCAACCTGAGCAACTTCACAAAACCCTGTCTCAAGATAAAATAAAAAGGGTTGAGGATGTACCTTAGTGGTAGAGCTCTTACCTAGCATGTGCCAGACTTGGGGTTCAATCCCTAGTATGGGGGGAATAAAAAAAGGATGGGGCCCGTACCCACATCCTTATTAGCCACACTGAATGTAGGATCCCTGAAATCTCTAGGAATCAATATGTTAAAATGGAATTCACTTTAACAGGACTCAAAATAAATCTGCAAACCTAACACATTACTGTCACTTTAAGCGATTAAGGATAAAGGAAATTACAGCATGATACACAATCAGTCACAGAAACACCCACGTGGATCCACGTGCAAATCACCTTGCATTCTGACTGGGAACTTTCTCCTGGGAGTTCCCACAGAGGGTGGTGGGATTCACACAGGACATCCCACCATAGACAGCTGATAGGAAGAGCCCTGGGTCTCTTCTGAGGCTGATGGTCACAGCTATTCAGCTCCCCAGGCCTTGATTTCTTCTGTCTGGAATAAGGGCAGCAGACCTGGACCAAGTCCAAGGTCATTTCCACGCTAATATTCCATTATTCAAATAAGAGGCTAGGCTTCAGCACCCCAGGCTCTCCCAGCCCTGCTAACCCCGTGTGGGGCTGTGCCAGCACAGCCTGTTCCTCCTGAGGGTCTGGACGCAGCCCACAAGGAGAACAGCCCTTACCTGTCCTAAAGAGACAGCTTGGGTCTTCAGTGTGTTCTTGTGAACATGCACAAGCGGGGTATTAAAACCTCCATTTATTCACACACTGCAAGAGTGCAGGGAAAGAAACCCCGTGGAGCCCCAACCTCAGTTAGAATAACAGGGGAATGCACCCCAAAGGCACGTCCACAGGCTCATGGCCAGCTGCACCATCCAGGCCAGAGGACACGTGCTGAGTGACAGGTCCCGTGGGGAAAGAGTGCCTGAACCAACTCCACCACCCAGGAACTGGAAAGGTGGAGTCCCAGCTGCTTGAAATCACATTAATGAAGTGATCTTTTTTAACTTAATGGGGATAAAAGGAATGTCAGGGAAAGAATTTTATCTTCCTCTCCAAAAGAAACACTGGACTTCAGATTAATACCAAACATGAAAAGGACGTTAGCCCAAGACAGGTACTCCCAGCATTCTGAACGGTGACTGGAAAGACAGGTGCACCAACGTGAACAGAATCAGACTAACTCAGAAGCTGCCCGTCGCTGGGGTCTGAAAGGAGCAGAGGCCAGACCACCATATTCAAGTTCGCGTGGAGCTTTAAACCAACAGGAAATAACCTGTGTCCACACTGCGCTCATTTCAACTTGTTCCAAGGGAGACCCGTCTCCAGTAACGACACGTTTCGGATGAAATGATTTTGTCATTGATTCATTCACATCATCAATACTTCAGCCCCTTCTATATCATAGGCTAGGTCCTGAGACCTGGAAGTGCAGGGTTCAAAGAGTTTGCACCATGGGTTGTCTGAAAATGAGAGCAGGGACTAATTCATCTGCTGGCTCCTTCCCAGGCCACCGTCCTATCTGCCACCCAGCTGGAGATGGTACTCGTGAGTAACGTCTTTGTTGAATCACCTAATTGGAGCCAACTAAGAACCCCATGAAGTAATTAGGGCAGATATTGCTATTTCCATCCTACTCCGTTCCTGCCCCATCCCCCATGATGCCTGTTTCCATTCGCTTTCACAGATGTGTAAGACTCATTAGGGACACAGCACACAGTGAAGTGCTCACAACAGCCTTCTTCCTCCAGAAGGACAAACATCACTCAGAAAGGCTCGTGCCACTGATTTGCTGGGACCACTCCCCCTTCTTGAATAATAGCAATACCCACATCAACCCATTAACCCATTAAATTCACAAAATCTCTATCTTCTCAAAGGTGAGTCATAAGCCCAACATCAAAGTAAAACACCTTTCCATCACACGGCCACCTGAAGAAAACTGGATTGAAAATTTGGAGGCTTCTTGATTTTACATAGAAAATACTAGAAATTGCTATGAGGCTATTAAGTGTTAAAGATTAATGCAAAAGTTGGAATGAAATTGAAATTGCAGACCATGGTAAAGCAGCTGTCCACATTACAAAACGGGTATTAGCAAAATAAACCCTAATGGTATGTGTAACTATTATGAGTCAATTAAAAAATCATAACTGGTGTTGGTAGAAGCAGGTTTCCAACTTGACCCTGACTCACTAAGGCCATCTCCACCACACTCTGCTACCCAAAAGTCCAGTGCATTCGCAGCATCTAATAAGTAGATTATGGTGATATTTCCAGCAAATTAATAACCCTACAAAGAAAGTCTCTTCTCTGAGCTGCACATTGGAATTAACATGATCGAAGCCTGGTTCCCAGCCTGGCCACTGCTCTCATTGGCTTAGGGGTGTCCTGGGCATTAGGACTTTCTAGAACTCCTTAGGTGGGTTCCCACAGGCAGCCAAGATTGAGAACCACTGACCACTAAGAAGGTGGTAACTCACATGTAAGATCCTTTCTTTGGTTAATGGTATTTTAATAGGATGATCAGTTGATATTTGCTAATTTATAAAAAGTAATGCTAAAAACCAACCTCTTAAAATAGGCAGGAACTGAGGCAATTCCCAGGTAGAGGGCCTGGTGGCTATGGCTCTATTCCGTCAACAATACGTCTCAGAAACTTTGACGTTGATGCAGTCTTGACCCCTACACAACACTTTGGTACACTGGAACAAGAACCGCCTCCACTGAGTAAAACTCGAATCAGAGGAGAAGGTAGGAAACAGAGAAGGTATTTTCATAATATTTTGTCTGTCCTTGTGGAACCGACTGAGCACCTACGCAGATCCAGACGTCAAGGGAGACTAAGGATCGTTGAACATGAGAAATGCATGGTGACTTCCAAAGCACAGCACTGGGACAGAACACAGAACCAGCAACTCGGGAGCCAGAGTTTCCTTCAGAAGCCATACACTTGCTAAAACCATTTGTAATGTTTAAAAAATTCTCCTTTAAAAAAAATAGCCAGGAATTAGCACTTGAAGACAACAGCATTTCTTCCTGCCATGATTCCCTAGTTGATTTCTTATAAAAACTGCCAGAATCAACAACAGACTTCAGAGTCCCTGAATGCACTCCTGGTGATAACAGCATCCTCTCCAAATCTGGGGCTGCTTTAGCTTTTCTACATTTCTACACACAGCTTCTGAAGAATCTTCAGTGTCTTGGAACTACCTCAGAGATCCTCAGGATCAGTGCTGACAGGGCCCCACCCCCACCCCACAGACGCAGAAACGCCTCCTCAGGGCACCCCTGACCCACCCGAGATGGAAACCAGATTTCCCTTAATGAACATAAAACACAAGGTTTCCATTCTGTTGTTCTGAATGTCCTTCTAATTATGCACAAACTGATCTTAACCACTCGAGGCATGCCCTGGAAGGAAAGAGAACAGAAAGAACAATGAAGAAAATTTCCTAATATTTTGTTACCTTTGAAGATACAAGGAATTCCATGAGTCTCGAAACCTGGACAGAAGTGAAATACCCTAGTGTTCTCCGTGAATTCTAAACTTATATACAAAAAAGCTCTATTTTAAAAATTCCTAAGGACTAGTAGATTAACAATCTGAATATTCTAAACCTAATCTTAGGATTCAAAGATAAATGTTCAATCTTGGCTTGCAGAACAAATTCCCCTCATAGAGACTAAATCTAATCCTCTTGGTAGAGTCAACATTCCATGAAGTCAAAGGCAAAAAAACAAAGACCCGACAACAACCAAAAAAAAAAAAAAGTTGTTCTCAATTTTTCCTAAACTCTCCTAAAGCCTGAGCTTTCACAGATACAATTTCAGTCACAAAATAAGGACCTACATACAGCATCACATCTCAGCTGTAAAATCAGCCTTTTTTGTGAATTGGCAAAGTAGTCTATGTTATTTCTGCTAAAATCCATACAGCAACACTGACTCATTTAGTTCACACTTCTGCCATTCTTAAACCTGGGAGCCGACAGCCATTCTGGCTCCTATGTTTCTGACGTTGAAGTCTGAGACGCGTTCCCGGCAACAGGGCCCTCCCCAGAGCCCTTACACCATGAACCTCACCAGGATGCTGGGTAAGGAAGAGAAAAGAACAAGCAGCTTCCTAAAATTAGCATCCGTCATTTTGTCAGCACCCATGGATAGAGAGGACAACAATACTGTTATTGATTTATATAAAAATCTATACTGCCTATTGCAGATATACGATTTCCCATAGTAAAAATAAAGCTTAATAAAGATGTAAAACAATGAGGAATGAACCAAGAAATGCAGGAAAAGGAAAGGGGAAAACTGTGACTGAAGAGGGCTCCCGTGACTGGCCACCGAGCTGAACGCCCACCAAGGGGGCCAGCCACCACAGAAAATCCCTTGTGGCAGGAGGCCTGGCTGGCCTAGAGAGCAGGCAGCCCAGTTAAACAGAGGCAGGCCTTTGCCGCGCCCACGGCCTAAGAGGACACGTCCCTCTGTTCATTTAAGGGTGCTGTGCCACAGGGGGAGGCTGTCTCAGGCACTGATTTCATCACAGAGGGAAGAGGACTCCCCTCGCTGCTCCCTACCCTGCTCCAGTGGCCCTGGGATGTTGGAGCAGTTCTACAAAGGAAGCCAGAAGACAGCAAGCAGAGTCAGGAGCTGGCTAATCACGAAGGAAGGGACAGAGCCTTGGGTGATTCTTCCTCCAGGCCAGCTTTTGCCAGCACAGGAGCGTCAGAAGGACCATCCACGCATGCATTCCGCTATCATGCAAAGTGCACGCACTGAGCAACCCAAAGGTCTGACATCCAGCCCACTGCCTGCACCAGCCTGCCTGGGGACTAGAGCCTCACACTGCCCCCAGCATCACCCAGCCACCTGCTCGCTCCGCCCAACCTAACGGAAAGGCAGCCACTTGCCTAAGGATGCTCTGCCCTCGCTCAAAGACGAGGCCGAACTTCCTGGTCATAAACTGGGATCAAGGGGAATTTAATCTAAGGTTCATGTTCTGTGTGGTGAATTAAGGTACCCCACAACCATTTACCGCACAATCCATCGCTGCCCTTCAGAAAGGTGAATCTAGCGGGACCAACTGGCATTTGCCATGGGATCACATGGACACGGAAGAGCCTCCATCCAAGACAGAAATGAGAATTTTTCAAACTGAATCCATTCTATGATATAGACTCAGTCCCATTCTGGGGCCGAAAAGATTATTTTGAGGTTTTGCAAAAACTTCAGAACAATTCTGAAAAATGCACAATGTGCTCTTAAAGGCCAAAGTACCCAGGCTTCAGACTTCTTGCCCTGCAATTACCCTTCAGAGAAGCTCAAGAAACCTGCCTGACTCTCCATCAGTCATTTCAGCTTTTCTTCCTTTTCTTTTTGGGGCACTGAAAAGGGGAATTGAAGTCAGGAGCACTCTACCTCTGAGCTATCCCTCGCACACCCCTCCTTTGCTTAATTTAAGTTTAATTTTGAGGCAGGGTCTTGCTAAGTTGCCCAGGCATTTCTTTTCCATATTTAAAACTCAACAAATTAATGAGTTTGTGTCTCTGGCTTTCTGTCTATAAAATCTGATGAGGTATTCTTATCAACCTCTTACTCAGAACGGTACATAGTACTAAGGGAAAGCAGGGAGGAAGAACAAAAAGGCAGATTGACACCTACAGCTCACACAGAAAATGGTGGAAACTGTGTGGCTGACGTGACCAGCAGCCGTGCCTGGGTGCTGGGGTCCTGAAAACTCTGAAGTTTCTTGTGAATTTCACGTATGGTTTTATAGCGATGAAAAATAAAAAGCCACTTTGAGGAATGAAATTCCTGTGAGTACCAAATGTCTGCAGAATTCTAGATCCATCAATATCATAATTTTAAAGATACTAATAAAGTGCCTAATTTCCTGTGGCATCATCCAAACAGAAATCCCAGCACCTTTACGGAATTTCAGTTCCGTCTCCTTCATCCGAGGTACTGAGCACCCTCCCCTGGGCTGGGGAGCACTAGGGATCCAAACTGGAAGGACATCGCCTGAGGGGCCGGCCTCTGGGGCCTGCACGCTGCTGGACCAGTCATAAAAGAAGGTCAAGGATGAATGCAACGTAAGCACGCACACGGGTGTGCATGACAGAGAAAAGTGCAGCTCAGCGAGTTCGTGCAAAGGGAAAAAACGCACCTAGCCAGGGCACTTGCCTGTCCTGAGTGAGGCCCTGGGTTCAGTCTCCAGCAACACAAAAACACAAAATGAAACAAAAACCACCCATGCAGCCAGCACCCTGCTCAAGTCAAGTTCAATCCTCAGTACCAAAAATACATATATGACAAACAGGGGGCAGAAGAGGTCCCTGGGTCTACTTCCCTGCAAGCTTGCAGGATGTCACTGCCCTGCTGCAGACCTTGGTGGTTCTCAGTCCACAGGTCCTGGGTCGGGAACTGGAGACGCTGAATACGTATTCATCCAGATGAACTCTGCATAACCCCCTTATGATTCGCTCTGCAGAGGACACAGCATAAATGAGAAAGCCCAACGAGAGCTCTGAGCTGTCCACTAACAGATGTCCCCCCCATGCACATTTGAGGTGTGTATGGGGACCACACCAATTGGCAGGATCCATGTGGAGACGCAGAGACCTGTACCTGTGCCCCAGAGCAGGACCGCAGCAGTGTGAGGGCATTGCTCCTCGGCCCAGCAAAGCCCAGGGCTCCTTCCCTCCAGCGAGCCAGTCATTCCTCTGCACAGCCCTCAATACCAAGTCCTGCTCTGCCCTGGGCCATAGGCACCAAGGGAGAAGCAGACAGACAGAAGGCCACCTGAGACCCAGGAAACGGGCTTCTTTCCAGCTCTATGCTAAATATTTGGCTTATCCTCAGGCAAGAATCCTAACCTCTAGATCCTTATTGGTATCATGAGGTGCCCACATTAAATCAGCAGTTTTAATCCTTCCTCTGAACAGCCTCGGTGTTCCCGTTGGGCCTCAGGGCTGGCGCAGAGTAGGGGTGGGGTCAGGAAGGAATCCCGGCAGGTGCGCTCAGCTCTGCAGAGGCCTTAGGCTGCCCTCCGAGATTTCCCTCTGTAAAAGGCATAAGCTTAAAAAAAAGTCTGAAAGCTTTTTACAGCCTTATTCTTCTTCCAGATTCATGTGTTTGTTTTACTTTTTTGCAGTCCTGGGAATTGAACCCACAGCCTCTAGCATGCCAGGCAACAGCTCTACCACTGAGCTACCTCCTGGCCCCCATTGCCTGGTTTTAATTACTCTACAGACTACAGGTGATTTGACAAAGCGACTCCTGAATCCTGGACATTTTGACACACGTGAACAACATGACATCAATCCCATCTCCACGGGTCCCGTGCACTGGCGCGCGCGCACACACACACACACACACACACACACCAGGGTTGTCCCATCTTGAAAACTGGCCCTGCCCTGAGCCCCATCTCTCCCCTCCTACAGCTCAGCACCTCCCTGTCTCTAGTTTCTAATTCTCCACCAAACAAACTTCAGTCAGGCTCTGGCCCCAATCACTGCATCCAGGACCTCCTGTGGTGGCCGATGGCCTCATTTCCCTAGGTTACAGTTGACGCAGCCCAGCCGTCACTCCCAGCACAGTGAACCTGGGTGGAGTACACCTGCTCCCATGGCCCTCCCACCACACAACTGCTCCTTCTCTGTCCCTCTCCTCTCCTCCCTCTGAATGCGGGGTGCCCAGGCTCAGCCTTGGTCCTCTTGCCTTTCTGCATGTCCCATTCCTTGTGATCCAACAGCACACTGACTCCCACATCCACGTTTACACTAGACCTCTCCAGCTCTCTCTGCACTCCAGACTCTTCCAAACCCCTGTTCAGCATCTCCACGGGGAATGCCCAGTAGCCAACTCAGCTTCCATGTCCAAAACCAAACACCTTGACGTGGGCACAGTGGGACGCACCTGTAATCCCAGAAACTCAGGAGTCTGAGGCAGGAAGATGGTAAGTTCAGAGCCAGCCTCAGCAATTTAGTGAGACCCTAAGCAACTCAGTGAGACCCTGTCTCTAAATAAAATACAAAAAAGGGCTGGGCATGTGGCTCAGTGGCCAAGTGCCCCTGGGTTCAGTGCCCCATACCTTCTCCCCCAAAAAACCCAAATACCTGATTTCCCACCCAAATTCGCTCCACTATTAGTTTTCTCTATCTCAGAAACTTCACCTGAGAATGGAGAAGTCCCTGGAGTAATCCTTACACTCCAAACCACAGGTCAGCTTGGACAGGTCAGCTTCCCTCCCTCCCTCACTGGGGGGCACATCAGCCTCAGGGTTCCTGGCCCATGCTGGTTCTTTCTCTTACACTCCAAACCACTAAAATATTCTGTTGGCTCTACCTTTCAAATGCATCTGGAAACTGGCCCCTTCTCACAGTCTCACTGCAAACCTCCTGGTCTAAGGCCACTCCTCTGATTTCAGGGGTCTCTGACTAGTCGCCCTTCTCCCCTTCCACCAGAGTCTGGTTAAGACAGCAATCAGAACGTTCCCACTGAAATGGAAACCAGATCAATTCTCTCTCCACTCAGAATTCTCCACCAAGTGAAACCCCAAGCCCTCACAATGAGGTGGACATGGCCTCCTGATCTGGACGGGTCAGCTTCCCTCCCTCCCTCACTGGGGGGCACAACAGCCTCAGGGTTCCTGGCCCATGCTCGTTCCTCCCCTGACTGGAGCTCTCTGCCCCAGGACACCTGCTCACCCACTCCCTGGTCTTCCTCAGGAGCCTTGTCCCCCTTTCCTGGTGTATTTCTCCATTACTCTTATTTCCATCTGACTTTAAACACATAGTGATGTTGCTTAACCTTTTTTTTTTTCCATTAGAACTTAAACTACATAAGGGCAGGGAGTTTTGTCTGCCTGGTTTTAATGATGAATCCCCAGAATTCAGAACAGGGCCTGACATATGTAATAAGCATTCGAAAAATACATGTTAAATAAGTCCACAACAAAGCAAAAACCTGTTGGGAGGTTCTTATAGGAGTTAGCTACTGGTGAACCTCTGCAAGCAGAAAATGTTCTTTAGCAGAACAAATACCCTCACCAGGGGTGGGTCTGTGTGTGTGTGTGTGTGTGTATGTGTGTGTGTATACAAACATATTATGTATATAAACATATATATGTAAACATATATATATATATACATATAAACAGAAAATGAGGTAGGAAGGAGACTAAAGAAGGAAATAAAAATAAACTATTAGCAAATAAAAAGACTTTTTTAAAATACATTTTTAGTTGTCAATGGACCTTTATCTTATTTATTTATATACAGTGTTGAGGATGGAACCCAGGGCCACACATGCCAGGCAAGAGTTCCACCACTGAGCCACAACCCCAGCCCCCAAAGAAGATTTTTAAGGCAGAGAGGTAATTAAAAATATTGCCCAAACCTTTTTTTAATTGCCTGTGGTCTTCATATACGGCAGTGTTTCCGCTCTCATCCTCGATGTCATAGATATTTAGTCTTTCCCTTTGGTCCCCTTCCTTTCTCTGGCTTGGTTCCTAAATCACAGTGCTCTGTTTGCTCAGCCGGCCGCCTGTGCTGTGGACAGAACCCACTGTCCGGCTGAAGTGCCAGGCTGTCTGCTCAGGAAGCAGCCAGCCGCCTCCCTCGAGGTTCCTAGCTCCCCAAGATCTGGGTATGGATCCCGAGCTCCCACCTGCCTGTCACTTCTCTTAGTAGAACATGCCAACTGTTCCCTTGGGACTGGCAACCTGGCCAGGGAGAGGGCCGGCCCAACCCATCCATGGCTGCTGACCCCAGCCTTGCCCTCTGCTTACTTTTTACCCATTTGGGTAAAAACTGGTTGATTTTCTCTCCTCCCATGGTGTCTGCTCCCCCACCTGTCACCCATCCTGGACGACACTGCCTGTTTTGAAACCTTGTGCCTTCTGAGACCTCTACAGAATCAAGGGCTGCCTTGCAGTGCCCGGGGCACCAGCCACGGGAATGCTCTGCTCCTGGGTCCTCTGGCCACCGCACTGGGGTCCCGAAACAGGATCCCTGTGCTCTGCAGTGGACAGCAGGTGTCCCTCTGCAGACACCTCTGCAGAGGGACATCCCTACCCCAAACATGACGGGAAGTTGCTGGTGAGCTGAACTGTCCCCTGGGGGCACTTCACAGTGTGATCTTCATTCCACAGCTAATGGAATTCCAGGCCAGGGATCGAGGTGGGTGGAAAGCCACAGCCATGCGTCAGTCCCAAGCCACACTTGAGAGGGAGAAGTAGGTGACCGAAGGGATGCTCTGCAGAAGGCCAAGCTCCACACCTACCTAAAATCAGCGCTGGTGTTGGGCAGGACAGATGTGGGAACCCCTGACCTCGTATCCTAGGCCAGCCACAGCCCTGCTCCATGGGGGCAGATCACCTATTCCAACAACCTAGGCCAGGTTAGAATTCCAGGATTCGCAAAGACAAATGCAGAGCTGGGGCTGGGACTGACTGGGAGAGCACTTGCCTAGCACATGTGAGGTCCTGGGTTCCACCCTCAGCACCACAGGAAAATAAGTTAATCAATGAGTTAATCAAAGTATTGTGTCCATCGACCACTAAAAATATATGTTAGAAAAAGACAAAATCTATTTCTACCTGCCCTTTTCAAGCACAAAGACCCTCTTTACAGAACCAAGGACCATGGAAGTCTCCCCTGAGTTTAGTTGCCTATTTCTCCAATAATCAAAGAGAATATTTCCAAAGACTTAAGAGACTTCAATTTTACCAACAGCCAGGGCCAGCGTCTTCGAACCATCTCCCCAATGGACCCCTGATAGAATTCTTTTCTCCCCACATGGACGATGCACCTGGGTTTCTGCTCAATTCTTCCCTGAGCGCACCCAGCTGGGAGATGGCTCTGTCTGTCCAGGGTGACCTGGAGACCACACACTGGAGCTCTGTCATCCTGTGGCTCTGGCTCCTCCCCGGATCACTGTGTTCTGCAGTCTGGCCTCTCAGAATCTCACCTCCCTGTCAGGCTCCTGGCCGTCCCTCCTGCCCCAGCTCCTGCCTCTGACAGCCAGACCTCAAACTCCACTGGTGCCTCCCAGCACGGCCTCATCTGCCCTGCAGCCCCTGAGCCACGAGCGTAGGAAGGAGACCCTTGGGAACTCCCCAGGAGAGCCAGTGACCCCATGTGGGGAGGCACAGGCAGCAGCCACAGCGCTGCGCAAGCCCGCCATTCCTGAGCAGACCCCTCACACAGACCCCTCAGCCTCACCGCGGAAGTGAAGCCCAAACTGTCTCGCTCTGCCCTTCACAAGGAGAGAAGAGCCAGTCAGGTCACACCCTTGAGCTCCGCTCCCCAGCTGCACCTGCAGCCTGCCACACCTCCTGCAGGGAGGGCTGCCTGATGGGCAGAGTTTAAATCACATTCCAGGGCCATCTGAAGATTTTCTAAATACCATTTCTGTGAATAAATACATGAAACAGCAACGAAAATGGCATGAATGGGACAAATGTGGTGTAGGATCTGAGACCTAACTGCACATTAAAAATACAAATCAAAGTAACTTTTCTTTGTATTTGAGTATAACAAATGATTCTGTTTAGAAATGACACTCTCCCCACCTCCGTGTCCAGGTCCACGTGCCTTGCTGTTTTTTCCTACAGTAGTTACCACTTGGCACCAAATCGTATAATTAATTTCTTGTTCTGTTTACTGTCTGTGATCACCAGAGAGAAAGTTCTCCTGAACACAGGGAATTTTACACCCCAACTATGAGGCCTTCTCCAACTTCCCCATCCTCACCCAGAATGAAGTACTGCTGCTTCTGTTCCCATGGCAACCTGAGCATCCCTCCACTGTACCACCTGTCACCAGGCTACCATTACTTTATTTGTCTGTCTTGCTGGGTGGCGAGGGCCCTTGAGCCCAGAGCACGTCGTAATCCCCGTACCCTGTGTCTAGCAGAGGAGCTTCAATGTGGATTGCACCCAGGCACCAGGGAGGGGAGCAGAGAGGGCCACGCACTTGGGGTCCAGTTGTGTTTCCCACTAGCACCTGATCTCCGTGCTTTCACCACAGAGGTCTTGACCCAGAGGCTGTCTGCCTGTGTTCACCGAGGCCACAAAGGCTGTGTCAGATGTACAAACCAGAATGTCCACCTCCTGTCGCTGCAGGGACATGGGAGGAGCCAACCAAAGACTAACAGAAAATGTCAGTATCCATGTGTTTTGTGCACAGTGGAAACTATACACAAATCACACCCAGAGGTTATCAAGTATCCGTGAGTGCGTGTTCTCTGTGAAGCAAAGGGCATGTGAGAAGAAACTCGAGAACGGGACTTTCTGAAACTCCTCGGGATGTGCTCGGAGATCTCTGGAAACACTTAAACACCAGGTCAGCAAGTAGGCATGCAGCCAGAGGAGAGGCGGCCACCACGGCCCCACCCTGCCCACTCCTGGAGTAGGCTGGAGTCACAGCTCAACGGGAAGCAGCGAAGGGGCTTTTCCTGTCTCCTTAGCAGCAGAAACTTGTCTCCCAAAAGGCTAAACAACTCCAGAGTTCTATGCAGGCCGTGACTCTGTGATTATGGCAATGTTGATGATATAAAGCAAAGGGCTTGGGACACTACCAGGGCTACGGGCCATCTGGGACCAATGCAGCCAATGCCCAGAGCCACACTCCTTCTACATGGCCTTTGACCTTCTGGTTATGGAAGAATGCACATTCTTTACATCACAAAAGCCCGGTGCCTGGCTTATAGGAGAGAAGAGGGGAGCAGACACGTCCCCTGAGACAGACCAGAAAGCACACTTTGGACATTGCAGCTGGGTTTGAGGAAGCACGCGTCCACAGCAGTGTCTATTTGTAAGTGGCAACTAGAAAGCTCTTCTGGAGCTGGAGAGGGAATGTATTTCTTTGGCTCTCAGAGGTCCAAGGCTGAGCTTCCTCACGGCACCTGGTCTCTCCTCTCCACAGTGACTCCACCCTTCCACCGTGTGAGCACCAGATGACCCACACACTGAGCTACATGTTAACAATAATATGTAATTGCTGAAGGAATGACAAAGTAATGTAATGAATTATTAAAGAAATACATTGGAAATAGATGAGTTACTATTCATTCAGTAAAACTTAGAGATAGACAGGTCGTTTGTTAATCACAACAGACACACATGGGACACGTGGAGCCCCTCCACAGGCAGGGGAGTTACATATTCTCTGTGCATCCCAGTGTGGTCCTGCCACCGAGCTGGACCCAGTGGTCACCCCATCTCCTGGGTCCTGATCTCAGTGTTTCAGACGTCCGCAGGCACCAGCCACCAGCACAGGCACTGGGACCACAGGAGAGTGGGTGTGTCTCGGGCTCCCCGCACCCCACCCTGCAGGGCTTCTCCTGGGGGAGCTGGGCCCCATGACCCTCTGCCTCTCTGCTTGTGCCCAGGGTGTTTCTGAATGCTACGAAGAGCTACCAGGGGGACGCAGGGCAAGGAGGGCGGTGAGGAGGGCGGCAGACAGACTCAGCTGCAAGCACTCGCCTTTGCAGCTGCTCCTCCCAACCCAGACGGCCCCTCGCCCTCTGCCGTGTCCCTGTGGCTGCTTGTTCAATCATTCATCATTCAGCCAGTAAGTACCAGATGCCTGGTCTAGTGACACGGACTCCACACGTGGTGTACGATGACAAGTGGAGGCTCGGAAAGCTTAAGTGAGTGACGGTCACCTGGGGAGGCTGAAGAGTCACTGCTCACGTGGTTGACCCTACCCCAGGCCCTAGGCCTCCTGGCCCTCGCCCAGCTGTGGTGTGCAGGTAGGAGAGGGACAGGAAGGCACAGGAAGGGACAGGAAGGGGCCGACGGGGGGCCTCCTGTGGTGGTGAAGCTGCAGCATCTGCAGACCGAGAGAGCAGGCTGGCCTCCCAATGTTACCCCCCTGCCTTCCCTGCCACCGCTCTTGCACACCCCAGGACACCAGGGATCTGGAAACAGGTCAAGACGAATGAAAGCATTCACACACAGGCCCCCACACATGGCCTCCAACACCCGCACACCAGGGGTTCCAAGCAGGTTGCTTGGATTCCCTGCTGCGGTCCTCTCCTGCCCTCGGCAGACTTCAGGAAGGAGGCCATCTGTGGCCCGAAACACAGAGATGCTTCGGTTTCTTTTAATGAGCAGCATTTCTTTCACTCAATAACCCAGGTGTGCTTTTCTCTATAAGTGTACAGGGTGCCTAGGGTTCCCCATCCCATCGCTGCACCTGGGCGGCTTCTCAGATGATGGCATCTTGCTGATCTGCGACCCCACTGGCTGCACAGAGTCCCTGGTGCACCTGGGACATCAGGTACCGAGATGCCTTCCAGCATCCAGTGGATGCAACAGAAGTTTTCCGCAGGGTCCAGCTCTTCCCAGATAGAGTATTCACGGTATCCCTTAGCCTCTGCCGAGCTGGGGAAGCAGTGGGTCAGGCCGCTGGGGCAATGACTAGGCAGGGAGGGTCGAGTTGGGGCAATGTCTGACCTTAGGTGTCTCTGACCTGAAAACCCTGGGGGCTCCCAGAGGCAGTGTGGGGAGACGGGGCAACCACTCAGCCAGGACTGATCTGGACACAGGAAGGGCTCCACAGCACTGCTGCCACCAGCACTGGCGTCCTGTGCTGGTGGTGACAGCCTTCCATTTCCTGCAGTCACTGTGATCTCCTTCCTATGAATCTCCCACAGTCGCTGGCGTGGCTCAGGGGAGGTTTCAGCAGCGTGATGGAGAGCGATGCTCTACACAGGCCCAGGAGTGGTCTCCAGGCCTCCATCAGCTGTCTTACGCTCTGTAGCTGGCTTCTTTCTTACGGGGGACCCACTTCCACTTCGTCACCATCACACTGCTGGCCGCCCGCACCTGTGAAGGCTAGGGTAAGCACGTCCTGTGCTCTGCGAGGCTGTGTCCCAGGCTCCCCGTTCCACAGGCTCCTCGAGATTGCAGGAGCTGCGTTTTCATCACAGATCACTCAGCAGGGTCACCAGCTGTCCAAGGCCAACAGTGGCTTCACCTCCGAGGTGCAGGCAGATGGTGCAGAGTCCCCCCGCCCACAGCGCCGGCAGTGTCACCCAGACATAGGCACACCTACAGGGAACCCACGGCTCGATGCCTGCAGGGGGGCTTCCGTGAGCCTGTGGACAGTGAGTCCCAGCTCCCACCTACAGGACAGGGAGATCTCAGGACATCAGGGCTGAAAGGACCCTAAGGCTCCATCAACCATCTACCTCAGCTCAGAGCTGAGGGACGTCAGGTCCACAGACGGCAGAAGCTAGGCCACGGGGCACCAGTCAGACCCTGGGTCCAGGTCCCGGTGCGACCACGTATTGCCTGTGCCATCTTGGGCAGGTGTCGAGCCCTCCAGGTGGCAGGGTGCATGCCACAGAATGCAGGTCACAGCGCCCGTGCCCAGGAATCTTTTAAGGATAACTTACATCATCCAAGCGAAGAACATCAGGTCTGCATCTGAGTTTAGGCCAAATCATGATCCAGAACTTTGGCTGAACGATTTCCAAATTAATTGCCTTCCTATTTGGATCGTAATGGATATTGCACAATACGTTGAGGAATGACAACCCTAATGAACATACCTCTGTGCTGCTGCTGTACCTGTCTACATAGAGGTCATTGTCCCCAAACCCATGTGTGTCCCCAAGTGTTCAGATGCCATTATGGCCTATAATGTTCTCAGTAAAATGCAGCAAAGTACAACTAAGAAAATTAAGGGACCCTTCCGAACCCCCCAATGATGGCCTAGAGGTTATCTGTGAGGTGACCAGTGCATTCCAACTGAAGCATTCCCTGTGGCCCTCATTACAGGTGATAGAAGCAACACAAAGATGCTTTTCCATGTCTTAGAATCAAGCCACCAGTGAACACAACCATTCAATCTTTCTTTCATACTAAACTTCCATTTGCTGGGTCTGAACCCCTGACGGACACCTCAAGGTGGAGGGCGGGTGAGAGCTTACGGGGGGTGGCGGGGGAATGATGCCTTGGCACTGCATCCCCTGCAGTGAGACTGGCTCTTGGGAGGCACCTCATGGATACCTGGAATGAGCGTCAGCTGAAGAAAGGAACGCTTCTGAAACCAACCTGCTGGCTGACAAGCAAAGCCTGCACACGAGAGCTCTCAAAGTCTGTTCCTCAGCTGCCGTGCAAAACCTTGACCTTGGCACACAAGGGCAATTGACGCATCTCAACATGTGACATACCGAAGTAGGACGGCTTGAAGTTGGACATATAAAGCCTGAGGAGAGCGTCTACGATGGCATAAAGACCCAGAAGCCAGAAGAGATAGAGCAGAAGCCACAGAAAATTCCAGAAGAGGCTCCAGGTGAATAGCAGGAGAAGCAGTTCTAGGGCCCACCAGGCGGAAAGAATGCTCTGGAAGAGGCTGGCTCAGGCCAGATGCAACGGCATGCCCCTCCACAGCTCAGAGGTGAGGGGACAACAGACAGCACCGGCCCCTGGCGGCCAGTGCACAGGCAGGGCTGGCATGGAGAGCGGGTGAGCCTCTGGTCATGCAGGTTGGCCTGGTGGCACGGACTCAGGCCAGGAGTGAGGAGCTCCAAGGAGCCTGCTGCAGGCACCCCCAGAATCCCCCAAACTGGGGTCATGGTGTCAGATGGAAGCCCATCTGAGGAGCAGGCCAAGAGGGGAAGTGCAAGCTGCCCGCGAGGGCCCAGGGTGGGAGACAGGGGCCGGTCAGGCAGCACTCCTGAACACCCGAAGCCATGCCTCCCGACTGTGCACACCTGGAACCAGAGCCGAGCCACAGAATCGGGGTGCTTTAGTTCCCGGGTTCCTTCTTCCTCACGGCTGGGGGTACTCCACCAACACAGACCTGTACCAGTATTGTCAGGATTTGATATTCAGTAGAAGAATGGCAAGAAAGGTGGATACAAGGAAACACACACCCAGGTACCAAAGATAAGTTACTCGAGCAAAAAGGAACGGCGACATCTCCAGGCCGCTGTAACAGGAGTGTGATGACGTGGTTTTGCAATCCATCAAACCATGAAATCATTATGCTATTTGCACGTGAATGAAGAGATGGGCTGAGGCTATCACACCTCAGCAGAACAAATCAACTGGTTTTCCTGGACACCCGATTTGTGCACTGAATTTTTGTGCAAAGCTTGTGAATCACAGTGTGTAAACTTGAGAGACAAGGAAACAACTTATGCAAATCTGTATCTTAGAATTTATTTCTTTCTAATTTTCAGATCTTGGCCTGGCCTATTCCCTTCCATGCTGAGACATGAATTATGGAATTTCAAGCTACAAGGCATTCTCCATTCATAATCACCTCCCCTTATTTTTCTAATGTAACATTTGACTTCAGGGGCACAGTGATTAAGAATGGATATTGTTGCCAGACTGCCCAGAGTTTGAAGCATGGCTCTACTACTTACTGGCTGTGCAACCTTGGGCAAGTCAGTTAACCTCTCTGAGTTTCAGTTCCCTTAGCTACAAAAAGAAGACAAAAACTGTGCCTACCTCATAAGGTTACCATGAGGATTCACTGAAATGACATAAATAGTACAGAAATAGCGTGGCATAGAAAGCACTATGTATGTGTATGCTATAATTATTAATTACACCTTCAATTATAACAGGTTTGTATTTTCCCTTTATTAAGAATTTTTAAGGAATTAATCTCATATTATTCACATCTTTTCCCCCATAACATCTAGCATAGCCTTCTTTTGTTTCTTTTTTGCTGTAGCAAAGAAAGATTTTTGCAAAGGGCAAATAAAACTTTGTTGAATAAATGAGTTGAACACATTCTGCAGTGCCAGACGCAGGCTCAGATGTCCCAAGGAGTCGGTGTGGCACCAGGGGACACAGACAGACACCTGAAGCACACGCAGGCCTTTCTGTGAGGTGCCATATAACCACACAGCAGCCCTCTGATGAGGTCTGTCTCCACCTCTATTTGTGCAGGAGGGACGTGCTAATGACCGCTGACCTCACCCGGAGAGCAGGTGCACCGCAGACCACAGACACCAGGCGGCTGTTCCTGTCGGGAAGGAAATGGAACAGCATGGGGTTTCCAAGGTGCAAGCCCGTGCACACAACCCAAAAGACAGGTGAGAGCTGAAGAGGCCCAGGGCCGCCCAGCTTGGGCGGGGATGTGGGTCAGATCCCGGTGTCACCCACAGACCTGTCTGAGGGCCTGAGCTTCCCCTAGGAAGCTGCACAATAAACCACAGCAGGTACCCCTGGGCCACCATGGGGAGGCTAGGAATGACCACTGGCCACGGCAGCGCGGGCAGAGCCCAGAGTCACACCAGGCTCAGGCCTCCAGTGTCCAGTACCAGCAGTTGGTGACTGGCAGCTCCCAGGACCTTGGTGTCCTTACTCAAAAAAACCTTGGAGACTATGAAGCTAGAAGGTTCCTGAGGATCTTTCCAGCATTAAACTTAGCTTTAAACTCCACGCAGAGTCAGCTTCCCAGTGAGGTCCTGCTGATGACCACAGTATTCCTGCCCAGTTCGTGGCCCCGCCTCCCGCCTCTGCCGTCTACTCCTAGCCCTCCTGCTTTATCTTTCCTTCGATCCCCTCGGCCACATAGAACCAAAGCCCCGCCAGCCTGGCTCTGTACTGAAGATCTGAAGACTTGTCCACGCGCCCCTCACCTGCATGACCTGGTTGGCCAACCCAGAGTCCAACGCCAAGGATCACCCACCCTGGGGGCAAGCGGCACAGAGACAAAGACAGGAGATGCACAGCCCTGTCCACTGGATCTTGGGTCCCCGAGGCCCGGAGAACTGAAATACAGTCTCAGGAAGGAAACTCAGCGGGGAGGGAATGGAGGGCCCCAGGATGGCAGGCCACGGCCTGGGAAGCAGATCCCGAGGGACATGGGGACAGCCGAGGGCCAGGGCTTGCAAGGACCTACCCAGTGGGCAGGTCACCCTTTGGCCACCTGGAGCTGCTCTTCACATTGTGGAATCCCTGGGGGCTGCTTCAAAAGCAAGTCAGCCCCCTCAGTGCCCCGCTGCCCCACCGCCCCTGGGAACACAGGGACATCCCTGCCCATCTCTGGCTGTGGAGAAGACCCACCCAGCCAGATCTGTCCAGTCTGGGTGTTTCCGGGGTGCAGCGCCCTATGCTGTTCCATGCAAGGGATGCCCCCAGTATCACATCTCTGGTTTGAACCATAGGCAGATTTCAGTTATCCATGGTCACAGATGAAAACAGAGCAAAGGTGATCCCCCAAGGATCTCTCTCCTGGGTTTTGCAAAGTTTTTGTACTTCTCTTTGCATAAAGATGAGTCTGGCCAGGCACAGTGGCACATGCCTGTACTCCCAGCTACTCGGAAGGCTGAGGCAGGAGGATGGCAAAAAGGAGGCCAGCCTCAGCAACTTTGTGAGGCCCAGTCTCAAAATAAAAAGGGCTGGGGATGTAGCTCAGTGGCAGAGCACCCCCGGTTCAATCCCCAGTGGAAAGGAGGGAAATACGTGTGGTGTGTGAGGGGGTTTAATCCATGGCAGATAGTGAAGCCACCTTCAGGAGCCCACTCTGCCCAAGGGCTGCAGGCCATGCAGGCTCGCTCCTGAGCTCCCCTGGCACCCTGTGCTGAAAGTCAGCCTCCAGCTTCACCATCCCTGCCATGAGGAGATCATGAGCCTCCGGTGGAAGGGGTCTCCTACAACATCCCAGCAAACCTAGGAATGCAAAAGCAAGAAATGACAAATGGACCCACAGGGACATCTCCATCCTGTCCCGGTAGTCACCTGGCTCAGGGGACTGAAACACGATGCCCTCCGGGAAGCCCAGTCCACAGACAGTGGCCACCGCATGCTGGGATGGAGCCCTGCTCGCCCTCGGGTCCCTAAGTGACACAGTGACACTGAATGCACAAGACACTAAACCACCTGCACTGGCCCACTCCACCTAATGAGGCGGGCGTCCATGACCCATCCTAGGAGAGGGTCACACGACGTGCCCGGACAATGGCACAGTGGTTGTCAGTTGTCCCGCGACAAGGAGCTGAGAAAAGCAACTCATGAAGAGAGGACGTTTGTCTTGGCTCACAGTTTTGAAGGTTCCAGTCTCTGATGGTCCCACTGATTTGGGGACTGTGGTGAGACAGCACACAAGGGGCCAGGGTCCCTTGATCCTCCTTGAGAACACACCTCCAGTGGCCAGAAGACCTCCCACCAGTCCCACCTCGTACAGTTCCCACCACCTCCTGAAGGCACTGCCGGCAGGAGGCCCTGCCTAGAACACAGGGGCCTTCAGGGGACACAGCAGATCCAAACTGGAGCCCCCAGAATGGCAGGGACTGCAGTGTCTCTCAAGTCCACTTGGTCCAGAGCCCTGCCTCCCGAGGGCAGGCACCCTGACCTGCTCCCTGCTTGCTTTCCTTTCTGCTGGCACAACACTAGGCCGGAGGCCGGCCTCCAGAGGGATTCGCAGGACTAAGGGGGCCGATCATGCCGAGCCTCTGCTGTGAGAAGACACTCCAGCCCACCACCAGGGCCACACAAGCCTCTGATTCCCACACACGAGGAGGTTGAGGATGTGGCTGGAGAAGCCAGCGTTCTTTATTTTGGGGCGGGGGCGGGTAACCAGGGATTGAACTCAGGGGCACTCGACCATTGAGCCCCATCCCCAGTCCTATTTTGTGTTTAACTTACAGACAGGGCCTCACTGAGTTGCTTAGGCCTCACTAAGTTGCTGAGGCTGGCTTTGAACTCATGGATCCTCCTGTCTCAGTCTCTGGAGCTGCTGAGATTAGAGGCGTGCGCCACCACGCCCAGCCCTGACATTCTTTGATAACTAATTTGCACAGTGATTTTTTTTTTACACATGCCAACTATAATTTTTTATAGAAAGAAGACAATATTTCTTGGAAACACTAAATAATACAAATTATTATACTTTAGGGCTCTGCAAATACTGGACGTCTAGTATTTTTTTTTTTTTTTGGTTGACTAATTAAATAGAATTCTCAAATCTAGAAAAGAGTAATTTCTATACTCAATCAGAGATGCTAGTCCTTTTCCCAAATCACATTGAACCATATGATTTTCTGTAAAAGATACCGTTCTTGGAAAATTATTTCAAGTGCTTAGTCGCAGACCTGAGGCCTCAACTGATCACACAAGAGAGAGTTAAAAGGACCGATTCAGTCTCCAAAACACTTGATGCACATTTAAAATACACTGTGATAGAACTCCTGTAGAAGCTTTCATTACCCTTCCCCAGTTTTCTACTGGCATGAACACAAAATAGCTGAAATTTGTGAATCACCGACCAATTGCACTTCAGTGAGTAGTGGACATTTACAATTCTATTTTCTTAGCTAGGGCTGAAACGCCCTTCCTTCCCTGTGAGAGAGGCCCTGCGGCCAGGGCACAGTCCTGTGACCCAAACGCCACCCAGGGCACTGCCCAGGGCTTGACCTGAGCTAAGCCACCAAACAGTGAGGGCCAGGAGAAGGCCCTCTTGCCCGCAGCGTCTGCTGCTTTCTCGGCAAGTCCTGAGGGACACACAGACCTGGGTGGTCCCGCCCTGGCACCTGGGGCCACCTTGTCCACTGCTAGAAGGCAAAGGGGAGAAATCAGTGAGTCTTCGCTTGATTAGCTCAGCTTATAAATAAAAAACAAACATTCGAGAAGCTTCTGGGGGCAAGGTGATCCTCTACAGGCACAAATCAGCACACCATTGCTCAGTTCCTGGGTTCCTCTGTAGAGCACCCACAATCTGCTGGTGCTTCTCTACCCGCCAGGGATACAAAAACAAGAAAGATGAAATCCACGCCCGCAGAGCTCAGAACCTAGAGATGGAAATAGGTAAATAAGCCATTTTATCTCAACCATAGTAACAGAGCTAAATAAGTCTGCGGAGGCCCACCTAAGTCAGCTCCATCTCCCCTCCTACTGCTGTCTCTCCAGCTCCTCAAGTGCCCCACTGGTAACAGGCACTCAATCAATGGCGGATGAGTGAATGAGAGTGAATGAATGAATTTCATTCTTTCAGACAGAAACACCTTGATAGCTTGCAATGTAACAGAGGAACATGGGTCCACAGGATCAGAGGAAGTATGTGCTGATCTAAGTCTTAAAGATGAGGAATTTTTCAGAGAAAAGAAAGGCAAGGATATTTAAGGAAGGGCAGGAAATAATAAAACAGAGACAGTGAAAGACATGCCCCATTCTGGGAGCAGCAGGCGGTGGGACTCTGCTGGAGTGGGGGTCCACATGGGGAAGCAGCAGACAATGCAGTTGCTGAGGCAAAGTCGTTGCTGTCAAGGAGTCAGAGCTGACCTGAGCAAATCTGAACTTGAAAACATACTCCTCACTGGCTTCTAACAGCACTTGTAACATCTGCCCTTTTTCATGAAGCCAGTATGTTCCCTACTAAAAAAGAAATCAAAGTATTTTACCTAGAAGTAGTGACATGTCAGCTTAGTAACAAAATGTTTTTACTAAACACTTCTCATGGCAAACCTATGAACTAGGGGACGAAAAAGGATGATTCTGCTTCTGAGGAATCAATATAGATCTGCTGATAACAACTCCTGCGTCTCCCAGAGCCATAGGAAGTGTCCCCTAGAACTCCAACTGGACGGGGCAGGTGTGACACTCTGACATCTCTGGCTGCCGTCCGTGAAATCTCCACAACCCACTAACTAAAGGTCACCTACTAAAACCAAGCCAGTCTTTTAGAAGGAGAACTTTCAGTTTCTCAGAATATGCTTATAAGTTTTTTGACTGTTTCTAGGCACCCAAACTGTTTGATCTCACTTGATCACAAAGCAAACCTGAGCCAGGGCAGGAAGTGAGTCAGACATGGTGCATTTCTAAGTCCAGCATAAACCATTTTCTATAATTCGCACTGTGCTCCACCTGTGAATGTAGGTCAGCATGACCAATGAACCGCAGCAGAATGGGCATCGTATACCTAAACACAAAAGGTGATTTTATTTATTACTGCAGATATTAACCCATGTATACCCAAGTGTTTTTTATTTTTAACTTCTCATTTTAAAACAAGTTTAGACTTTGAGAAGAGCAGCAAAAACACCAGAGTTCCTACCCCCTCACCCCACTCCAGCGACCCCTCTGACAGCCAAGGCATAAGGGTCAAAACAAGCAATTGGCCCTGGCAGGGTGCTGCTCACCAGTTTCTCTCACTAATGCCCTTTCACTGTCCTGGGACCCACTTAGGGTCCACGTTGCCCTTGGTGGCTCTGTCTCCTGGGCTGCTCTGTGATACCACGGGTCCTTAGTCTTCCCTGTGTTTCAGGCCCTGATACTTTTGAGAAGCACTGGTCTGGTATTCTGTAGGATGCCCTTCAATCTGGGTCTGCCCAGCGTTTTATCGGACTAGGATGACACTCCTGGGAAGAATATCACAGGGTTAATGGACCCTTCTTGTGTGTCGTATCAGGGCAACAAAAGCTATTATATTTATAGGTCTGATACTAACCAGGCACGATTGGTGTCTACCGGTCTCCTCCAACTGTTAACTCACCACTTTCTTTTTGTAATTAATAAAAATTTATATTTGGGGACATAATTTAAGACTACCCTAATATTCTGTTTCTCTTTAACTTTCACCAAATAACAGATTTCACCTACAGCGATCACTGGGGTGTTCTGATGGTGATTTCCTATTTTCCACAATGCTTCTACATGGATTAACTGGAATCATTCTGCAAGAGAGCTTTCCCTTCTCCTCCACCATAGCATTTTATTCAGATGCGTGGCCACAGTCCCTAGTCCGAGACTGAAATGGCCGATTAAGAATCAATGTAGGCAGTGTAACATATGTATATGCTGTAACATATAATGCAGAACTTGCAAATGTTCCAGAATTAAATGACGAAATACTGGTTGCAGATAGAGACCTTCAAGAATGCAAGTTCCTCTGGGCATGGTGGCACATGCCTGTAATCCCAGCAGGTTAGGGGGCTGAGGCAGGAAGATCACAAGTTCAAAGCCAGCCTCAGTAACTGAGTGAGGCCCTAAACAACTCAGCAAGATCCTGTCTCCAAATAAAACATACAAAGGGCTGGGGATGTGGCTCAGTGGTTAAACACCCCTGGGTTCACTTCCCAGTACAAAAAAAAAAAAAAAAAAAAAAGCAAGTTCCCTATGAGCTATAATAAGGTAATCACTTGACCTATCCTAGCTTAGAGTCTCCCTATGCGTATTAGCAATAAATAAGAGGCCAGGTTGTTTAATAATCTATAAGCTGGGTAACCACAAACGATCAGGTGAAGAACCATCTACAGCGAGGACAGATCCCTCGAGGGCAATCCGACAGTTTGCACTCATCCCCAGGGGACCCACAGGACTTGGTCTTCCCTGGCAGGGGGACAGCGGCTTCCCCAGTCACCCCCCACTATGAGGCACAGTCTCCTGGGAGTGGTCCCGTCTGAGCTGGTGGCCCAGTTACTTCCCTGGTATGATGCCCTTAGGTAGATAAGGTAAGGCAGAGAGCAGGTAGAATCCAGCTGGTCACGGGCAGACTTGCTGGGGGCCGGGCTGAGGCTAGGAGTTCCACCTCTCAGAACTCCCCATGAACTGTTCAGGGCTGCTCTGCACCCCATCACTCCGCCCAATGATCCTAAGTTAACTTGGACTGTTTAAAAGAGGAATGCAAGTTCACAGACGTGACCTACAACACCAAGACCAGCTTCCACGGTTTTAGAAACTGAAGGAGGGAAGAGAAGAGAAAGTGACAATATCAGTTTAAGAGGGGAAAAAGGAACAGGCACCCCACATCCCGACCGAGGAGACACTTTGAGGAAGTCAACGCTCTCTTGACCTGCTGGGCTCACCTCACCAGTTGTTCCCTTGACATTCGTATTTAGTTGAATTTAAGGGTGTATGACACTATTCTATGCGTCCCCAGGAGCAAGAGCACACAAGCAAGGCCTAAGAATAATAAATCATTTCTGAGCTTTGAAGACACGGAACAGGAAGGGGGTGCTATTTTCCATGTTTTCTCATTCCCTCCATGGTATTCAAAATACTTTCCCAGGATCAATTTTAGAGGTTTCAAGGTTTTATATGCCCTGCCAAATTAGCCCCCCAAAAGTTCACTCATTCACTTATTGAGTCAATATTTATTGAGCCCCATTTCATGGGAAGCGCTGGAGTTCTTGGGGGGACTGTCTCTGCCCTCAGAAACTCATGGAGACAGACATTAGTAAGAAACATACAGATATATAACTGGAAGCCATGGACTGCAAGGAATGGGAAGAAGAGCACTGAGAGGCACAGAGAGGCAGCCACTGCCCCAGCAACACACAGGCCATCCTTCCTGGAGAGCCAGGCGTGTTCCCTTCCACTCAGCCCAGAAGTGGGTCTTTGAGCCCAGAATGGGTTCTCCACCAAAGTTTAAACCTTGCACTGGTGTAGCTGCTGCGTGGTGTTAGTACCCTGGCACCCTGGGTACAAAGTGGGAAAGGTGGTTAATATGCGGAAGTGACCTGAGGGGGCGAGAGTGCGTCTTGCCATCCTCACACCCGGGCTGCGCTGGTGCAGGGCCTCCGTGCTGTAGGGGATCTGCATCACTGCACAGAATTTACTCAAGACCGTCACATCGCCCCAGTCAGTCCAGCACACTGGCGAGGGGGAGGCCACCTTTTCCTTGAGCTGGATTATTCCTACACCTCTAATAATAAGGGACTTAGAGAACCTGAGGAATCAATTCTGGTGGGCTTTTCTGGGCGGCACGAGGGGCCCTCGGCAAGAAGGCGTGATAACATGCCCACAGACCAGACGAGGCCAGGACAGCAGGGGTTCCTCCAAACATGATCTGCTACCCACACAGTCCAGGAGGCAAATGAATCAGAAGAGTCTCGGGGTACCCCCACCCGGTCACCAAGTGCCGTTTATCATGCCCCTGCACAGTGTCAGACTACACTGATGGATGGGGACAGATGAAGGAGCAGAGGCCATCAGGCCAAGCCTCCAATGGCCATTAATAAACAGTCATTTTATTTTATTGCAGAATCAGCGTCTGGGCTCCAGAGGTCAAGGACTCAAATCCAGCTCCTTCTGCCATACCAGCCGACCTCCAACCCTACATCGTATTTCTGCAGACCGTCGGCCTCAGGGGTGCGCGATGGGTCTGCAGGCCTGTGGGGGCCCTGGCCACTCCCCCCAGGTCCTCCCGCCCACAGCAGGTGAGGACCAGCACACAGAAAGTGCAGATGAGCGGAAGGAAGCCCTGCCCTGCGCCAGCAGGACCCGCGGCTGGCCAGGCCCCCATCTCTGTGGAGCTTCCCGGGCTGGCCCCCAGTTCTGGCCCCTCTTTCAGGGTAGAAGAACAGTGAGGCATTCTGGGAGCTTCAGAGCGGGCATCAGCAGGAAGAGGAAGCATAGACACCAGGCGTCCAGGCCAGCAACAGGGCCCAGAGGAAGGGCCCTGCTTCACGTATCACCTAGGTTCTGCAGGACACTGCACAGACATCGTCACTGTCACAGGAAAGGCCTAGGTAGCATCATCCATGTCACTTCTTATCAACATGGATCCTTGACTTCGCCTTTACAGGCCACTGTCATTTCCAGAGACCCAAAGGGCTTGGAGAAACCAGCCCTGAGCACCTCAGCACCCTTCCCAGTCAAGACCCAGGACTGTCACCAGCGGGAAGGTGCCAAAGCCCTGAGGGTGGCCCAGTCATGCAGGCTGCTCAGTAGGAACCCAGGAGGAGCCCGCAGAGGACCAGGCACACCACCCAGATGAGAGGGAAGGCTGGACCATCCAGGGAGCTGTTGGCCACACGCCGAGGTCTGCCAGTGAATGCTGACTTCATCCACCACAAAGAAACATGCAGTTATGCTTCAGAAGTCACAAGTTCTTCAGAAAATCTTTACTCACTCAGTCCAAAGAGAGACCCAGGGAGGAATCATCTCCCACAGTGCAGTGGGCTGTGTGGGGAGGCCGAGGCGCAGAGGCCAGCAAGAGAGGGGAGGCGGGAGTGGGTGGCGCCCTGGGGCTGCTCCGCCACAGCAGGCCTGGCTGCGAGTTCCCTGCCAGCAGGGAAAATGCTTCAAGAGAGAAATGCTGGGGCCGCATATCGGGTCCTCCCATTCCAAGTGACTTGCCCGCCCACAGCTCTGACATGGGCTATGGAAAAAGGCTGTGGCTGACATCAAATCATTGTGCCAGTGTCACATTTAAAGGCACGGCGGCAAAGTGGCCCGCTGCCATCCTCCCTGTGAACATGCTATTCCAGGAGACGGCACGTTCTAGCTGAGGGCACGGATCGGTGTCAGATGACCTGGTGACGATCCCCACGCTGCCATCGACCAGCTGTCAGGCTGTGTCTCTACGTCCTAGTTTTCTGCATTATCGAATGGGTTTAAGGCCAATTTCTTAAAGTTGCGGTGAAGATTAAATAAGATACTTATTTTTTTTTCTTTTAGAAAGATACTTTAATGGCTCGGTACCGTGGCACACGCCCGTAATCCCAGCAGCTCAGGAGGCTGAGGCAGGAGGATCTCAAGTTCAAATGTAGTCTCAGCAACTTAGTGAGGCCCTAAGCAACTTAGTGGGAACCCGTCTTGAAATAAAAAACATATATATAGTGTCTCGAAATAAAAAATATATATAAAGGGCTGGGGATGTGGCTCAGTGGTTGAGTGCCCCAGGTTCAGTCCCCGGCACAAAAATAAATAAATAAATAAATACAAAAAGAGACTTTCCATGAAGTGTTTGGCACAGCACCTGACTCGAGGCACATAAATGACTAAGTGGCAGCTGATTATATTGCACTTGTTCATCACCATTACCACCTGTTCATCACAAACACAGCCGTCGTCCTGGTTAGGACATCCGTGACCTTCCCCAGAGGCTCCCACGTACCTGCCACAGGTGGCACATCCTGTGAAGAGCAGTCGTGGGGGCCCGGGGTCACCTCTACCTCTCTACCAGCCTCTCTTCGCTGGGTCACTGTCCCGCTGACGTTTTCTCTTGTTACTTTACAGCTCGCGTGTCAGATGTGTGATTTCAGTTCTTTGCGTGGACAACACAGTGGGCATTAACACAGGTCCTGAAGGCGTACATGCGCTTTTAAAAACTCAACAGATTTGCAATCACGACGAAGGCATACTTATTTGGAGACAACCTAGCTTAGCAGCAGTCCACGTGACAACAGGGGTTTTTGCTTTCTACAGTGTGCACCTGAGCTCCACGCAGCCACGTCTCATGCAGGGCACTGTGCCAGGCACACAGGAGCACCCAGAACTCAGCCGTGCCCCTGGGGAGAGGGAGGCCGAGAATGCTCCTGGGACCTCGGCCTGTGGTGGGAACCCAGGCCACAGTGCTGCCAGGCTACAGGTCTGGGTCTGCACAGCCCCCTGTCCACGGCACCCTGTGCCACCTGGACACCATTCAGGAAGCAGCAGGACGCTGGGCATGCAGAAGGATGGACCAGGAGCACAGCCCACAGCTCGGGCTCAGGGTGTTCAAGTACGCACCAAAGATACTCCAGGACCATCTCCAGGGCACTAGAAATAGCCATGTATGAAATAATTGGCCCCTTTTAAACATGCACCTAGGAGGAGAGGTGGAAGTCATTTCCCAGGACACAGCAGCCAGGCGGGTGGGAACCAGGAATCGGGGACTCATCTCCACCTCGCTGGGCCCATCAGCTCCTCTGACCAGACAAGACCTTCACCTGGGCAGGGCATGTCTGGATGCCCTGGCTCAGCTTCACCAGAACACCCTCCTCCTGCCTCTGGCCACACACGGCCATCCTCAGCTAAGTGGAGAGGAAAGGCCTGCCTTAAGGTGACAGAAGCCCCATGTCCCCCGTTAAAGATAAAAAGCATCAGGCCCAAGCTGACTTCTTCCCTTACACCCAAGGTCCTGCCAAGACACCTGGTCCCGTGAAGGCTCTGAGACAGCTGCTACTGAAAGCCAAGTAAGGAAGGTCACGATCCAAGGACACAAAGACATCACGTCACACAGTTCTCCCTACGAAGGCGGTCTCAGAGATCATCTGCACCCCAATTTCACAGAGAAACTGAGGCCTAGAAAGGCGAAGGACCTGCCCCAAGGTCACCCACCACATGAGGAAAGACACCAACACACACTTGCCTCCATTCCCAAGGCCAGGGCAGGGCTGGGTATCCTGCTTCGGGTGCACACGTTACTAATGACGTCACAAAGTGGAGAGGAGTCCTGGCCCGACACAGCAGAGCAGGCTGGACACAGGCCACTGGTTCTTTCTTACCACAGAAGAGCAGTTATTACGGATCCATTATGTTTATAAACACTTTCATTTTTACTTTAAAAAAGAAAATGTGGAAGATACAGATAAGCAAACACAGGAAAGGAAAATCCACCTCTGATGCTATTTCATCCATCGATACAGACTGCTCTTGGAATATGAATCATCCTCATATTATTCCATGACCTACTTTATTATTTAGCTTAAAAATACACTATAAGAATTTCTCGAGGGCAGGAAATGCTCTTTCCAAACATCATTTTGATTTTATCATAAGGATGGGCCGATCTCCTTGAGCCACGTGCTTCCTGGGGACTGGCTGCCTTATTTTAATACCACTACCTTTCTCAGTGTTTGTTGTGCCAGCCAAAGAGCGAGCCACCCCTCTAACCTCCTGTCATCTATAAATCAGATAAGCATGTGCTTCCTTGCTTCTTCCAAATTCTTGATAAAGCCTGAGACACCGCGATTAGAGGTTTGCTTCCTCATTCACATTTATCCATTTGCCAACAATCTAAAGATTGGCTGAGTCAGAATCCAAGGTCTGAGAGCCCTCAGATCATCAAAGTATTTTGCATTTTGTTTGCTCAATTTATGTACACTGACTGCTGTCTGAAAACTGTCTGCAAAGTATTATGAACACCAAGATAAATGGAACTTCTATGACTTTTTGTCACAGAAAAAAGGTACTGATTTAGCACCCCAAAGTTCCAAGTTTTTCACCTAAAAATTTAGACTTCTACATTTTTCATAGATCTTTTTATGATCTTTTTAATGAAAAAAAAATCCCTGCAGTGTCAAAAATGTATCCTCGTGACACATCTAGATTATACAAATTATTCATGTTACAACAGACAAAACTCCTGACATTCAGGGTTTAGCTGCTGGGCAACCACTAACACCGAGCAGCAGGTTTTTGCAAATGGGATGTTTGTACGGAAGCAGGAACTCAGGGCACCGTGGGTGATGCAGACGGGGCCAGAGGCTGTAGCTGACTTCCATGCAGGAAGGTAAAAGCCACCAGGACCTCAGGGCTGGGAGCCTGGAGAGAAGGTTGGAAAAGGGAAGAGGCAGGTTCGGGAGTTCATTCCATTTTAAATGGCAGTAATTACTGCTGAAAGGGTGAAGTGCCTGGGATGTCCTCATCTGGAGTGGGAAGAGACACAGCACGTCAGGGCGACCAACATCAGGGTGCAGGCAACATGCCACTGCGAGCTCCACTGCCATCTCACTGCATAGCTGTCCCTGGGGAAGGACACTCTGCCCCTGGAAACTGGGCTTGAGAAGCAGAGCCAGACCCCAGGGTGCACTGCTGGTGGTGCACCTGCAGAAGCGATGCATCATGGGAAACATCCAGGTGAAGAGAGCCAGGCCCCAAAGCAGATCCCAGGCTCCAGGTGTCTGTCCCCACAAAACTGCAGTCTGCATGTCAGGGCAGAGACCAAGCAGATGTCCTCATCTCCCTCAATGGCTGAGGAGACAAGCGGGCACCCCAGGCCTGAGGGGCCCTCATGGCGAGCCCGCTTCTTTGTTCCCGTCCTCAGTGACGGGAACAGTGAGCAGTGCTCAACCTCCTGCAGCTGTCCCTGTCACACTTGGTGGACAGGTGGAGGCCACGTGCTGGCCAAGTGCCAGAGGATACAGAAGTCACAGTGACCTCGAGTCCAGGAGTCCTTCTGGGCTCAGGGTTTGGGAAACAGACAATGCTTAGAAAAGCAACCATTCAAAAAAAGATACAATGTAACTGCTGAATACAGCCAGGAGCTCACAGTTTATATCTACCAAGACTCTCACTCCCTTTGAAAGGGCAAAGGCAGAGAGACTACCACCTGCCCGCCCACTACTGAGTGCGTGGCCACCTGGCTCATGTCCTGCTGCTCCTCAAACCCCAGCAGTGTCCACCCGAGCCCTTTGCCCACACTGCCTCCCTGGAGCAGGACCACCCTGGCACTTAGAGTGCACTGGCCTGGACATCCTGTCGGTGACATGTATCTCCCGTCCTCCCCTCTCTGTCCCCCGCTGTGTCCTGAAGGCTCGACCGCTGTGTGGAATGGCATGAGCTGCAGGTTCACATCTTCACTACCCACCTCCCCAGCCCACGTGTAAATTCCAGGACACAGACATGGGCTGTCCCTTATTCATCCCTGAGGCTCCAGTACTACCTCAGCACCTGGTATACAGCAAGTGATCAATTGATACGTGTCAAAGAAATGAATCTCAGAGTGGACCCGGGGACCCATAAACAAACCAGGTCTGTTCCTCCACTGTCCTCACGTTAGAAAAAAGACTGGTCCTGCTCCATGTGCTTCCAGAGAAGGGGTGTGTGCGGGGACACAGGCGGCCACACCAGCTCCCAATCCTGACGAGCTCCAGACACACGAGAATGCGGCTGGACCTGGGGGATGCTGGTTCCTGTCCAGCCACAGGCTGCAATCACACCTTCTCTCCATCCCAGGGTGACTCCTCCTGTCACCTCCAGGATCTTGCCTGCCTATCTGTGAATGGGGCTGCATGAACCCAGGCTTAGGCACTGCCCACAGGACTGGGCTCCACCCCGGTACCCTTGAACTGATGCACTCTGACCCAGGGCAACTTCCAACTAGAAGCAGAAATCCCTCAGGCCTCCAGGATCTTAAAGGGACACAGGGAGAATAGAAAACAACTCCTTGGCACTTTTCACACACAGAAATAGAATCACATCTCCGCAGCCGCCCTCTTTCTTCCCCCCACACTAAAATAATCATTATGCAAACATAGATGACAAGGACATGGCCCTGAGCAGCCTTCCAGCCAAGTAATTACATCTTGCCTCCTTAAGTGAGATGTTTTGAGAGTCATTTCCCTGCACTTAGCTTAGTGCCTCGCATAAAATATCCACAAAAGTCAGCTGGGCACAGTGGCACACGCCTGTAATCCCAGCAGCTTGGGAGCCTGAGGCAGGAGGATCACAAGTTCAAGGCCAGCCTCGAAACTTATCAAGACCCTGTCTCAAAATAAAAACAAAAAGGGCAGGGGATGTGGCTCAGTGGTTAAGTGCCCCTGGGTTCAACCCAGGAGCAAAAAATGAGAAGTCAGTAAGAGGACCAGTGCAGATGGGCTGGCTGGACTCAGGAAGGTTTTTTCGTCACCTGGAGCAAGATCACAGGTGAGGAAGAGCAGAAAGGATACAAAGCTGAACTGTTTACCAACACAAACGCTTACATTGTATTTCTGCTTTGTTACACCGTGCTGCAAAAAAGAAACTATGTCTAGATGACATGTACTTAATAAAGATTCTTGCTGCGGGGTGAGATCAATCTTGATTGAATACATTCAGAACCGTGCATCACCTGGGCCCACAAACGTCCACTTAGGAGGTGCACAAGAATCAGAGGCTTAGTTGCTGTTGAACATTAACCAATGAGCCCAGAAGCACGTGCTCATGACTTCCACTTACACTGTCATCACTGAAAACCTTTAGGAAAGTCTTTTTGGAAACATCCTCAGATCCCATCAGCGAATGTGATGCCACTGTGGTGCTGCCAGCGTGGACTAAGGTCATCAGGGGCAGCAGATGTGCACTTGGGGCCCAGCTTGGTCATCTAGGTGAGTCCATGGCTACCAACAGCTTGGGGCCATGGAGTCTGCTGTGAGCCGCAGAGACATGTCTGAAGCAGCAGTAAGCACTTGCTGCATGCTCGCCTGGGCCGGCACAGGCCCCAGTGCTCTGTCTGCAGAAATTTGTGTGTTTTTCCACAACGACCTTCTAAACTCTATTTTCATTTTTACCCCATTACGGATGAAAGTGGGGCACAGGGAGGTAACGTTGGTCACTCAGTGCCACACAAGCCGAGAGGCAGAGTCAGGCTTGAACTCGGCAGTTCAAATCAGAGGCCACATGCTTGAAGCACATAGCAGTCCTCTCTCTCTCTGGAGCTAAATGTGCAGAGCACCTTAAGCCAGTTTGGATATCAAGGCCAATTTCTTGGAGTGAGGTCACTTAGCAGAGGTCAAGAGCCCAACTCCCAGCCCAGGGGTGGGCACAGCTATGATGACCCCTGTCAGTGGCTTCACATGGTGGTCTCATGAGAATCAACAGGACCCGTCTGACAGGTAAAGAAGACGCATCTGAGGAAAGGCTAGCCACCCACGGGCCACGCTTCACACCTGACATCACCATGTTCCTGAATTCCCACTAGCGACAATCACCACAATGTCTTCTCTTCAGATACGACCGCCCGCAGATGACCCTCTCGACATCCAGCCACAGCAGGGAGGGCTGGAGGTGGGTGGGGACACAAAGCCGACCCAGCTCCACCCTGTCCAGTTCCATGGGACTGGAACTGTGTTGGCAACCACCCACCCTTCCAGAATGGGCCATTGACCGTCTCCACCACACACAGCCACCACGGACACACTCCTCACTGCTCCAAACCAGCAGCAGAGTCAGGAGAGCCCACAGCTCCAGTCAGTGAAGTCGGACTTCTGCTAAGGTAACAGTGACCCTCCAGGAGGCAATCAGCAGAGCTGGGGGGCCATGAAAGGCCACCACTGTGTGGGCTGCAGAGGCGACTCTCCTGCTGGTTTGAGAGCCGGGGCACCCATGCCCAACCCCCGGCCCTCTCCAGCCCTGCCTGCCTGCCTGCCTGCCTGCCAGGGAAGCTCTCCAGACTTCAGCCCAGAGCACGACCACACTCTCCTCCAACACAGACGTTCCCTGTCTACGCCTCTTGGTCAGGCTGTGCACCGTCTCTGGATAAATGTACCCCTCCTGGGGCTTCCATTATCAATAACAAATATCCAGCTGCTTCCACTCAGAGAGGCTGGAAACAAGAAAAGCCACGCTGCGGCCCAGTTAAAGGAACGAACTTCAGCTGTGACACTCCTCAGGCCTCTGTACACCTGGAGCACAGGGCCCCTCCTCAGAGAGGCACAACAGGCTCCTCCTCTCATGTGCTGGCGGGCTCTGGGCCTGGGCTGGACGCCGGAGGGAGGAGAGGAAGCCATGCTAACCTGCAGCAGAAGAACCACAGGCTAGGGAACCTGGACACGCTTAGTGCCTCCAAGAGGTAACATGTGTGGGTCCCCCAGGGGCAAGTGAGTACGCAAGTGTCCATGAGTGACCCAGGGGAGAACAGGAGAACAAGGGACACTGCTCTGGATCACACTGGCTAAGAGACCCTGAAGGCCAGAGCTCTCTGGAGCCCACCCACCTTGACCTGCATGCAGTGGGACCCGTGACTGTGGGGTTCACGTGTCCCCAGCCTGCTCTGTGAGGAAGGGTTGGATCCCACAGTAGGACATGTGAGTTGGAAGTAGGGCAGCCCGGGAGGGAGGAAGCTGGGCTCACAGGGAAGACTCGTGACTGAATTCCTCCTGCGGAGGCAGAGACCACGCAGACTTCTAGACGGAAAGGACAGAGCAGGGGCAGGTTGTCGCATCTGAGGATTTTCTATAAGAATTTAAGTTTTGTTCTCTTGAATTTGTAAACTGACTTATTTCAAATGTCAAGTGTGCATTTTAACAGTTTCTCCTGCCCTGCAGAGAGCTGGCCTGGGTCTTGTGCTAGCGTAATGCAGGGTTCAGACACTGATGAGGGCTGGCCCTCCCCTCTACAGGAATGGCTCAGCCATGGCACACACCTGAGGGCAAGCAGTCCCCAGTGTGGGAGGCTCAGTGTGTACAAGACAGGAGGCACCCAGAGGCCTCAGTGTGCACCAAGCAGCAGGAAGGATGTGAGGTAGGGCTCTGCTCCCCAGAAGTGTACTGCAAGATTCCTGGCACACACTGCAGACTGAAGACCCCACTCCAGGCAACCCCTGGAGCCAGACAGAGGGGCTGTGATTCAACACACAGCCAAGGAAGCTGGGGGGAAGAATCCAAGGCCAGACAGCAGTTCGGGGGCCCTCAGACACGGCATCAGGACACCAGCAGCCAGTTGGTGGGGCAGTGGTGGGTCCAGCTAGATCCATGTTTAAGGACAAGAAAGAAATCACAAGGTGTTACACAGAGAAGTACCAGGCACGGGGAATGGGGTCTCCTAAGCCAGTGATAGGGAAAGCCTGCACCAGCTGGGATTTGGGGTTTTTTGTTTTTTAACCACAGCTGTCCTTTGTGATGTTTCTGGAATGTCAGCTCCGGCCCCAGTTGGCTGGACACTCCCGGGACATCCCAGCAGAGTGTCTCACAGCCACATGGGTACCTTCTCTGTGCCAGTCTCCTCTCTTCTCAGCACAGGACAGCCAGCAAGGCAGTGCCCGAGTCACCACAGAACCTACAATGACCAAAGGAGACCCCAGAACGGGGAAGGCCCTGCCCACTCCTGTGTTTCCCATGAGGGGCCTTCCAGGCTCCCTGGCTTCGATTCACATCTCCAACCTCCCCACCAACCACGCTGCTACCCACTCCTGAAGGAGAACTAGATTCTAGGACATGCTAGCTAAGAGGTCAGCTACAATGCCAATCTGTACTGAGTACCAACACCCCATGAGGGCACCAGACTCACCTCACAAATACCAAGATCGGGGAAACCGCATTTCCCATCTCTTCAAGAGTATATCTGAGGCCGGAAGCAACACTGCCCAATGTTCTGCAGGGAAGCAAGTCCTCAGGAATAAATGAGTGATCTAGGGAGGCGGGAGGGCAGAGGGGCTTTGCTGAGTGGGACACACACGTCCACACCCGCAGGGCAGAGGCTGCGGGCTAACAGCGGCCCATGTGCACAGGGTCACTCCTTACAAGCAGTGCCAGTCAGCATGGAACTGCTAGTGGAGGGGCACCACCGCCTTCCAACACCCCTGAGCCAGGGAGTCCTAGCTCTGCCCGTCCCAGCACCCTGAGACGTCCCCCTCCCTCTCCTGCCATCGTGTGCCCCTCCTCTCCACCCAGCCCCACGTGATCTGAGCGTTCTGATGAGGTCAACGGAACTGGTTCACTTCCTTTGGCAAAACTGTTTTTATTGTGGCAAGACATGCAGGACATCAATGTTAACCAGCTCTGGCGTCCAGTTCTGTGGCCTTCAGCACACACACACTGCGGGCCCTCGCCACCACGGTTCCCGGCTGCTTCCACCCCTGAGCATTCTGAACCCAGAATGAGAAAACGGCTGAGGCTATGCCAGGAGACAGGCATGGGAAATCCACCTTCCAGGTTGGAACACGGTGCACAGCACCACCAGACAAACACCTCAAGCTCAAGTTCAGCCTGGAGCTCCCACTTCCTGGCTCTGTGGGTCCAGCCCTCCTGTGCTGACCTAGATTCTGAAGGAAATGGCCCATCTCTGTTCTCGCCGACTCCCCATCTTGGTGGGAGACACCATCACAGACAGTCCTGCATTTGGATCCTGACCCTGCTGCCACCAGCAATTCACCTGGGACAGCACAGGGCCTCTCTGGGCTTGTGTTATTCCTGACCCACAAGCCGGGATGCCCTCACCTCCAGGGCTGTCTCCAGGACGGCTCCTGGCAGAGAAGACAATTCATCTTCCTTCCATAAGCCAGCTCTGTGAAGATCAACGGCAGCCTAATTCCAAAAGGGCAAGGGAAACCCCCTGAGTTCTCTGAAATTTTACCACAAAAGAAAAATTTTGATGATAAAGTCAGCTTGGCTCCCAGCCTGCTCCTGATAGGAAGAAGTGCTGAGCTGGGCCCCTCCCAGATATGCACCGTCTGGGCCTGCTGGGTGAGGTGGCTTTAGAGTGCATCCCCAGCACATGATCCGGTTCCTCCAGGGCCGGGCAGAACAGACAACAGGAAACAGATGGTGAGGTTCTGAAGTTCTGACCTTGGTGTGATATTCTTAGGAAGCCAGGCAAAGCACCAGCAGCTGAGGCTGGTCTTCCCCCAGGGCTGGCAGACGCAGACAGCCTGGGAGGGAGACTCGCTGCGGAACGTCAGCACGCCCTCCTCGCAGGGGCCAGGGCCGTAGCCCGCTCCGGCTCCTTTGAGATGCCTTCCGACATGCAGCACGCAGCTGAAACTCTCATTAACGGGTTCCTTCTGTACCATCTCAAAATCGTACCGACAGAGAACTGAATACCCAGCCAGGGCCCCATGGCATTGCCACCATGATGGAGTCTTTCATTATCATCATCCCTGACACCTCTTGAACCAAGCCATGTCTTCCTTACACAACTCTGGAAATATTTTACAAACCCCAAGTTGCTGAGAGGGGCCATGTCCACGTGGGCTCACTCACTGGAGTCGGTTAAGATGCTTCACGGACTACAGGTCCCACCCACAGGCTCATCTTGTTTCTATCCACACCCCGTTTCTGGGATTTTGCATTTAAACCAAGTGTCCTGAATAAGCAGAGACCTGGTGTCAACTTGATCCCCCAGACCTGTGAGGAGCACACAGGGATTCCAGAGCAGAAGCCATCACCCCAGGCCAGCTCTGCACAGATGGAAGGCATGACTCAACCAGAGACAGACAGAGCCCTTCAGAGGGGAGACACTGAGCACAGGAGGAAGCCACGTGCTGCAGAGGCCCACAGGCAGAGGCGGCAGCACGCGGAGCCATGGCGCCACACCGGCAGGTGCAGGTCACACTGAGAAGATCACCTCTGTCCTCAGAAGCAGAGTATGAAACTCCTACTATGTAAGCAAACCCCTGACTTTTCCGAGGCCGCTGTGTGTAATCAACTTCTTGAAGATGTGAGGGAAGAAGGGCAAGAACATTTATTGAGCGCCAACTGTATGCCAGCCTCTGTGTCCTGTTACTTTACCCATTGCTCCACTCATTCCTTGCACAAACCTTCTTCTTATTTCTATTTTAGTGTCACAAAAGTGTTCTTCAGCAAGGTCAGCCAACTCTGGTCACCAGAGCAGGAATTGCAGGGCAAGGGACCAGCGGGTCTGGCGGCTTCCCCTGAAGCCACATCCCCTCCTGTCTCTGGACTCCTCCTGCCACAATGAGCACGGCAGGACTCAGCATGAAGGGTTCCAGCAGCATCCACACACCACTGTACCCAGGGTCTAGGAGCCAAGAAAGAAAACGCAGGAGGCCACACGTCAAAAGTGGCTGCCTGCTTTCTGCACGAGCCTGATGTCTTCAGAGCCAAATGGCTCTGTTTCAGGGGTACAGTGATGTCCAAGTGTCACAAGTAAGATAGACGAAGCCAACATTGTCCCGAGAACCTGATGAGACCCGTAGGTTGCTTTGGTTCTGATGTTCAGTGACAGGGAATTCATCTTACACCAAGGCGACACCTACCCCTGACAGTACATCCAGCCCCCACGCCACCTTTGACTGTTGTGCACACCTACATGTCCAGCAGCACATAACCATTCTCACTGTAAGTCTCCACAGGAAGAGCTGGGGATGGAAGGTTCCAGAAAAACAAACTTGGCGTTTAGATCAAATACCAAATGGAATGTTTCTTACTTTACAATTTTTAATGTACTGTGGTGTCTTAGCTAGTTAGCAGCTATAAAAACAAAGCATTTATAACAATCTTCATGTGACTCATACTTAAGTAATCCTAAAAAAAGTTTCTAGTCATCATGTAAAACCGATGCGTACGCTTGCAGTGCCTCTGGAAAGGAAGAGGAAGTTCGGCACAGCAGGAGACCCCTGGGAACAGCCTAGAATGGGCTGCAAGGAAGAAGAGAGACAAGAGTTTGCAGCTCATTTGCAATAATAACATAAATTATGTATTATTTACACACAGAAACAACATCACTGATTAAAACCAGGTTCATAACTGAGGGCCAGGTGCAGGCTACACGGTGCAGCCCATAAACCAAGCACGCACACCTCAGCAGGTTCTGAGGGCTCTTAACTAACTTCATCGAGCAAAAGCATTCAAGATGTCACAGATAGTCGTGATCGATTTCTGCATCTACTAAATGGCCAGTGGGAAGATGTTCTCCCATGCACAGCATGGAAGAGCTCATGCACCTGATGAATCCTGAGGATGGAGAGGCAGACGGTTAGAAGACGAGGTTCCCCGGGGACGACAAGCATGAGCAGAAGTGAAAGACCTGGAAATGCAGAGGCTGTTTGGGGAAAAACAGGGGGTCTGCTTCCTCTAGAACCTTGGTCACAACAAGAAAACAGGATCTCCAAGCTGACCGTTCTTAGGAAGAAGAATCCACAGGTTTGTAGACAGGAGAAAGTTTTAATAAAAGCCACATTTTAAAGGCTGTGGAACTCAAGAGGAGAGTGAACGCAGGAAGGAAGACGATCTCCCCACGGGCTCCCCCCTGGAGCTCTGTAAACATCTGCACAGTCAGAGCGGGTCCACTGAGGACGGCTGCACCAGCCCAGGGACAGGAGTCTGAGCGGCAGCTCCTCCAGGGCCTGCACTGTGGAGGGCCAACTCTCCACACTCTTTTCAAAATGCCTCTAAGGTCTCGTGGTTGGGGAAACGCTGCCTGCTGCCGGCCCATTTGAGACCTTCCTGTTACATATCCCCACACAAGACACTTTGGAAAGTTCTGTAGTAAAGAAACGAGTTTAATTTGGCCATGAATCCAACCTTGCCTCTTTTATTGCCAAACAGCTTTCCATATCTCCTATTCTCCAGGCAGCTCTGGAAAGTGTGGGCTGGGTCATCTGTGAGTCAGCCCAAAGGCGCGACCTGGAAGACCACAGTGGTGAGGCAGAACCTGAGGCCTGGGTGGCAGGGAGGACCAGAAACCCAGAGCTGCCCACTCCTGTGCACATGGTGAGCTGGCCACACCTCCAGGGGACCACATCCACCTGCTCATGCTCCCTGGGGGGACTGAGGACCCAAACACTCAATGCCTTGATTCTACCTTTTGGGTCCTTAGAGGTTAAGAAAATCTTGACACCAGAGTCCACAAAACAGCTCTCTTTCGGGTGCCTGGAGACTAAGAAATCAACTCTCTCCCCCTTTGGTGGTGGGATGCCTTCATTTCTTAACAGATCTGATTATCCTTTGCATGGGGAAGACTCAGATCAGTAACACAGGAATTCGATCCATTTGCCTAACTGTCCAAGGTGAGTGTTTGAGGGGTTTTTATTTTGTTCTGTTCTGTGCTCCCCCTAACACTGAAACGACTTAAAGAGCCCAAGAAAATTATGCCAAACCTTTGGGATACCCAAGGGCAGCCCCAGAGGCAGGGAGAGGCAGATTCTCAAAACAGCAACCTCACCAGCTTGTGCCCAGTGACAACCCCGGCAGGACGCTTTCCCAGTGGCTGGGAAGTACAAGAAGCCTCAGGCCAAGCTCGGTGGCTATCAGGTCACCTGACTGCACGGGGAGAGAGGGTCCTGCTTCCACCACCCGGGGGCACCAGGGGTTGTTTTTTAACAGCACACCTCAACAAACAACAGTCAGGCAGAAAGACAACCAGGAAGGATAGGAATTGAACTCGTGGGTTTTCAGTTGATCACATGGAAGGCGACTCAGCAAGGTCTGCCAGGCGCTCCACCCTTGAGCGGGTTGTGCGGAGCTTCCTTAGGAAGCTCTGTAAGCCAGGTGGGGAGGCTCCAGCTCGCCACCTGGCACGCAGCATGAATTCTGAGCTCACCAGCATGACAGGGGCGCTGGCCATGGACAGAAATGATTTCAGTGCAGCCACAAGTTAGGACCAACTGATCCGATTGACATCCAGCCATGGCGTCAGCAAAGCTCCATCCGTAGACCCAACTGTTTTGCTTCTGAAAGTTCACCCCAAGGAAATAATCTAATACACAGAAGAGGCTTCAATGAAGACATAAAGGTGTTCGTCAAAGCCTTGTTTATAAGAGTTAAAGCTGTCAAAACGGTACCATCCACCAACAGGAATACAATTTTAAAAGCACCTACAGAAAATGATACTATGCAAAAGTTTAAAGTGGCAGCCTCCTGAGGGTCCACCTCCAAAAAGAATTGGAACATAAACCATAACGTGACAAATTCCTTTTCAGTGGAGGTATGGTTAATTATATGGTGACTTTTGCCATGTCCCCAAACAAGATCTAGAGTCAAGGAAAAATGCCTCAACCCCAGTTAGAACATTTAAGGCAACATTCCTTTCCATTACCCCCAGAAAATCAACAAAATCACTGTCTCTTCAATCCCTAAAACATCTGGAATGTTTAGTTGTCCTGGGATAAGACCTCAACCAACAAACATCAGAAGAAAAAGCCACCGGCCTTCTGAGATGACTTCACTCTGCTGCTCAGGCAGGGAGAGAGAGCAGCCCGGTGTCCTGCATCCCAGTGACTTGTGCACACCAATGGAGCAAACGGAGAAGAGAACAGAACCACAGCAGTGAGCTGAGCTACGGGACCCCCTCCAAAGGCCAGGCATGGGCATCTCCTCCATTTTACACTGGTGGTTCATCCTCAGGAGACGGGAAGCTCAAGCCCTCATCCTGCAGGACTCACGTGCCGGGCTGTGAGGAATATCAACCCCCCTGGCAGATAAGCCGATCAGCTTACCCTGCTGGAGGAATGGACCACTCTGCTCCTTTCTTCCTTTTTCAGAGTGGACTCTCCCAATCCAACCACCCTTGGCTTCTCCCTTAAACACTGCTCTGAGTGACACTGGCTCTCAGGGTTCCCAGACTTCAACGTGCACCAAGCACCTGGGAGCTTGTTAGGCGAAAGGCCCTGATGGAGCAGGTCGAGGTGATGCGGAGACTAATTAAATCCCAGTCTCTGAGGGAAAGCCCTGGCAGCAGCGTGGCTCCCCATGGGCCCAGCTTGCAGATGAGGTCACGCATAGCGCAGCAACATTCAGCCTGTGGCTACGCCAGTGTGTGCCATGGCCCAGCAACACCAGACCCGGCGCTGGGAAGACACAGGAAACGCAGGCCAGGCACGCTGCCCAGCTCGCCGGAGCTCTGAAATCCTTGCTGCGAGCAGGCGGGTCCCACCTGGAAGAGACCCGGCGATGAGCGAGCGGGGCTCCTGGGACAATTAGGAGTTCATGCCAAGTCCCGAGTTTCGACTTGGTGAATATTGCAATGAAACTGACAGAGATGCATTAAAAGAGGTTGGAAATCATGATCTACAGCTTACACATCCTTCACATGTATTTTCATATATATATATACAGGATATAGGTGTACATACACGTATACATGGAAGCATATTTTCCAATGCTCTAGTTATTCACTTGTTACTTTCCTCAAAGGAATAAAACTCTAAAAACATTTATTCCAAAAGTTTCCATAAATGGTATATTTGTTGCTCAGTTTAGATGTCCATAGGCGTCCCACATCTGATAAGGTAGGACTTAATGGGTTAATAAGAAAGCGTGAGCAGGGCAGGACTGCAAGAGGGTGGCCCTGAGCATATGTGGGGGTTTCAGGGACGGTGGCAGTGACAGTTACAATAACCGCTGACACTCACTTGGGCCATGTGAGAAGCATTGCCCTATCTACCAGGAGTCCTCCAGCCAGAACCTGGGGGTTCTGATGATTCACAAGGAGCTTCACATCAGCCTGGCCTTCCTTTCCCGAGGGGAAGAGAACCTGAAAGCTCCCCAGGGAGTGGGAGGACCACGTGTGGCCAAGCGTGAACCAAATGACCCAGTGCCAGGCTCTGGAGGGTGTGAGCTCATGGCAGGAGCCTCACAGAGAAAAGATGACAGACAGGGGCCTTTCAACCCCTCAGGACAGCGAGGACAACTGCGGAAGCTCCTTCCTGGGCCTGGGCTGCCCCTCCTCAGGTTCCTCTTGTCCTATCTATCCACTCTTCCTCCTCTTGTTCCCACTTTTCCTCAGAACTGCCTTTAAGAGCCTCTTGACAGGCACCTTCTAGAAGTCTCTCCTCCTGGAGACCTCCTGGGTATGGAGGAGAGGCTGAGTAGCACACCTGTCCATTTCACAGAGGTGCTGCAGGGCATGGCGCTCCCCCTGGAGGGGAGGGGACAGTCCACAAAGGAGCCACTCAGAAGGCCAAGGGTAGTCCAGCCTGAGAAGGCTACAGATGGCTGGAGAGAGCTCCAGGTTGCTATGTCTGTTTCTTCCAAGTCTACTCTAAAGTAGCTGTTGAGCCTATTTTCACTGGGCCACACATCCTTGGACATCTTCCCCACAGCAACCGTGAGGCCCCCAGGCCACAGAGGATGCCCAGAGGTCTCTGGAGTTGGCCCCGTGCCCAGAGTGAGGGTGAGGAACAACAGGGTCAGGCTGGGCCTCCTGACTCCGTTTCAGGGAGCTGTGCTGGGAACCTCAGCAGGACCCTCAATCCTCCTCAGAGCAGCGGTCAGAGGGCTGCATCTTCATTTGCAAATGATCCAAAGGAAATGGAAGGGAGTCGAGGGACCTGTCTAGGAGCAGAGATCCAGCCAGTGGAGAAAGCAATTCCAATCCAAACCCATGGAGCCCCCAAGCCTGAGCCCCAGTCCCTCTCTCCAGGCACCTCAACCACCTGGCCTGCTCTCTTTGCAAAACGTGAAAAGTGAACATTTTTTAGGACTCACATGACTGGAGAATGTAGTCACTTTTCATGACATTTTTCTACCATCCTTTCTTTTACATAAAAATATAAGCTGAAAAAAAGTTCTCCCTGGATCCCTTGAGGCTCCTTAACTTCTCAGTCCCTATTCTGTGAATTCAGTCAGAGGCCCAAAGGATTGAGTGGCTTCCTGGGATGTTAAGGGGCTCAGACAAAGAGCCAGGATCCAAATTCAAAGGCCTCTGTGTCTCAGGCCATGGCTCTGGGCACCAGCCAGACCCAGTGGTTCCCTGGAAAATGTGCATGGGCAGCCAGGGGGCAAACAGACATTTACCTGTGACGTCCAACTCCTCCCAGAGCCACCTACGAGAGAGCAAGTCAGACTGTGCTGAGCTCTGCCGCGCCGGCCCCACTCCCACCACTATCAGCACAGAAATAACCCCGGGAAGTAAACCCAAGACGGAGAGGAGGTTACTCGGCACCAATTAACTTTTTCCCTTTGGAGAGTTTTCCTAGCTAGTTCCATTAAAAAAAAAAAAAAAAATCCCCTCTACGTCCCCTGCCAGTGCCATACTTCCTTAGAGGGGAACATGGCAGATGCACTCCACCGAGGCAGACTCACAGGCTGCCAGGTACGAGTTCCAATGCCTATTCAGCGAGAGACAGAAAACCCATTTATTTCGTCACCCTCAGTTACCACAGCAGCCCTCGTGGAGGACTTCCTAGTGACCAGCTAACAGTTACCAGGAAGCCTCTGGCCTGAGCAAAGGGTCCTCACCTGTGAAAGCATTTGTGGCCTGGAAACCAGCTTCCTGCATACTGCTCCCCAGACAAGCCTGCTCCGACTCTCGAGCTGTCCGTCGCAAGGAGACCGCCCAGGCGAGGCCTCAGGTCACTTCCATCTTAGCCTGTCTGAGTCCATTGCTCTGCTGGTCCAGCGTTCGGGAGCATCTGACGCCACCAGCCCTGCTCCCACACCCCGGGGGCGGGCAGTGCGGGCAGTGCCAGGACGGCACGCAGTCCAGCAGCGTGCGGGGCACACAGTCCTGTCAGCCGTCCAGCCAGAGTGTTGAAGCCATGGCCACCAGGCGTGGAGAAGCTGTCCCACTGAGGCCTGCTCTCCCACCTCAGAGCAAAGGCCTGCTCAGCCTCTCCATGGCCAGCATTGTCCACAGGCTCTGCTCTCCAAGGGAGCCTGGCCTGTCCTGATCTGCTGCTCTCCGGGCTTCACTTCTGTCCTTGCTGAAAGTAAAAAGAAAAAGGTCACTTTCTAGGGCACCTGGAAAACCATTAAGACTAACAGACCACAGAAACCAAAAAGAAAAACCACCCGAGCCACATCTCCACCCTCTTGTGGGCACTGGGGAGCTCACTGGGGAGCAGGGTGCTGTGGTTTGGATCTGGGTGTCCCCCAAAGGCTTGGAGGTGCAGAGGGCTTCGTCTCAGTGCAGCAGTGCTCACAGGCAGGGCTCCTGGGAGGTCATGGGCCATGGGCTTGGTCCACTGCAGCAGTGCTCAGGGTGGGACTCCTGGGAGGTCATGGGCCATGGGCTTGGTCCACTCCAGCAGTGCTCAGAGGTAGGGCTCCTGGGAGGTGATTGGGTCATGAGGGCTCTGACCTCAGCAGTGCATTTTGAGTTCATAATGGGGTAGACTGTTGGGAGGTGGTGGAGACTACAGGAGGTGGGGCGGGCTTAGAGGAAGGAGGTCCCAGGGATATATCTTGTCCCTGGCCCCTTCCTTTCTCTCTTTGCTTCATGGCTCCCACAAGGTAAGTTATCATCTCCCCTGCTTCACACTCCTGCCTCCATGATATTCAGCCTCACCTCAGACCCAAGCAATAGACAAAAACTTTCAAAACCATGAGCCAAAATAACTCTTTCCTCCTTTGTTATTTCCTCAGGAATTTTGTCACAATGACAGAAAGCTGACTAACACAGGGGAGTTCCCCAGTACTCCCAGAATACTACAGAATCCACCCCTCCACAACTATGAAGAGCACAATGTTCAAATGTCCTTCTCAAGTTACTCAGAGTTCATGTGCACCTATAAGAGGAAATTCATTTCCCAAGCTGGTCCCTGAGGTCTTTGAAGTGGGATCTTTGGCACCGTCATACATTGCTGGTGGGAATGCAAATTGATGCAACCACATTGTTAAGCACATAGAGATTCCTCAGAAAACTTGGAATGGAACCACTATTTGACCCAGTCATCCCACTCCTTGGTATATACCCAATGGACTAAAAATCAACATACTACAGCAACACAGCCCCATCAATGTTTATAGCAGCTCAGTTAACAATAGCTAAGCTATGGAACCAACCTAGATGCCCTTCAACACACAAATGGATAAAGATGTGATATATACACAATGAAATACTACTCAGCCAAAAAGCAGAATGAAATTATGGCATTTGCCAGTAAGTGGATGGATCTGGAGACTATCATGCTAAGTAAAATGAGCCATTCCAAAAAAAAAGCCAAGGGCAGATGTTCTCTCTGATATGCAGATGCTAACACATAATGGGGAGAGGATAAATGTTCAGTGGATTAGACCAAGGGGAATAAAGGGAAGGGGAGATAGGAATAGGAAAGACAGTAGAAAGGATTGGACATAACTTTCCTTTGTTCATGTATGAATACATCAGCAATAAAACTCAACTTCATGTATAACCTCAAGAATGGAATCCTAATTAGAATAAGTTATACTCCATGTATGTATAATATGTCATAACACACTCTACTGTCATGTATATCTAAAAAGAATAAATTTAAAAACTTTAAAAAAGAAGTGGGATCTTTGGTTTATGTCCACTGGCATAAGCACTTCACGAAGGGAAAATCAGGAGTTAGATTGAGCAGTTTCTCCAAGTGACTCAAATCATGATCAAGCAGGATTTATCCCAGGGGTACAAGGATGATTCATCATACACAAATCAAGAAACATAATCACATCAACAGAAAGAAGGACAGAAACCACGTAATTATCTCAATAGAGGCAGAAAAGGCTGTGGATAAAATTCAACATTCCTGCGTGCTAAAAACTGTCAAGTTATGTATAGAAGGAACATATCTCATATTCTCAATAAAGAATATATAAGGTTATAACAACATCCGATTGAATGGAGAAAAGTTGCAAACTTTTCCTCTAAGATCATAAATGAGACAAGGATGTCCACTTTCTCCACTCTCACTCAACATGGTGTTTAAAGTCTTATCCAGAGAGGTAAGACCAGAGAAAGAAATAAAGGGTGGCCAAATTGGAAACAAAGTCAAATTATCCTGTTTACAGACAACATGATTTTTATACATAGAAAAACCTAAAGATAACACTCAAAACTATTAGAATTGATAAACAAATTTAGTACAATTGCAGGATGTAAAATCAACGTGTAAAAATCATGACCATTTTTATACACCAAGAACAGACTTACTGAGAAAGAAATCAAGAATATTCCTATTGAGAGTGGCTATAAGGAATAAATAAGACATTGAGGAATAAGTTTCACTAAGAAAGTGAATGATCTCTAAAATGAAAATTACAAAGCGCTCATGAAAAACATTGAAGAGGACACTAAAAAAAGGAAAAGCTATCCCATGTTCATGGATTAGAAGAATTAATATTGTTCAAATACCTGCATTACCAAAAGGGATTTACAGATTCAATGAAATTTCCATCCAACTATCATGACATTCTTCACAGAAACAAAAAAAAAAAATCCTAAAATTCATATGGAGCCACAAAAGACCTCAAATTCAATTATAAAACAGTCATAAGCAAAAAACAAACATGGTGGCATCTCAGGTCATGTACCTGACCTCAAAACATACTCCAAAGCTACTGTGAGCAGAACAGAATGGTAGTGTCACAAAAATAGGCACATAGACCAGTGGTAGAGAACAAAGCACCCAGAAATAAATCCATGAATTTATAGGCAATGGATCTATGGCAAAGGCACCAAGAACACACATCAGAGAAAGCATAACCTCTTCAATAAATGATTCTAGGAAAGCTGGATATCCATGTGCAGAAAAATGAAACTAGACCCTTATCTCTCATGATATAAAAAAACAAATTTGAAATTGATCAAATGATTAAATATAAGACCCCAAACTATGAAACTCGTAGAAGAAAACACAGGAGAAACACTTCAGGACATTGGTCTGGGAAAACATTATTTTACTATGACCCTAAAAGCACAGGCAACAAAAGTCAAAGTTCACAATAGGATTACATCAAACTAAAAAGCTTCTGTACAACCAAGGAATCCATCAACAGAGTGAAGAGGCAGCCTGCAGATGGGATGAAGTACCTGTAAACCTTGCCTGTGGCGATGGATTGGTACCCAGGATACGTAAGGAATTAAAACAACTAAATAGGAAAAACAAATACCCATAAGTAATCTGATCTAAAAATGGACAAATGGCCTGAACATTTCTAAAAGTGAGATTTGCAAACAGCCACATGATGTGAAAACACTCAACATCACTAATCATCAAGGAAATGCCAATCAAAACCACAATGAGGTATTCTCTCCCCCCATTTGGAATGGCTATTAACAAAAGGTCAAAGCAGAGCAGACACTGCTGAGAATGTAGAGAATGGAACTGTCGTGCACTACTGATGGGAAGGTACGTTAGTACAGCCATTAAGGAAATCTTCAACCAACTAGAAAAAGAGCAGGATCGCGCTATCCCACTTCTGAGTATGCATCCAGAGGAAATTAAATCAGTATGTAAAAAGACACCTGTACTGTCATGTTCATTTGGGCATTTATTCACAACAGCCAAGGCACAGAATCATGGACAGATGAATGGATAAAGAGAATGTGGTATAGGTAGACAATGCAATATTATTCAGCCACATAAAAAGACGTTTTGTCATTTGTTACACAAAGATGAATCAGGAGGGACACACTCAGTGAAGTACGCCAGGCAGGGCACTGGCGTCCCGGGATCCCACACCAATTTTTATTTTTTATTTTTGGGGATTGAACCAAGGGGCTCTCTACCACTTCTACACACTCCTCTCCTTAATTTTCTTTTTGAGACAGGGTCTCGCTGAGTGGCTGGGGTTGGCCTCCAACGTGTAATCTTCCTGCCTCAGCCTCCCATGTAGCCAGGATCACACGAATGCACCACCACGCCCGGCCACATCAACTTTTTAAGTAACCTAATGTAGTACTGTATAGTCATTAATTTTAGAAAAAAGAATTTATCCTGACAGAGAGAAACATAGGACCCCTTGACCTAAAATCTTGTTTTTTCTCTGCCCTTTTCTATGATTGTTTCAGTGCCCCAAAATGCTAGACTTCATTCGTTTTCTTTTTCTGAACTCAAGAGAGAAAACTGCACCACAGGGAGGTCTCTGTCGCAGTTGCTGTATTACGGGACTTTCATTTATTTCACTTTGTTCACTGAAGAGTTGAAGCTACCTCGTTTCTTTAACAATCCAGCTATCCTAACGAAACAAGACAGTAAAGTGAAAAGACAGCCCACGAGAGGTGTGGGACCCTGGAACTGCTTCTCAGAAGGAGGCCCCAACCCCAACCATCCAGACCGGGCTAGACCCTGCATGTTCAGTCAGCCAATGTCAGGGGGCCAGCCTGGGTAGGGTGAGGGTGACAGGGACCCCAGGAAAGCCCCACCAGGCAGCCTGGCAGCCCAGCAGCAGAGGCGCAGGCCCTGCCCAAGAGCACATCTGCTCGCTCAGCTCGGGAGCTGGCTGTCCCATCAGCGGGGCCAGGCGAGGCCTGCATGGGGCACACATTCAGAACATACAGGTGGAGAAGCTGATGAGGCAGTGCCCACTCCACTGGTCCTTCCTCTCTCTGCTGCTGTGCCTCCTGCCTGTGACTTGCCCTCCCAGCCTGGTTCCTCCATGGTCCCCAGTCTCAACCCAGACCTGCTTCTCAGCCTAGTCTGGTCAGCTCCCATAGCTGTGACTCCCTACAGGTGGCTGGGTCACCCTCGCCCTCCTCTGCCCTGGACCAGAAGTACCACCAGGACAAGGTCAGTGACTGATTGATTCTCGGAATCCCCTGGGTGCCCAGTGCCTGGTGGCTGGGGTGCTCGTGAAGACAGGTCTAGGTTTGAAGGGAAGAGCACGTGAAGGTGGCTTCCAGGAGCCTCCTACTCCATGTGCCCAGCAGAAAGGCAGATGCAGGAGCCGAGCAGGCTCAACAAACAGCACGAGTAAACCCACTGAGCCCCGGGCCAGCACGTGCCCCTGCCCAGGACCAGCCACTGCTCCCTGCTCCGGGTGGCTCTGGTCCCCTCCAATGGCAGAGGTCATCCTCCCCCAGGAGTTGAGGTCAGACGGTGGCTGAAGCCATGATCTCGGGCACTCACACTCACTGAAGGCCTGTCTGTCCAGGGAAGTCTGCTAGAGGGCACGGACGTAAATCTCCCCGAGCAGCACAGGGCAGGCTCTGCCCACCAAGGTTTAACGCCCGAGCCTAGCAGCTCATCTGCAGAAGGGAACCCACGCCACCTCTGGCCCTCCAACCAGTCCTCCTGACCTGGGCGGCTCAGGTCACTCCCTAGACCTCGATGCCCCATGATGCTCACATCAGGAAAAGAAGAGAAGAAGAAGGAGGAGGAGGTGACTTACCTGTCAGAGGCAGCCTGAGCCACGCAGTCAAGAACCCCCTCCACAGCAAGCCCCCTGCCGTCACTCCGTCCCCTTCACACACTCACACACATGCACACTCGCACAGATGTTCCGTTTATACTGGGAAGATGGGCAGGACCGACCAGGAAATAAATTAATTCAATATTGCACTTGAAAAATGTCATGAAGTCCCTCCCATAACAGAGCAACAGTTACTAAGGAAATAGAGCACATCAAACGGAAAAACGCCCCCACAGGAAGGGGCACTGCTAGGCACTGCACTCGAGAAACTGAAGCAGAGAAGTCGTAGAATACGTCTGGGTTACCAGTTGTTCATGAAAACTTAGAGGAAATGCAGTCCTCCTCCGAATCACTCAGGAATGAAAACTTAACAGCCTTCAGATCCCAGCTCCACCAAAAACACAGTCAAAACAGGACCGGGAGGGGCACACTGGCCCAGAGGCCAAAGCCCAGCGGAGAAGTGAAACACCTCTTTTCAAATCACATAACATTAAAAACACCATAGTGCATAAAGAATCAACACTGCAGTTTTGTATTTTCTTTCCTCTCACTGCGGACAGACTGTTTGGCAGGCGGAGTGTCTGTTACCTAGGTGACGGCCAGACTACCAGCCTGGGCTCCAGGCCACAGGGATTCAGAGCCCAGGCTGGCCTGCCTCTGTTGATCTCCTCTCCTCTACCCACCAGGATGGTTCCGGGGAGAAAGAAGCACTAAGAAACCAAAAGGAGGCTCTGAGTTTTGGCAAACTGTCGCAGAACTTAAAAATGAGTCCGTCTGAGAACCATTCTGCCCGACATCCCGCATGGTCTCAGCTTACTGCTGGCTGGCTGTGGGTCAAGAGGGCAAAGAACTTCCAGTGAGAAGAGAGGGAAAATGGGGGAAGAAGCCCAGGGATCTACTCCCACTTGCTGGGCTCAGGGGCACCTGGTGGAGAAGCAGCACCCTTCCCCACAATGCATCCTTCTGCCCTGATGGACAGCTGAGCCAGTCTGTCCCAAGATTTTCTAACAGAAAACAACAACAACAAGACCCCTGCCCTCAATGCAGCCAGGGGCAGAAAGACCTGGGCAGGTACCCATCCCACCTATGGGATGTGGTCAAGTCACCTGACCTATCCAGGCTGACCTGCCCAGGCTCCCATTTCCAGGGTCCTTCCAATCTGCACATCTTCCATGGCTGTGTCCCTGGCCAAAGGGGCAGGACAGACATGCACAGGAAGGACAAGGTGCACAAGCACAGATCTGCCTGGACACAGCCTCCGAACCAGCCAGAGAAGCAGGCCACCTGCCCCAGGGAAAGCCGGGTCAGGGCACCGGGACCTCCTCCTGCTACTTCTCCTTTCTTGGATCTGCGGATACAAACAACAGGAAGCTTTTGTGGGATGGCAAAGCCATCCCAGCTGGGGGTAGCTCAGTGGGCTCTGGCTAGCTTTTCAGTACAAGGAAGTGCCTGCTTTAGGTCAGCAGTCCAGAGAACAAACAGGAAGAGCAGCGATTACATCAGAACGTCACCTTGGCAAACACGACTCTGATGAAGCCTGAAGGACCTAGGCTGTGGGGCTCAGCTCACACCAAGTTGGAGAAGAATCTCCCCCCAATAAACAGGGAGTTCCCAAGGATCCAGGAGGGGAGGAAGTCAAGGGGCTCATCCACCCAACCCCTTCATTCCACGGAGGAGGAGACTCCAAAGGCTCAGGGAAGAGAGGAAACGTGGAAGATGAGCCTGTGGTCGTACGGGAGGCCAGAGGAAGACCAGAGCAGGCAGCTGGATCCAGAGCCAAATCAGCCAATGGAAGAAGCTGGTCAGCAAGGGAGGGGCCCGTGGGCTGAAGAGGGGCACAGTGCACCTCCTGGTTCACTGGGAGGAAACGCTGATGCCATGCCTTGGGGATGAGGCATGCCCCAAGCTCCCATGTTGACCTGGTGGTGAAGTGATCAGACCGAGAACTGGAGCCTAATGGTCCAACCATGCCTGAATGGACTAAGGGTGGTAACCACAGGCGGGTGGGGTCTGGGAGAAGTGGTCACTGGGCACGTGCTCTGACACAAGCATCTTCCCTGCATCCCCTTCCCCTCTCTGCTTCCTGGATGCCAAGAGCAGAGTAGCTTCCCCCCCCCCCCCAACGCCCTTCTGCCATCATGTTCTGCCTCACCTTGGGCCCAATGCAATGGAGTCAGTGGATCATGGACAACAGCTCTGAAACTGTGACCATCAACTCAGAATAAACTCCAGCCTCTGCACTGTTCTTGTCAGGTACTTTGGTCACGGCAACATAAAGCTGATTAACAACTGAAATGGTTACAATGGCCGAGTCCCAAGTGGGGCCGTCCCCACAGGACCCACATGAACACGAGAGAGAAAAGTCAGTCAGATCACCCCAGGGGGAAGTGCGTTCGCAGCCTGGCCTGCATACCCCACAGACACCCTGGTTGTGGATACCAACTGGGCCAATTGGCCTGCTCGGGATAGTCACCCCCGCCCACTCACAGTTCCACCCTGTGGCCAGCCTGGTGTGAGGGTGCAGGTGGGCCGGGCCAGAGCGGGGGCTCTGAGGGCCTCCTCACCCAGTGCTCACCCACCCCCTTTTCTTCAGATGAAAGTGGCAGAAATGAAGGGTCCCACAGGGGCTGGCGGTGTGCACAGGAAGGGGGAGCCCTGCCCAAACTCCTTGGTGGGAGTGGAAGAGGATGCAGACCCTCAAGCTGTCCGTAGGGGACCAGTTCCCTCTGATGGCCAAGCCACTCCCTTGTTGTCGGCTGGCAGCAGGCTCTTGGGACACCGTGCCTGCCCACCACCCCCTGCCCCAGCCGGCAGGACGCCACGACAGCCTCCTCTTCTGATTCTGCCCAGAAGAACGTGTGGGCTGGCACATCACTTCAGGTGCTGGGGAGACAGCAGTGGGCATACGCCAAGCTCCACGCCCCCAGGGCCTCCACTCCCAGGCCTCGTCTGTCTGTGGAGAAGTTTCCCACCATTGCCTCATCTCCTTGGCCCTGACCTTGGGCCTGGAGGACAGTAAGTGCACATGGAGGCCGACTGTGCTGCTCGGCTTCCTGCTGCACCTCAGCTGGACCACCTTCTCATCTGCTGCCTCCATCCTGCATCCTCTCAGGGGCACTGGCACAGGGAGGCCAGAGGCCACGGGCACTCAAACTCCAGAGGAGGCTCCACCCAGTGGGGGTCTGGAGCACGGTGCCCAGCCCCACACCACACAAGACACCCTCCAGCGAGCACTTCCACACAGCAGGGCCAGACGGTGGGCGTTCAGGCCCTGCTCAGTCCTCTGCACGTGCCCAGCCCGGCCGTGTGTGAGTTCCGCCGTTACTCGTGCTCCCTGAGCCTCTGTGTCCTCAGCTATAAAACAGAAGTAAGGAGGACAAGGTCCCACAGAGTCCTTGTGCACGGGGTGAGGGGACAGGTCCGAACGCGGTATCTGGTGAGCCTGAGGACGCCCCAGCGCTGCAGGCACCGGAGCCCTGGCCGAGAACCCGCCCACCCCGCTGCAGGTCTACCCGACCCGACTGGATGCAGCATGGAGCTGATCTGTCTTGATTTGTGAAAATAAAAAAGTCCTCAATAGATAAAAAAATCAAAGCTCAAAATCATTCCATGTCAGCTAAAATTAACAACAGGCAGAAACAGGGTAAAGAATACAAAATTAGCGGGAATGCGTGGGGCGGTCCTTGGTATGAAATGTGGTAGAAGAGAGAAAAAATGACAAAAAAGAAACTTGCCTTTAAAAGGAAAAAAGAGCCTCTTGCTATCTACCTCTTGATATCCGGGTTCTTCACGTTTTCACGCTGAAGTACCAAGTCCACAGGCAGCAGGCGGCACGAGCACCCAGACGACCGGCACCTCCTGCTGGAAGGCGCGCCCTGGTCGGCGGCCCTTCCTCTGTCCTCCTCGGTTTAGCTCGTCACCTCGGTGAAGCACTGCTGTCAAAGTCCTCCGCTAGCGCTCCTCAAGCTGTCCCAAGGCCCAGAAGGACACTCCAAGGTGGCAATCCACCAGCCTTCGCGGCCAGGCTGCAGGCATCAGGCTGGCAGTGGCCGAGCATGGACCAGGAGGGCGGTCGCCGTTTCTCCTCAAGCCACCTCTGCGCAATCCACAGCCACACCAGGTGTGTGTGCTGGGCTCAGACCCGTCAGGTGACCTCTGGACGCACTTCCCCAGGCCCCGTAAGGGCCATGCTCATCCACAGGCCAAGCAGCGCCAGAGCAGAACAGCCGGCCCAGGAAAGTGAGTAGCAAGCGGTGGACAACAGAACAGCTAGGGCTCCCGCCCGAGTGAGCGAGCGGCCGGCTCCAGGTGCGGCACCAGTGAGGCTTTCCAGAAGGCTCCTCTTTCCTGAAGCTCCGGACCAGTGCCACAGCTGCTCCCAAACCCAGACACACCAGGATGCCCAGCTTCCAGGAAGGATGCCATCCTGTGTGCTCACATTCAGTTCTTGAGAAATATATTCCTACAGGGGAAAAAAAACTTTCCGCCGTATAATTCCACAACTCAATATCCGGTTTGAGGTGGAGGGTGGACGGAAATACTCCAGTGATATTTATTTATCTTACATGCTTTCAAAGGAACAGTCCACGCTGTCAGGGACAGATGTGAGACCAGCAGTGAGCCCTTGGTGGACACCTCCTGACACCTGGGCCCTTGACAGTGGTCAATGGGGTCCGTGGCTCAGTTTAACATAGGTGCCACCAAAAGTCACTCACCTACACTTTCACGCAGCTCTTAGGCGCTCCACAACGGGCACTCTGGCACACACCTCATTCCCTGAATGTCCACTAAGACAACACTGGGGAGAGGTCTTGCTTACTCCTGGAGACAGGAGGAGCTTCCCACTGTCCGAGGAGCAGACCCAAACACAGACCCAGCTCAGAGCCTCTCAGAACCAATCCTCTGTTCAGCCTCTCTGCTGTTGTCTCACTGGCCAGAACCAGAAGTAACATGTGATTACGTATGCACCATCCTCAGAAGACCATGGCTTCTGCAACCCTCGGGGAGGAACTGTAGATTCTGAGGACCATCTCGACAGTAGGCTTCCAAGACCAACTTGGAATTGAATGGCAGAGCCATCCTCGGAGGCTCAGCAGGTCTGGAATCAAGTCACTCGGTCAGACAGTCAGAGCTGGAGAAGCAACTCAGTCTGATCACAGAAATCCAAAAAGATGAACGTCTGAAGGACAGGACGTGAAATGTGTGAGGCTGGTCCCCCAGGTGAGGTCACCAGCATGACAAACATCTTCTGGTGGTAGCTCCGCACGAGGAGGAAAGCAACATCCGTGAACAGCCCCAACACACAGGCCATCTGACGAGCAGCCCTGACTCCACGCACACTGAGGGAAACAAGGACCGTCGTGCTCTTCCTGGAAGGCCAGACGGGGCGGGCATGGAAAGTGCATCCATCCTGCAGAGCAGCTGTGGAGAAGGCAGAGATCCCAGGGCGAAGGCTGCTGGCAGCTAACCAGTGGGGCAACACAAACCCTGCCCCCTGCTTTCTGGAGGCTGCCAGCCAAGCAGAAAGAGCTCATTAGACTGATTTCTGCTGCCTTGGTAAAGGTCTAGGTATGTGCTCTTACCCAGCAAAAGCAAAGGAGGGTCACTCATGGGAACACACCACAGACAGGCACTTTGTCCCCATAGCAGCCCAGGCAGTGATGGCAAGAGGCCTCCTGGGAGGCAGAGCCTGGTGATCAGAGCGAAGGCTGGGACTTGCTGAATCGCTGGGCTGCAAAGGCCACAGGAACTAGCCTATTCTGAACCACAGACCCGACCCAGAAAAAGTGATCACACACACACTGGAGACCGAGTGAGGGTCGGGTTCATCCACCATTGTTAGACAGAGGTGGAAGGATTTCTGAGACCAAACCAAGGAAAACCACAAGGCTCCAGTAACAAAAGCAAACTAGACCCCCCAGATCTGGCCCTGAAACACCGTTCATGCCACCACCCAGGGTCAGACCTCGCCATCCAAATGCACTAGGGACCTCACCAATGAAGCCGACTTCCTCTGCATTTAAACCACTTCTTCTTTAATTCTTCCCTTTCCCTTTAAAATCCAGCCCTTATTTATTCCCTTTCCATGTGGAGCAGACCTGTCCTATCCCGGCTCTGCAGTGCAGAGGCCAGGGCCTCCAGAGCCCTGAGAGGCCAGGACGGAGGGAGGAGCAGGAGGACAGGAAGAGCGCGAGGCCACTCCATCACCATGGACAATGGCCTCCTCCCCCACCCTCCCTCCCAGAGGCTGGCACACGCAGTCCCTGGAGTGACACAGACCAGCACCCAACTGCAGTCCTCACAGGAAGTGGGCCATGGCTGCTTTTCATTGATGCTCTCCCAGTGTCCCCAACATCCCAAACAGCCCCAGAGTCACCAAGCCACATGCATCCATTTGGTCTTAAAAACAAAATGCATATCCATAAAAACATGAAAGAGAGACATGTTTAAAGGCACAAGACTAGCACCCTAGAGTCCGGGACTGGCCGGAGAGATGTCGATAGGGATGCAGGGGCAGCTGTGCCAGAAGGGGCTCAGTGGGTGGAGGGCCCCTCCTCTCCCTGGGCACTGGTGCCATCCCACAGCTGTGAGCTGAGCTCAGGGCCAGTCATGCCCTCTCAGGCATGTTCCAGCACTGTCGGAGCCTCACACTCATCTGTCCTCCCTAACATGGGGAAGGCTGTGGTGACCAGACAGCACCCAAGGTACATGGTGGCTCCCTGACACCTAAAGGGGTCCCACGTAAATGGCCAAGGCAGTGAGGGGAGCAGGGAACAGCCAGGGGCCACTGCCTGATGGGGGGCTTGCCGCTAGCCAGCAAGGGGCAGAAGAAGGAGATGACTGTCCTTTGCCCATGTCAGGGGAGAGTCTAGGGAAAAAGGACCCCGTGACCAGTCCTAATGAACTCCACTCCATGGCTGAACCCCCAAGGAGTTAGATCCTGGGCCCATTTAGAGCAGAACTGAGTATTTTCCTCTTCAGATAATCGCTTACAGGTCAGCCCTGGGTGGCTCTGCTTTCCCTTACCATTGACAAAAGCCTCCCCAGCTACCTGGAGCCTCCCTGCCGCTCCTACCCTCCTGCCAACCCGGCCTCCCATTTCCCCCAGGAAGCCTCCTTCCACCCGCCCCACAGAGCCACGCACTGTTTAATGCACCGTGACTCACCACCAGGGATTCCCCACACAGAGAGCTCACTCCCAAGTCAACTGACTCATCCTCACACTTCCTTTGAGTGAAAACATGTTATTATGTTCAATAAACCATACAAGAAATAATAGCTGAAGATGGCATTTAAATAACTTATACCAACACCTAAAAATGGCTTCCTGGAGGAAAAGGGATTTATTGGCATTTTCAAAGATATTTTCAGAGCTCCTTCTTTCCTCCTCCTCCTCCGTCCACCTCCCCTGATACATGAGTCATGGCTGCAACCACAGCTGCAAGGACCCCCTGGCCCAGAGGTAAACTTGGGCGAAGCGGGTTTAGTGAGGACGGAGGCTGCCATTGAGATTTAAAAGCAGTCTAGCTATTCCGCTACCACCCCTTTCCCTTTCAGTTCCCATGGAAACAGACCTCCAATCGCCAAAAACAGGGTAAAGATAGCACCATGCCCAGTTTTCCCCACAATCTGTTTCCATGGGAACTGGAAAAGAAAGGAAGGGAGACTGAGTAGCCAGACTGCTGAAAACCGCCGAACTCATCAGCTGGAGTCGCAGGCAGCACACCAGTCCCAGCAGTCTGCAGGCCCCCACACACCGGCTCTTCAGGAATGCAATGTCCACTCTGGGATGGAGCCTCAGGGAAAGCGAGACTCCCAGCAGGGTGGACCAGGTGCTCAAAGTCAGCTGTGGGCCTCACATCCAGCAGGGGATTCGCCTTCTCGAATGTCCCTTCAGCCAGGTTGGGAGGACCCAACAGGTCCCACACCTGGCTGGGCGGCAGAATCACCCCAGACCTTCTGAATCAATATCTCTCAGGGTTGGGTCCAGGGAACCTGGCAGTCTAGACTGGAGCCTCTCAAAGTTCAGCATCCATGCAAAATTCTGTGGGGACCTTGGTGAACTGCAGATTGGGGTCCAGGAGGTCTGGAGCAGGGACTGAGGTTCTGCATTTCTATCCAGCACCCAGGGATTCAAATTCTGCTGGTCCATGGGCCACATCAGAGTAGCAAGATTCTAGAGTCCAGTGATTTAACTCTTGAACCTTCTTCAGAAATCAAAGATGGAAACCACAGTCATTTCTGCAGCAGCAGCTAATTCCTACTTCAACTGCTAGTCCACTACCCACAACAGTCTCTGAAGAAGACAGGCTTGGTGCAAGGGGACTCATGTCAGGCTTCAAACGACCCTCCCTCTGCGTATCTTCCCCACTTTCAGAGATCTCCATGAGGATCAAAAGGCAACAACGTTTGAAATCCATGTGTAATCATTAGGTAAATGTGACCACCTCCTCCAAATCTGATCTCTCTGAGAAAGGTAAGAGCAAGTCCCACTCATCAAACTAGTGGTGGGAAATGGGCAAATATTGGAGAAAATATCCACAAATATGGACAGAGAAGAATGGAACTGTCCATATGTCATCTTAAAAGAAAACAGAGAAACTTTAGGGAATCTCTGGAATTTACAACAAAAGAAAATAATTCAGGTAGTCTTAAAATCCCTAAAAGAAATTCTAAAAGAAAATTCTAAAATTCTAAAAAAAAAAAAAAATTTGTACAGAATCAACGTAATTTGCATGCTTTCGGTAAAAGTATGCAGGGACCATAAAATGATTTTGAACCACATTAAATGCTAGCGTATTATTCAAAAGCAAGTTACTGACTTGCTATTTTAAGAAATCTCCATTTTGTTTATATAGAAAAAGGCTAGCTATTTCAGTTTGTTTCATTAAATACATTTTGTACCTCATTCAAAAAGCATATTAATCTTTAAAAATTAAAATAAGAACAAAGATTTCAAGTACAAATCACTAAACCATGTTACAAGCTTTCTTGAAAAAATAATCTGATTCTAAAAATGTAGAAGGAAAAAAATCCATTATTTGACTCGTCAGCACACCAGCAGCTGAAGAGCTGAGCACTTCTGCACAGCCCCGTAACTGCAGGCAGCTGAGGACAAGGCTGCCATAGAGTCAGGGTCTCACACTTCCATTCCGCTGAAGCAGAAACAGACATACAGATATTTCTACACATGTGGATAATGCCATACACCAACTTCTTTAAAAATATGAGTTAATATTGTGATTCTGTTATCTTGAGGTTCCCAAAGCACCCCAGCCAGAGAGCTGCAACTGCCGCGAGGAGAAACAAAATCAAAACAAGGGATCTCTGCAGTGGCTCCAAACACGTGTGTGCGCACGCACTCACACTCGCACACAGCGCAGAGTAAGCGGCTGTGGCAGATGATGCCAAAGGAGGGTGAGCTGTGACGCGCTCCATCAAAACCGGTAAAAACAACTGGGAACAAAGGCAGACGCATGTTTCCACCCAGACCACCACGATCCGAGACCCCAGCAGCCATCCGCTGTGGGTGTTCCTGTGCGCGTGTGTTGACAGTGTGCCAACAGGAGGAGCCGCTGCAGCAGAGTCAGCACGCTATCCACGAAGGGCCAGACGGCGGGCGGCTTTGTGCAGGGCCTCGAAGTCTCTTGCTGCCAAGACGACATGAAAGCAGCCGTGACACAGAAGACGTAAGCCCCGAGTACTGCCATGTCCCAATAAAACTTTATCGATACAAACAAGCACTGGCCGGCGTGTGGGCCACAGCCACCCTCTGCCAGCCACTAGACTCACATATACCAGACCTTCCTCATGTGGGGAAAATGGCTTAATCAACTTCTACTCCATGGCTTCAGGGGAAGGACAAAAAACCCTCTTCAAAGTCAGCCTCGTTCTGTTTTTCGGTCACCCCTGAGGAACCCTGGACTGGCAACTCCCCAGAGGCCCACGCCTTTCCCCATGGCATCACACCAGCTCCGCTCAGCTGCCACAGACGACACGCAATCATCCTCTCCTACGTGCTGTGGGCTCTCTGTGTTGTGTACATAGATCTTGTCTCCTCCACCTCATTCTAATCGTTCCAAGGGCAAGACTTTATTTGCATTTCCCTTTAGAATTTAGCTTTAGTATTCAGCACTAAGACAAAGACACCAAAGGCTCTGCTGACCAAACAGTCCCCCTTCTTCCTGAAAGGTAGGTAAAAATACAGGTAGGAAAAAAACAAAGAAAAACACCATCCTCTATGTCCGTCCCAAGGAGACAACAGCTAAGAGGAAATTCTGCAGATCCACCCTATGAAAGCCAAGCAAGAGGACGAGCAGCTCGCCAGAACTCCTGAGGGAAGAGACCTACCTTACTGGATGTGCCCCCAGCAAATCCACACGGCAATAGGCACTGAACTCAAGGTACACAAAAGAGTGACGAACTACACTGTGAACAACCTGATTTTTCATATTTGAACAGGATTATAGAATTGTGGAAATAGGAAATACTCTTTAGGTGTCACCCCTGCAATGCACTGTCCCCCATAAGTAGAAATCACAGCTCAGGTAGTTATGCATAGCTAGGGCTAGAACTCGAAATATAAAACTGGGGTACATCTAATGATAGAGGAATTCTTGCACTTTTTTATTTATTTATTTTTTTTAACCAGGGATTGAACTCAGGGGCACTCGGTCACTGAGCCACATCCCCAGCCCTATTTTGTATTTTATTTAGAGACAGGGTCTCACTGAGTTGCTTAGGGCCTCGCTAAGTTGCTGAGGCTGGCTTTGAACTCTGATTCTCCTGCCTCAGCCTCCCCAGTCGCTGGGATCACAGTGTGCGCCACCGCGCCCGGCTGAATTCTTGCACTTGAAAGGAATCCTTTAATGAGTCTTCCCTCCTTGATAAAAACATGCATTGGTGAAAAGATGCTTGTCTGTCACTTAGCAGGTTCCTGACTCTGGATCTGGATGGGTCTTCCTGGTGGAAGGTGTGCAGCTACCACAGACGGTGCTCACACAGGACAGCATGACAGCCCTGAGTGTCACGGCAGAGGGGGGTTCAAGCTTTGGCTTTGAGGGCAGCGGCAGTAGAGTGTGAGCGCTGCAGCCCAGGGACCACCCCAGCTCTTACAGGTGGTCTCACAGCAGCATTCTGTGCCTGGCTCAACCCAGCGTCTCCATGGGTCCCTGACACATCGGCTGAGAGGAGAGGAGCAGCGATCTCTGGAGCCACCTCACCTGCAGGAAGTGCACCATCTCCGCCTCCCCAGCCTCCTTGCCTCCCTGAGCTGCTCACCCTCTGGAGCTCCTTACCCAGGAGAAAACCTTCCTGGATCCACTGGCATAGTCTGAAAACTTTGGCTGCATTTTCTGGAGAGAAGAAGGAGAGATGGAGACAGGGAAGGTGCCACTGCCATCCAGGAAGACTACATGCCATCCAGGAAGACCACTACCCACATGCCCAGACAGAGCAGGAAGTGGAAAGAGCAGAATCTAATGCACTTCTAAAGCTGTGATAATAAAACCCGCCTTGCAGGGGTGACAGGAACCTCACACATGGGGAGTCCATGCAAGGCCTCTGTCCCAGGCAGGCCTACGCACAGAGCAGTCACAGGATCACTGAGAGGTCGGCTTGAACAGGCCAAGCGAGCACTACCTCGGAACCAATGATCACATGAGGCCTGCTGGGGACCAGGTTTCACAGCTCCAACTCCCCGCTGCCCACCCCTCGCAGGAGTAGAGACCACAAGCCCAGAACCGTGAGATCCCACAGCACAAGCGTTTTCAGTTCCTTTGCCCACTTATCGATGGGGTTATTTGGTTTGGGGTTGTTAGGAGGACAAGGGTTTTCAAACTCTGGCTGGTAACCCATTCCTGGGCTGTGAAATTAACAAAGCGAGCTGTAACCAAACGTCCCAGAGACCTCCGCACGGTGACACACGTGTGCCAGCACGTGTGCCCTCGCTCATGGTGCAACGTCTTTTTCTCACTGGGAATTGTGGTCAGGACATAAAACCCATTTCTCACTGAGAAGTACTATGCCATTGGCATAGGTTCCTGTGCAAAGGGCCATTTCCAATCAGGAATTTAATTTGTGTATTGGCTAAGTATTAAACATGTCCATTCACTACCTATTGCACACTAATGGAGACACACTGCAGTCACTAGCGTGGAAACCTCCCCAGAACCCACTGCTGCCAGCATGGGCCTGCCCAGGCAGCAGGTGTGGCCAGGCAGTGGTCAGGTGGGCTGGCTGACCTTTGGTTACCTCTGACTTGGAGACAAAGTAGAAGACAAGGGCTGTGGGATGGCATAAGCCCACCCAGTGTTTACCAGAAGTCTGTCATCAGAAGAAAGGACACTCGAAGAAAGAATATTTACCTACAGAGCCTGAAGCTCCGTTAGGATTTCCCAGGAGGTGATCAGAGCATTTCTCTAGGTGTGGTGGCAGAGGCACAGCTCTGGAAAATGCAAATCTGATCCAGGCTGCTCTGCCTGGCTTCTTCCATGGCCAGGACGCAGCTCAAGCCCCAGAGCACCTGTGTCCTCCCAGGGTCCAGCCACTGCCCCCCTCCATTTTCAGTGTGAACCCCACACTTCAGCCATCTGAGAGAGCCCAGAAGGTACCTGCTTGCCACAACCCTGGCTGCCCACCCACAGCCAGCCTGGGCCACGCAGCCTGGTGAGGGACTCCTGCCTCTCAGCACCGTTTCCTTATCCATCTGCACCCAGCTGGGGAGCTGCCCAGGGCAGGGAGCAGATCTCGTTCCTGCAGCGCCACCACCAAACACGGGTGCACCAGAAACATTCACCGAATGAGAAAAGAGGAAAGCAGAGCCAGTGGCCACCACTCTGAGGCCACATGCCCTCTGTCCATGTGGGCTGGGCCTCCTCATCCTGGAGGCAGCCATGGTCTCCTTCCTAACCTCGATGTCCAGCTTGCTGGACACACCCAGGCTGACCGAGCTTCCTCAAGCAGAAAAACAACAAAACAGGGCCCTCCGTCTCCACCCTCTGCCCTCGAGGCAGGAACTCACACACTAGCGAGCAGGGCGAACCTGAGAGACGGGATTCGCTCCTCAGGACTGTTACAAATCACAGTGAGCTTGTCTTTCTGACGCATGATACACGTCAGTGTGTGTATCATGGTACACATCACACACCAGTGTGCACTATTACAATCAGACACGTATTACTCAGTACACACCATTTGCACACACACGAGTGTTCATGTACATACACACGAGTGTTTCTAACTCAAGGCAAGAACGTGTCCAGGTCAGGAAACAACGCAGGCTCCCTGCAGTGGCTCTGCCCACAGAGATCTGGTGGCTCCGGGCATCTCACTGGCCCCTCTCGGCTTTCACAAATCCGAGTCCTTCCAATGTAAAGAAACGGGGTGTCAAGGAGTTCCCAAACAAGCCGGACCCCACACCCCGGAAAAGGGACAGATGACGAGAAAGCAGGCGAGCACCATGCAGACATGCAGCCGGGCACCCAGCAGGCTCTCCCCTGGACAGACAGAGGGGTAAAGTCAGCGTAGGTCCAGGTGGGAAAACCACTTATGTCCGTTCAGTTTGAACAGTTTCTAAAATGAACTTCTGGCGTGGGTGTGACTATTGGAAACTGCAACTTCTTAAACAGAAAGTGGCCACAACTGAGACGGGCCAGGCTGGGCCGCACACACACTCCACAGAGAAACCGCCCGTCCGCAGCATCTGACCTTGGGGCCCCAGCTCCTGGGGGCCTCCTGACAGGTCTGCTCTTCCTCACATTGGCTCCTGCTTCCTTCCCAGCCAGGCCCTGAGCACTGGTGGCTCCAAGTCCCACCACCAGGCCTGTCATTGCCCCCCACTACAGACCATCCTTACAGCCACCCATGTCCTAATGACCCCAAGCCTGTACCTCTGGAAAGAACCCCTTTCCTGAGCTCCAGATCCGTTATTTCTAGCCACCGTCTAGACAGTCTAGGTACAGACTGACACACCCCATGTCAAACACGTCAAATACACCCAGTTTGAACACACCAAAGAGTCCTTCCTCCCCAATCAGCTCCTCCTCCTCTTGCACCCTTGACTCAAGCTGGCATGACCACCCCAACCCTGCACTCCCATCACCCATGTCCTTCAAACCACAGTCCCTAAAACACCTCTGGCCAGGACTGTGGCCCCCACACCTGTGGGGTGGGGGCAATTTCTGAGCATGAACAGGGAGCCCTTGGCACCAGGACCGTCCAGCCTGTCCATCTGCCCTCCACTCAGGTCCCTACGACAGCCACCCTCCAAACTCACAGGGCTCCTGCCACTTCTGAGCAGTTTATCTTAGATTCCCATTACCCCAGGTCGGGATTCTTCAGGGACCTCATGCCCGAGGACCCGCGTGTGGACAGGGCTGGGCTACTCTTTGTCTATGCAGCCCAACGGCTACAGCCGGGCCCCAAGAGTGAGGTGTGGGCAGTCAGGCCTATGTCACACACAGGAATGTTTCCAGGGCCCTTTAATAATTAGAAATTGTGCAAATCTGAAATGGGCTGTGTCAGACACGCTATGCACCCTTCACCACAACTGCTGCTGGGTGCTGAGGAGGAACTGAGCAAGTGGACCAGACCGCAGCAGGCAAGCAAGAGACCCCTTCTGCCTCTGAGATGATCTGACAAACTCCTGGGCTGAGCTATCCCACTGCTCACCAGAGCCCTGTCACCAACAGTGGTGACCTCAGGGATGCACCCTACAAAGATCACCTGATGTCAGTCGTGAAGATCAGCCCGACCCAGACTCCCACTGAGGCCCTTACAGAGCGACGGGAGCTAGGGCAGTGACCATCGCTTCTGCCTTGAAAATGGAACCTGAACCCCATGTATTCTTGCTACAGGAAGCAAGAAGTTCCGGATTTTGTTTTGCTTTGCTTTGTTTTGAGAGACATCAAGCCAAAGAATTCAGACGATAAAGATCAGACCACTCTCATATTTATTCAGAGGATTTTTCTGTTGAAGTTGTCAACATCAAACAAATATATTCCAGATCCTGATCTTTAATAACAGCTTCTATCCTACCATGGTCAAGCCAGTGGTAAAGAAATACCGATCTTCAAAAGATCAAATACTTTGTTGTAGCCGAAATCCAACCAGTCTGGTTTTTCCTATGGATGACCTGAGTCAAGCCATTAATGAAAAACAACACAGGGAAGAAACCACGCTCCGGGTAAGTTGAGAAGTAATCAGGCTCTCTTCCAGAACATTCGCTGACTGTGGGATAAGCACACAATTTGTTGTGAGTTCAGGAGTTACAGAAACAAATATCTACTTTAAATTTCAAATTATGACTATACAATGATCAGTTAAAAAAAAAATGGTCAAACCCAACTAGGAAATCCTGGTGACTTAGAGGCAGTACCTTCTGACCGAAATGACATTCATCTAACAGGCTTTTCCAGGAATTCATTCAGTATCAAGTCAGTTTACTCTCAGGACATTTCTCTACATTGGGACACAAAGTATTGTGAGAAGGTATTGTCAGAAAAGGCAAATGTCAGGGAGGGGACTCATGTGCATGGGCCACGGGATGCAGGGAAACACCCAGAGGAGGGCAAGGCAGACTCACTGCTCCCACTGCTTGCTCTCCACAGAGCACAACACGATACTGGCAGTTATCCATAAGAGCCTGATTTGTGCGGGAATCCACAGTCCTATTTCGCACGCCCAACTCCATCTCCAAGTGACACAGATGCAGCCGTACCAGGGAATCAGCTCTCGGCATCCACAAGGAGGAGGTACTCAGACTTAGTTAACGGAGACTCCTCTTCTGCTTGATCTCGGAGGACCAAAGCACAAGGTAGAAAGAAGTTGAGCCCACTGGGGTCCATTGAGCAGAAGACCATCCCAAGGACACGCCTGCCCCCCTCCTGGGGAGAACAGAGCGAGTCACGCGGAAGCATTTCCCTGATGACCCCTCTCCACACTCACCTCCCTTTGCATCTACCTTACCTCCCCAGGTGAGTCTGCACACACCCTGACAGCTGTTCTCACTCCTCGGACTGCACAACTCATGGCGTGCCACCACGTGGTCCTGATTCCTTCCTGTCTGCGCAGCTAGGCTGTGAGCGGCTGTGCACGAGGACACTGGGCTCCTTGCTCCACGCCCTCCAGCACTGCCACACAGTCAGTACCGTGTTAGTCTGCTCTCGTTACTGTCACGGATGACTGAGACGATCGCCTTTCTAAAAGGCAGGTTTATCGTGGCTCATGGCTTCTTGACCCATGGGCTCCACGCTTCGGGCCTGTGGCGAGGCAGAGCATTGTGGTGGGGAGTGGGAGTACTGCAAACTGCTCCACCTCATGGCGGTCAGAAAACAGAGACAGAGAGAGGAGGAGACCAGCTTCCCACAGTCCCCTTTGAGGATGTGCCCCAGTGACCTGAAGCTTCCCATGAGGTCCATCTCTTAAAGGTCCACCACCTTCCAGCAGCACCAAGCTGAGGACCAAGCCTGGGACACAAGGGCTTCTGACACAGATCCAAACTAGTGCTCCACCAGCTCCAGCAAGACCGATTCTTAGCTTAACACTGCTGCCGAGGACTGGTTGCCCACCCTTCCTCCCCTCCTTCCTCCCTCCCATCCTTCAGTCCTCCCTTCCTTCTGTCATTCCTTCCCTCTTCCATCCATCCATCCATCCTTCCTTCCTCCCTCCCTTCCCTCTACCCATCCATCCCTCCCTCCTGTCCTTCCTTCCTTCCGTCCAACCTTCCTTCCATCCTCCCTTCCTTCTCTTCCTCAAGGAGGAAGTGCTGAAAGACTCCTCCACGTGGGCACTACCTGAAGCGACACTGCCCTCACAAACGCAGGAAACAGAATAAAGCGCTTCCACTGAGGATTTTAAAATTCACTCGCTACTTGCATGACATGTGCCCCCACTCAAAAACTCAAACCATATCTGTCGTTAGAGAACATTCTTAAAAGGCAGTAATGCCCACTGTGGAAAAGGATGGAAATAGAGATAATAAATGAATTAACCAATACTTACAACCCTCACTGCCAAAGTCACCCAACACTCATGGCAAGTATCTTTCAGATTAGATGATTATGCATGCTTTGTGAGAAAAAAAAATCATATTGCAGAAACTCATATAAAGTTTGCACTTAATATATAGTAAAACTCATTCTATGCTAATGATACGTATTGTTTGGAAAAAAACATTTATGTATCCACAGTGTACTTGAGGCAATCTTTCCAAGTTCGCAGTACAAGTCATGTTTGCAAATGTAAAGCCCCTGACGGAAGACCAGGTCTTGGAGAGACAGCAGAAAGAATATGCACAGCACCTGGAACTGTCTGGAGACTCGTGACGCAGGCAAGGCACTGCAAAATATCGAGGGCCGGGCTACATTGCCACTCCACCGAGGAGGGCCTGCTAATTTGGCAATTAAAATGTTTCACATTTTTAAAAACAAGAATGATTATAAAGACTTAAGGTACCTCTGAGACCACAACCAATATTTATTTTACTTTATTGCAGTACTACTCCTGACACTACATATTTTATCAGGGAAATGAGATCTAGCATTACCATTGTCAGCTGTCAAAACAGTTCCTGAATGCCAAGGTCATAAGCCAGCTCTAATTCAAAGACAAAGAGATAGTTAAGAATGCAAGACTGTCCTCAGAGCTGACTCCGAGGGTGACAGGCTCCTCTCTGTAGACAAAGCTCTTTGGGTGCTGGAATGATCAAAACACACACACAGGCCCCCGGGAAACCCGCATGCTGAGTCCCACTCCGCTGTCCCCTGGTGCGGTCCTGAGGATCCCCATGAAGGGAGCCAAGCGCAGCCTGCTAGCAAACCCTCTCCTGAGCCCATTCTCACTGCTCCCAGCTTCTGCTGCCTGTCGGCTTTGATGAGTAACCTGATAACTCATCACACGGAACTGGTTAGACACAGGATGAGTTTTTCACAAAAGATGAGTCAGCCTCTCGTACTTTAAGCAAAGGAAAAAAAAATAAAAGTAGTTTTCCAATTAAGCTCTTCCTCCAAGGCGTGAAGCGCCCACCAAGCCCACAGCCAGGATCCACCTCCTTCTCGCGCACTTCACATACGCAGAGTTAGAGGGACCTTTCCTGCCCATAATCCAAATAAACACACTCCCACTCAAGAACAGCCGAATGTGCCCCCTCTCCTTCCCGTCTCACTTGTTATCTGCTTTCCTTCCTGTTAGCCCTATCAAGCTATTTCTGCTATTGTAGCCTTTCTAATTTTCTACCTGTTTTATTCAACTTGGCTTCAAAAATGTATTGGTGTCTCTGTGCGGGTTCAGCTGGAAACATCTGGACGCACACCTGAAGTAAGGAGACAGCGACAGAAAGGTCACAGCTGCAGCCTGCGGGCTCAGAGGTTTCACCACCAGGGCAGCCAGCGCCGGGGGCTGTGGATTCCGCTGCCGCTGCTGCACCTTGTGGCTCCACCAGCTGTAAGTTCCCTCTGCCCACCGCGTATCCCACAGCTCCACATGTGGTCTGTTTGGAGCGCATTGGGTTTTGAATAATGAGGTCGCTAGAACGCCAAAGCACTACTAATTTATAAAAGTACAGTTTGGACTCCCATGCTGAGATCATGGGCAGTGCCACCCATGGAAAAGAAAAGTTCCCGTACAAGTTGTGAGACCTCTGACACACCTCGCCATCTGCCATCCGATGTGAGCTCACGCCCCGCTCTGTACCCTTACCCAAGGCTGGAAGATGGCCCCGCTCTTCTTCCCAACACCTCCACCCACATCATATCCCAAACACGAGTCTGCACCCACAGACCTCAGTGGGTGACAGCTACACGTTTAGACTGACCTGCAGTCCAGACTTGCCACCTCCGTCAAACCCTGCTGCCCACAGAAGTCAGAGCCTGGGTCTACTGGGAGCCTGCTCGGACTGGCTGGATGCAGAGCCCAGCAAAGGTGGCAGTAGCGTGCAGCTGACATCATGCAAGGAGACAGAGGCCCTGGAGGGAATGCTGCAAAGCCCAGTCCAGTCCTGACCCTCACCTGTGGCCACAACACCTGACAGGGAGAGGGCTACAGGAAGGCATCCAGACCTCCCACAGATGACCTCATCTGAGCTGACCCACATGGACAGGCCCAGCAGGGTGATGTCCTGACCTTCCAGCAGATGGGACAACACAAACCTGGCTCAGGGCTCTGATGGAACTGGTTGCTCCCCTAGTGGCGGGTGGGGGCTGTGAAAGCCAAGGAACCACCACCCAGAGGGAGGTGCAAGAAGTCCTTGGATTTCTGTAAGGAAAGCTGCATCTACTGTTCTGCAAACCTGACCTCTCTCCCTTACTAGAAATCATCATCACCAAAAATGTTCATGTATTATACACATTGAGATGACAGAAAGATGGGGACAGGCATTCAGAAGCATATTGGAAATGAATGACAGAGTAGGAATCCTGTAGCCACACTGGGGTCTTCCCAGCGAGCCATGGGTTCTTGCAGTGGGTGCTGCTTTGGTACTCAGAACACTAAACACAAGCCACTAACTCCACTCCCTTGGCTACAAGCTGACACTTACAGAGAGCATTCAGTGCTCAAGTTCTTGGTGCAAACCTTAAGGGCAATTCGTAAGGCAAAAATCAGCTCCTATCCCCATGTCCCCTCCTCCAAGGAAAAACAGACGCACTGGGGAGACCAATGGAGACCAAAGGGGGAAAAGTGGGACAGAAAAATACAGAAATTCTCCCTGGGCCAGGAATGGACCTTCCCATCTCGTCAGGCTTGCATGGCGAAGGAATTTTGAATTTTGTCAAAGTCCTTGATTCTATTTATCTGAGGTGTTACATTTATCGCTTTGCATATGGTGAACCATCCTTGCATTCCTGGAATAAAACCAACTTGATTGCAGTATATAATCTTTTTAATGTGATTTTACATTGAATTTATTAAAATTTTATTAAGGATTTTTACATCTATGTTCATCAAGGATATCAGCAGTTTTCTTTCCTTGAAACACTCTTATCTGGCTTTGCTATAAGGGCAATACAGGCTTCATAGACTGGGTTTAGAGTGTTCCCTCCTTTTCTATCTCATGGAATAATTTGAGGAGTACTGGCATTAGTTCCTCTTTATGGGTCTGGTAGAATTCAGATGACAAGCCATTTTGGTCCTGGGCTTTTCCTTATTGTAAGGTTTTTCATTACTACTTCAATCTCATTGCCTATTATTGGTCTTTGGGGTTTTCTACATCATTTTGGTGGGTTAGTGTGTGGGTTAGTACCATCATTTTAGTAGGTTAGTATGTGTCTAGAAACTTATGCATTTCTCCTAGATTTTTCAGATTTCTTGGAATATGTTTTCAAAATACACTCTAATGAGTCTCTGGATTTCAGTGGTATATGTTGTAATACTTCTTATTTCATTCCTAAATTTATTAATTTGAATCTTCTTTCTCTTTATTTTACTTAGTTTGGCTAAAGACTTATGAAATTTGTTTATCTTTCCAAAGAGTCAACTCTTCATTTAATTGATCCTTTTTCTTGTCCTTTTATTCTCTATGCTATTAATTTCAGCTCTGACTTTTATTATTTCTTTCCTTCTCCTAGTTTTGGGAATAGTTTATTCTTATCTTTCTAAAACTTCAAGATGCAACATTGGATTATTTCAGATCTTTCTGAATTTTTTACATAGAAACTCATAGTTGTAAACTTTCCTCTTAAAACTGCCTTCACTGTTTGGTATCTTGTATTTCATTTCTCGTTTAATTCTAAACATTTTTAAATTTCTCCTCTCATTTCTTTGATGAGCTGCTCAACATTCAAAAGAAAATTGGTCAATCTCAATGTGTTTGCATCATTTCTGTGTTTTTTCTTGCTGTTGATTTCTAATTTCATTTCATTATGATATAAGATGCCAAGAAATTATTTCATCTCTTCCATATTTGCTAAGACTTGCTTTGTGGCCTAATATAAAATCCATTTTGGAGAAAGTTCAATGAGCAGCTGAAAAGAAAGTATGTTCAGCTGTTGTTGGGTTAAATAATCTGTAGATATCCAATTGACTACAAGTTCAATTGATTTATAATGTGTTTTAACTTTGTAGTACCTTTTCCAATTTTATGTCTGGATGCCCTATTTATTAGTGAGAGAGGCATTAAAATCATCTGATATTACTGTAATGTGGCCTGTCTGAACCTTTATGTGTAGTATTTGCTTCATACAACTAACGGCACCAATCTTTGAGGCACAAATATTTACTATAGTTAGATATTCTCATTGAATTGTCTCCTTTACCAGTATGTACTGAAATTCTTTGTCTCTTCTAACTAATTTTGGCTTGAAATTTGTTTGGTCAGATATGAGAAGAGCTACTCCTGCTTGCTTGTAGGTTCCATTTCCATGAAATATCATTTTCCATCCATTCATTTTCAATCTGTGAACTTCTTTACCTATGAGATGTGTTTCTTGCAGGTAATATACAGTTGTGTCTTATTTTTAAATCTAATCTGTCAGTCTATGTTAATTGAAGAATTGAGATTTACTCCTTCCCAAGCTCTCTTGGTTGCTTTTATCACCCTCTGTGTGTGGGATTCAAGTCTAGTTTAGGAGTCATGAATTCCTTTAATTTTTGCTTATTTTAAAAGGTTTTAACTTCTTTGATTGCGAAGGATAGCTTGGCTAGATATAACAAACTTATTTGTCACTATTTTCCTTCAGGGCTTGACAGTTCAAGCCCTCCTCCACTTTGGGGTTTCTTATAAGAAATCTGCTGTTACTCTAATTGGTTTTCCTTTCAATGTGACCAGCATTTCTCTCTTACAACTTTTAATTATTTTCTTTGGTATGGATTTTTGGCATTTTGATTATAATGTGTCATGGAGAGGTTCTTTTCAGGTCTTGTCTATTTGGAGTTCTAAATGTCTCCATTAACTGGGTGTTCATCTCATTCCCAGGGTTTGGAAATTTTTCTACTATTACTTCACTGAATTTGCTATCAATGCCATTAGCCTGTATCCCTGCTCCGTCCCCAGTACCTATAAACCTTAATTTTGATCTCTCATTGTCCCAGAGTTTTAGTACATTCTGATCATAGTTTTTCATTTTTTTTCTTTAATACTGCCCGAATGTTCAAAGGTGTCTACCTCATCTTCAAGCTCTGAAACTTTGTCTACTTTTCTAATCCATCAGAGAGGCATTCAACCTAGTTTCATATTTGATTTATTGTGTTTTGCTTCAAAGATTTATGTTTGGTTCTTTTTCAGGACTTTACCTCTTTATTTAACTGCTCTTTTATATCTTGTATTTCTTTTCTTCATTCATTCCTTAGATCTCCTTTTAATTTGTTGATTATTTTAATAACCAACTTTTGTAATTCCTTGTCTGGCATTTCATCCATTTCAATGTCTGTGGGTTCAGTTACTGGGGGATTAAAAACTTTTGGAGATGTCTTATTGGCTTGTTTCCTCATGTTTTCAGATATTCTGTATTGTTTGTACATCTGCTATGATGTATTTCTCTTGTATTCTGTGAGGGTCATTTAATGAACACATCTGTTATTGTAAGCCCTGGTCTGGAGTTACATCTTAATGTCAATACATCAAATCAGCATAATTGAAGTGCTTAAGTTCAGCCATGAACACCACTTTGAGAGGTGAGAGTAATACCAGTAATAGAAATTTCAGACTGAATCCTAATATCAACATTTAAAAATTTATTGCTAATTATCTCTACCACTCTTCTCAACAATGAGAAATGTGGGTGATAGATAATATTAAATAGGCTGAAAAGTTAAACATTAATGACAGTGTACTGAATACTAACTCAGAATAACACAAAGGAAAAAGTGCGGGAGAGGGAAGGGAGACAGAAGCAAAAATGAGGTGAGAAAGAAGAAAGAGAGGGAAGGAGAAAGAAATGAGAAAGAAGAAAATAGGGATCTAGATAAATCCAGTTAACTGAGAGAATTCATAAAATCATACAGAATCAGGAGAAAACTATTAGTGAGGAAAGACATAGCCAATGAAACACTTTACAGAGAAAATTATCGCAACCACATCATGAAAAGATTCAGGTGTCCCCTTGCTGTGATATCTAAGATACAGACACTTCTCCTGGGTACTTTCAGTCACACAAGCAGGTGTGAGCTTGTCTTGCAGTGTGGGGTGCATGAGGAGCAGTGAACATGGCAGAGGCTTGGGGTGGTCCTGCAGGGCAGTGGCACATGGCGGAGGCCTGGGGTGGCCCAGCAGGGCAGTGGCACATGGAGGAGGCATGGGGTGGCCCAAAGGGCAGTGGAACATGCTGGAGGCATGGGATGGCCAGGCAGGGCAGTGGCACATGGAGGAGGCATGGGGTGGCCCAGCAGGGCAGTGGCACATGAAGGAGGCATGGGGTGACCCAGCAGGGCAGTGGCACATGGTGGAGGCATGGGGTGGCCCAGCAGGGCAGTGGCACATGGAGGAGGCATGGGGTAGCCCAGCAGGGCAGTGGAACATGGAGGAGGCACAGGGTAGCCCAGCAGGGCAGTGGCACATGAAGGAGGCACGGGGTGGCCCAGCAGGTCAATGGCACATGGTGGAGGCATGGGGTGGCCCAGCAGGGCAGTGGCACATGGAGGAGGCATGGGGTGGCCCAGCAGGGCAGTGGCTCATGGAGGAGGCTTGGGGTGG